>OZ038476.1:14175989-14178489 GCA_964036315.1 Acanthosepion esculentum | reverse complement strand
TAAACATAAAAAATGTCTTTATATATATATATATATATATATATGTATATATATAAATACACTAAAGTTACACAGTAGAAGGCGTCAGGGACACTCAAAATACAGGGTTATTGTTGAAATGGTTTTCATGAATGAGGCATTGATATAAGTAAAAGAAGAGGTGATATGGGGATAAGGAGTATAGATAATCATTTATATTTAAAATTGTAATGTTCAGGGAAGCATCCATACAGAAGCCTGTTCCACAAAGTAATTCTTGAGAACTTTTCCTGACATTTGGAGAACATATGAATATATATATATATATATATATATATATATATATATATATATATATATATATATATATATATGTGATGTTTGCTTTCTGACCATGAGATCTGGGTTTGAATATCACCATGGCTGATTTTTCAGGAGGAGGCTTCCTGATCTTATCAGTCTGGAAAGAGCCTGAAAACCATACCATGGGTTGGCCCAAGCCCTGTGAGTGAAATTGGGTAGACGGAACATTTGGGGGGTCCATCGATAGATGTTCGAGCATGAAGTCACAAGTCATCATGACAGAGGGTTTGAGTGTGCTGGCCTTGTTCAGATTGTTGATCACGCTAGATAACAAGTTCTCTCCCAGAAACTGTAACTATGGTCTGCTCAGAATAGTTGCAGTATAAACCACTGGTAGTCTCTGTGATTGTTGAACAAACTCAAATGTGCCTGAGCGAGCGTCTGCAATAGGGATTGGCTAGCCACCCTAGTAGACGGGTATCCTTGAATACGAGTGGCCAGTTATTATTTACTATATATATATATATATATATATATATATATATATATAAACTCTGTTGTGCGCATGTATAGCCCTATCAGCATAATAAATTTAGATTTAGTTTAATGAATTCCTGAAGGATGAAACATGTCGTAAATAAACATTTTACACTTTGTCAACAATTCCCCCCCATATATATATATATATATATATATATATATATATATATATATATATATATATATATAAATTTACAGTAAGTATTATGAGTATTTAAAGGGTTTATACTTTGTTAAGGTCTACTATATTAATTATTAGAAGCCATTTAGATAATTTAATAAAATGTTTCAGCAACAGATATAAGACATGCTCTCACATCAACCATGTTCTTTTCAGTCCACTATAGAGTTCTGGCCTTTCACAAGTCAGTCAAATGTATGGTAGAATGCCCTTACCAGTTCACATAGGATCATGATGAATTGGCAAGAGGTATGAATACATAGTTATCCTTCGCATAGATTGGTTTTCCTACCAAGAACAAAGAATCCAGTTTACCCATCCTATTTCATTTATAGCTGAGTTGAGTAAAAAATGGATTCATACCTTTCCCAAGAGCATGAGTGTGAATCTGAAGTTGGCCAATAACTGCTATACCACCTGCATATATATATATATATATATATATATATATATATATATATATCTATATACGGTTGCTAAAAGGTACTCTGCCTGCTGAAGTAGCTGTTTTTTAAAAAAAATTGATGTTTAGTCACTTGATCAGATTTTGGGAAGTGGGCTGCGCTGAGATCTTTTCAGTTTTCCTTCATTTATATATATATATATATATATATATATATATATATATATATATATATATATATATATATATATAGGGGAGTGTTAGACCCCTTAGCTTTGATTAACATATCCAACTCTTGACAGCATCCAATAATAATTGACTGATTCTTTTTACATGCTGTTCTTGCTCAGAGAGTGGGATTGATTCAGTGCAACATTTTTCTTTATAAATTTCATGACAGGCATTACTTGATATCATACATTACAATTGAGTCTTGCATATCTTATAAAAGTCATGCTTGAGAACAAGGTGGTAGCCATCATATATATATATATATATACGGGGGAAAAACATGTATATATATGGGGAAAAAAGTTTTCTTCTGATGTGTTTCATCCTTTAGGTCATTATCGCACTAAATTTTGTTATGTTGCTGCAATTACGCATGCCTAATCACGTGTAATCGTATCAACATAACAAAATTTAGTCACCAAAATGAAGCACGTCACAAGAGAATGTTTTTCACTTTCAGATATATTTTTACCCACTATTTCTGTTGATAGATAAAATATATTTAGTTATCTCATATGTGCGTATGATATAAATATGACAGCATTTAAATTCTAAGAAAACTTTTCAGAAAAAAGATTGTCATCACATAAAAAGACAGGTTTGATATTTAACTCCTGATGAACAGTTAACATTGTTGTTTAATAAATGAAGGTGCCCTCAAGATATGGCTGGTTATGTGACATGAATCATTCTGATTTAATCTGATATGAAATCCAATATCCTATTGTTAGCAAAGAGATAACAAATCAATAAAAGGAAGCGATTCTACATTAGAATAAAAAATAGAATTTTTTCCTACAATAATGTTCTGAAAAAAGAACATTTTAAATAAGCAATTAAAAAAAAATCAGTTAGAAGAAGAA
>OZ038476.1:13970989-14160989 GCA_964036315.1 Acanthosepion esculentum | reverse complement strand
TGTTTATTATAAACAGAGCATTTACTTAAATATTTGTATCTATAAAAAGAATGTATAAACATAAAAAATGTCTTAAAATAATTGTCGGACTTTGTCCATTTCATAATGTGTGATGTCATATATTGATATATTTACAATATTTACATCATTCAAACTATTGTCCTCATCTTTATTGCCATATTCCTGATGTTTCAGCCATCATACATTTTGATCATCTTCAGGTGATATACATAGGAATTTTGAACTGAACCCATTATTTAGTCCACAGGAGTAGATTGTTCTAGTTTCATATTCTATACCCATTTTTGGATATCTCGTTATCAGTTAATTCCCCTCAGTAACTCAACTCTCCAAGTTTTTGTTCCAAAAGTGAATTAGCTGATATTGAGATATCCAAAAAAAAAAACAAAAGGCATGCTAACGGGGAACTTGTAAGCTAAAGAACACTATTACACCTGTGAAGCCTCAAGGATAGCAGCATCAGGTTATATGGGTGCTTTGTTGTAGGAAGGACTGATTCACTTAGCAAAAGAGATGGCATCCTGTTGAAGAAAAGCTATGTGGCTATATTGAACCAAGATCTCAAGACATCAATCAGAAAGTTAAAGTTTGGTTGCAAATGGCTCTTCCAAGTGTACAATGGTCCAGATATACTTCCAAAGCTGTCGCAAAATGGCTTAAGGACAACAAAGTTAAAATATTGGAGTGGCTATCACAATAGCTTGATCACAATCTAACAGAAAATATGTAGGCAGAAATCAAAAAGCATGTGTGGAGCAAGGAGTTCTAGAATGTGGCTGAGTTCTGCCAGTACAAATGGGCCCAAAATCCAATGGAAATATGATAAATGAAATAAAAGCTTGAATCATTATCTACACTGCTATTCTGACATTTCATATTCTTAAACTTTATCACTCTGTATGAGACTTCATTTGCTGTACAAAAAGTTCATCCTGCCACTGAAGGTGACTCTGATCCATGAAAAATAGTGTGGTTGAATTTCATAGTTGTGTGGTCATATCCTGCTATGGCAAAGGAAAAACAACTTGAAATTAACAATAAGGATACTGCAATTCATTGCTCTGACGAGCTACTTTCACTGATACCCAAACTGCATGAATTTAAGCATGCTACTAGGCTGTCATCTCAGTCCCACCTTTCCACTGTCAAAACGGTTAAATGTAGCTGTCTTTTCTACTCCAACAGCTTCTTATCTCACACTTCTCGACAGTGGAACTCCCTTCCTCTTAATTGCTTCCCTGATAGCTACAATCTTCAAATATTCAAATGTAATGTCAATCAACATCTTCTGATGCCTTGATCTTGATCCCTGTCCTTCTCATTATCCTTTCCTCAAACACCCTTCTTTACTTTTGCTCTCACTCTCTGTAACCCCTTGCATGCTAGTGGCACTCCCGCCTTGCTTGCGGTGATATGCTTAAAAAATTAAAAAATTGATAGGTCTTAACCTTTATCGCTCTGTATAAAACTTTATTTGCTGTAAAAAATTCATCCTGCCATTGAAGATGACTCTGATCCATGAACAATAGTGTGTTTGAATTTCATAGTTGTGTGGTCATATCCTGCTATGGCAATAGAAAACAACTTGAAATTAACAATAAGGATACTGGAATTGAGAGGCCTTGAAAAAGGATGCAGTGGAAAGCAAAGTAATATTAATAATACAGAATGCTAAAGGTTAAAATCAAATTCTGATCCTAACTGACCTAAAACAAGGAATCTTTACAAGGATTAAATGTGAGGAATTTTGAAAAATTGAGTTGAAATGTATTTGGCTAAAGTGTATGTAAACACTTGACTTTAATTATATATGAATATTCTTTCTTTTCCATAAAAGAAATCTCACAAACTAGTATGACTTTTCCAGAGCTAAAAACGGAAAAGTAGATGGTACGTCTTTTGAAATCTATATAGAAAATATGTAAAAACATCCTAAAATATCTTTGAATTGAGATATTATTTTTCTTGTTTTGAATTGAAATATTTTTCTTAAGATTTCAGCAAATGCACATATTTTGTGAAGTTGCAACACGGCACATCTCTACGAATCATTTAGAAAAAGAGAATACAGCTGAGATGGAATAAATCTACTTCTACATGATAAAATACTCTAGTTTTATTCCATATATTTACTCTAAGATTTCTGAAGCTTATGCAAAAGACTTATTGATATGACGTGCATTTCACAGGAAGAGCTATTTTAAGAGAGGGAATAAAACAAGGAAACTTCTTACTAATATTTCTCAAAATCACCTCTATCTTTTTATACTTAAATGGAAATGACAGGAGAATATAGTTCTAGAATAGTACTACTTACCCCACATATACCCTCACCTAAGAAAAAAAAAACCCAAAGAAAAATAAATACAATTAATCCATCTTATCTGGGTCCTGTGACTGTTTTCTTTCAATAAGATTAAAGTATTATTTAGATTAATAATCTTATGGGCTGTACAATTTGATTAACCTGAAATCATCCTTAAGTAAAAGTAGGTAATACAAAATTTGGCAGAAATAGCATGAGATCCAATTAGGCAGAAAAAAAAAAATAAAGAAAGCTTTTTGAATTGTTCTAACAAAATGTCTTTCTTCTGCTGCTGATTCCGTTTAAAGATTTTCTCAAAGAAAAGAGTTCTTTAGCAACATATTTAAAAAAAAGACATCACTGCCTGAGTGGGCAACCTGTCAAGGATAGCTATAGGAGTAACAGCTTTTCTGATACTACTACTGTATGGTGGCTATGGGAGTGGTTTGCCCAAACACTATTTCACCTACTGTCTCTATCATGGCATGACAGTAACAAGAGATTTTGTCAGTATAGCTGGTGGTGAGACAGTGTGCAGGGAGAAGTGAATTCATGCCTTTCCCAAGGATATTAGAATGGAGTGACCATAATCAGCTTCAGTGAAAATTTGAATTTGGCTTGCAAATTCTGTTTTAACTTTGGTCACTATTCCATTTCCACATACACAGGTGCAACTTTGTAAAGATGCATGTATTTATGATTGAATTTGCATATGTGTGAGTGTGTATGTGTGTGTGTGTCTGAGAGAGTGTGTATGTATATTTTGGCTACTTAATGATGGCAGATATGAAACAAGGTCTTTTTCAATTTAGAAATCCATATGCTTGCATGATGAATTTGTACAAAAATTGTCCAGTTCTATCATCTTTTGCTGAAGGTCGAAGGGCATTTCCATGACCCACACTTTTTGAAATAAGGGAAAAGTGCTATCTGAGAGATGGAAACCAAAATTCTAAATAGTTTATTAAAAAATAATTAAAATTTGCAATATTCTTTGGGAAAGAGCATCTGTAGATATAAGTAGTGTTGTTTTTTTTTAGGTTCACACTGTTGTTATCTATCTATCTATCTATCTATCTATCTATCTATCTATCTATATGAATATCAAAGATATGAATATATTTCTGAATACATATTGTTCTATTTGGATACTTATATATATATAAGTGAATCGGTTCTCTCTGTCACTGTGTGTTTATCCAAAATTAAATATGCTTAAATTCAAATTCACCTTCATCCCTGCCGTGTGCCAACGACTTAGGGGCAGAATCTCCGACTGATGCCAATTCAGCCAGGTTTCAATCCTAGCTAGAGGCAACCGGATGTCTATCCAGACTGATGAGCTGTGATACAGTGAAACAGTCTATCTGTAGATAACAATATATATATATAAATAAATAAATATATATATATATTGCATGTGAATACCAAAGATATGAATATATTTCTGAATACATATTGTTCTATTTGGATACTTATATATATATATATATATATATATATATATTTATATATATATATATATATAAAAAACAAAAAATAAATACATAAATATATAAGATAAAAAAAAAAAAAAAATACAAAACAAAAAAAACAAGCAAAATAATTTGACATAAATAAATAAATAAACAAATAAGCGACTTCCGGTAAAAGTAACCGCCAAAATAGATTACCCACAATGCACCACTGACCCTTATATATAAATAGCCGAGAAAAATAACAGCACTAGTTGCCTGACGATTGCACTAGCATGAAACAGACTGTGGCCTCTAAGTGTTGACTTCTATGTTCACTTTTATATTTACACACGCTCTATCTCTGATATTGAGCACTTTATCCCATAAATATAGCACACTTTAAGACTATATTTATTCATATTTATATATATATATATATATATATATGGTTAGATAGTTATATAAATAGATAGATATTTATAATATTATTTTATTACACAGTTATTTTACATCAAGCACTTTTATTACCACTAGTACTCATCTAATGTTCCTTGTCTGTCATATTCAATGAAATATAATTGAAAGAAAGGTTGCTACCCAAATATATATATATATATATATATATATATATATATATATATATATATATATATATATTCGCAAAGAAAAAATGGTTGATCAGGGTATTTCTGGAAAATAATGATTTTATTATATATATTTCTGAGTATGTGAATAGATATTTACAAGTAAGTAAATGTTTTGTACATGGAAGTAAATACATATGAATGGATGTCTACCTATATGTCGACTGAAATATTTGTTTCTCTGGGAAATCATGCCTAATACTAACTGAAGCTGACAAAAACCTATTTATATTCGTTTATCTGCTTATTGATTTAGTTTTTAATAAAAACAAAGAGATTCATTCAATGTCTATATTTATCTATAAATCTAGGTGCAATCGATTAGTGTGTATTTATGTGCCTTTATATATATATATATATATATATAGTAATAAATATTTAGTGCTGAAGTAGTAGTTCTACATCCCTTGAGCATCAACCATTCTTTATTTAAGTTATTTTGGCTTAGATGTAATATTTAATATGGTACGGTTATTCTATCTATCTATCTATCTAAATATACCCATATACTACCTATCTAATTTAATATACCCATATCAATCTATCTATTTCAATATACCTATATCTATCTATCTATCTATCTACAGAGAGAGAGAGAGAGAGAGAGAGAGAGAGAGATAGAGAGAGAGAGAGAGAGAGAGCAAGCATTAAAAATATGAGTTTTATACAAGAGTATACTGATAAAATTATTTATCTTTGATATGTATATATGTGGATATATAAATATATATCACACACTTGCAAATATATATTTGTACATATGAAAATGGATCAATAAGTTTAAAGTCTGATATATATATATATATATATATATAGTGGTTAGTTGTTTTTTTATTTGGTTCTTTTATATTGTCTGATTTTATTATGCAAGTCATTTATTACAATAAAATTAGTATTTACCAATTCATGTTGATAAATCTTTTCAGGATATATTTAATTTTATATGTTAAATAATCCATTTTTAAAAGAATCTTTTCACCCCAAGGTAAGCAATAAAGCTACTAAGATGCAGGGGGTTAATGAGTGTGAGAGAATATGAGAAAAAATAAATTGAAAAGAGAGAGCAATAAAAAAACAGGAATTAAGAAGTTGGTAGATAATGATTGATATTTTATTTAAATGCTTGAAGATAAAAGTTGTCTGGAAAAGAAGAAGCTAGAATAAAGTTCTAGAAGTGAGAAGTGTGTGAGAATTGACTATTAGAATAGAACTTACAATTACATCTAGTCATTTCATCTATGAAATGATGAGACCTAGTTGCCAATCTAGTACTTTGCTTAAATTCATAAACTCTAGGTACCATAGAGGAAAATTCATCAGAACAATTACCATGAATGTATTTATAGAAAAGGCACAGGGAAGCAATGTTATGGCAATGGGAGAATGACTGGTGCTGAAATGCCAGAACAGGACAAATAATATTGCAGATTCTTCTTTGTATTCTATCGAAAATCATTAAATACATAGCAGAAGCATCAGACCAAATGTGACTGCAATATTCAAAATTTGGACAAATGGTAGATTTATAAATATGTAAGATAGATTCTAGCTAGAAAAATTGTCTAGTATGACACAGTGAATCAATTTTCCTAGCATCAGACCTAGCAGTTGATTCAATATAATCTTTCCACTTCATGTCAATGGAAAACATTAGCCTGAGAAGGGGGTTAGCATCTGCTGATGTTGAGAGAAGATATCTGAATACAAGGTTTGTACATTGTATTGTAAATTGATATATATATAATAGCATAATTATTGATATTTAGTTTTTAATTTCATATATATATATATATATATATATATATATAAAATCTATGTCTAATGACACCCTTTCCCAAAAGGAGAGATGGGATATGACTGGCAAGTGAAACCATATGGAGGTTTCCCTAAATCAATAAATTTATTCTTATGTAAACTTTAAACAATAATATTTACTAAAATGTATGACCTTTTTGTATATTGACAAATGTCTATTTCTATAAACAGTTTAAATAAGAAAAACTATTTGCAATGATGACGCAAAAAAAATCAACTAACATATTTATATCTGAAACTGAAAAAATACAAATAACTTACAGTGTTTAATTTTATAACAATTCTTCTTTGATTTACACGTCTCTTCAGAACATGGTTGATTATGGCTATCCCCAACTTCCTACTGGGGGCTTATTTACTATATTTTGACTTTGACTAATTACTAATGTCAGTGTATATATTAATGCAGAATAATGTTTTTTCACATTCTGCAAAAATGATTATTGACTACCTTGCTAAAAAAACCCAACTAACCTCTCTAGATAATAATTGTGGTTCCTTATTAAGGGAGTTGTATACGATACTGGAAAACAAAAGATATCTGGGAAGCCATGGACATTGCTGCAAATAATGTTAAATTTGAAACATTAGAAAAGTTATCAAAATCAATAACTGAAAAACTGATGAAGGTTATAGAATATCAAAGAGTTCATATTAGTATGTAAAATGAGAGAATAATAATAATAATAATAATAATACCAATGCTGTTGTTAAAACAGTAACTTGCATAAAATCTGAAATAGTAGTGTGAGATTTTATTATTAAACTTATGGATTTTTTTAAAGAAATGTATATAATATTTATTTTTAATTTCAGATATATAAAGATGGCCATGGGTCATAAGAAAGATATAGATAGAAGCAAGATATTGTAAAGATCATAATGTTAGAAATTTCCAAAAAGTTGACTATGAACAATCAAAATATTGGAGAGATAAAAACAAAAAAAAAACTGGCTGTAACAAAAATTTTCATTATAAGCAAGAAAAAGTGAATTGACTAGCATTTGAAGAATCTGATGTTGTAAATGTAAACAGATGTAGTATATTAAGAATATTGGCTGAAGGCATGAAAGCAACTTTAAGTAACATCACAAGAGAAACATTGAGTGAAGAAGTATATGAAAACTCTTTCTCTGTAATTTTAGTGATGAATATAGAGCTACATAGGTTGAATCTGATACAGCTAATGGCTAGGCTACAGGTTGGGTAGACAAGATGGAGGAGTTGGAATAATGTTTTCAGCACTAAAATATTGTTGACACTGAAATTATAAGTCACTTCAGTTGATGATAGTTTCAAAATAAATAAAGAGTATTATAAGTACTTTTACTATTTTTTAAGCAGAGTAGTTTGTAGGTTTTAAGCTCAAAAGTTTATTCATGCAAAAAGATGTTTCTTTACATTCTGCAAAGTTGACTGTTGCCCACCTTGACAAAATATGTTTTGAAGACATCAGGTTTTATGACCCCAGACTCTCCAGTTATTAATAGAAAACTTGCAGTCTATCATTAAAAAAGATGTAAATGATACTGGAAACCCAATATTAAAGCATAAAAGATATCTGGGAAGCCATGGACATTGCTGCAAATAATGGTAAATTGGAAACATTAGAAAAGTTATCAAAATCAATAACTGAAAAACTGATGAAGGTTATAGAATATCAAAGAGTTCATATTAGTATGTAAAATGAGAGAATAATTTATTGAGGCATATGGAATACTGTATTAATAAAATATATATTCCCATCTTGTGGATTCCTTTACAAATAAAAATGCATATTGCCCTTTGTATAATACCACCTGATTTTCCCAAAACAAATTATTATCAAGATGTTTTTTTATTATGGATCAATATCAATATTACAAGTTGGAATATTGCTAATATAAATATCAGTATATCATGAACATTTTACCAACATTGGTTGGTTAATAAAAATGTTATTGCAGAAACATTGACTTGCATAATAAAATCAGACATAATCTAATGTTTGATCTATATCATTAATAGTTAATATTAAATTAAATTCAATGGCAGGGAAGGAGACTTTGTTGAAAAATAACTATATAAATATTTGTTGTACAAAATAAACAAATCATTAGGTTACACACTTATTGATCTACCTGTATATATTTTCATACTAATGCTTGAATATATTGTGCATATATTTATACCTCAACGTAATAAGTATTGTATTTTAGATTGAAAATATATATAAAAATGTTTTAATCACACTAAAGGCTCCTTTAAGATAGTTCTGAAGCATATAAATTTTTTTTTTTAAATCTTGAAATGCCTTAAAATTAACCTTTTGTTAGATATATCTCTCTGTCTACCTCACAGTATCTTAAATTTATGTTCGTAACCGGATGTTGTCTGTGCCGATGTGCCTAAAAAGTGTCATTGTATCTAGGCATGAATTAATAACCCACCTACTCCTTAAATTCTAACCTCATTTTTCTATTTCAGCTTTGATCCGTCTTTTGATTGGTTAATCAAGACATACCAACAAATGTGCTTTTTAATCTTGGAATCTTGGTTTCCCTGACTCGTCTTTAAATCTCAAACCAGCTATTGAATTGTTTTCTGATTTCCCAAGTAAATCATTTTCATCAGTAGTTATCTAACGTTGCCTGATAAAGAACAATTTTTAGTTCTGAGACATAGAAATTTTTGTGCAGCGATTTAAAATATTTCATAATAAAAATATTATTATCATATTTATACTTATATAGATACATAACACACATAGAGGAGATGTATATTCAAATGGTGAAAATATGAAATGTGTCAATATATACATATATATATATATATATATATATATATATATATATATATATATATATGAGTGTGTGGGCAATGATGAATGTGTCAAAATGGTGGTGATGTGGGAAATAGGTATGATATCTACCTTTTTAAAATATTAAGAGCATTTTATTTTTTTCTCCAATTACTTTGAAACTATTTCAACCAAAATGCATGACTGGCACATTAATCAGAATGTCTTTGGAACCAGGAAAGAAGTGATTCGCCTGCATTCAACAGACACAGACTTTTCTCAATGTGGAGATTGATTCCAGCTTCTAAAATCATTTCTTACTTTAATGTCACACTAGAATCTGGGTTACTGGGTGTGGGGACACAAAATGATCGTGGGTGGTGGAAAACAGACAAAACAAAATATAAAGAAAGTGAAAGTCTTTGCAATAAAGAATGAATGCTAGTTTACTTGTATATATCTGATAATGTTGTTCCATACAATCATCTATCTATCTATCTATCTATCTATCTATCTTTGAATAATCTGTTCATATCTATCTATCTATCTTTGAATAATCTGTTCATATCTATCTATCTATCTATCTATAATCTATTAATATCTATCTATGAATAATCTGTTAATATCTCTATCTATCTATAATCTGTTCCTATCTATCTATCTATAAATAATCTGTTAATATATATCTATGAATAATCTGTTAATATCTATCCATGAATAATCTGTTCCTATCTATCTATCTATCTATCTATCTATCTAATAAACCAATACATTTATGCATGCATGTATGCACTTGTACATGTATATATATATATATATATATATATATATATATATATATATATAATTTCTCCTTGCTTAAATCAATTATGGTATAAAATCTACCCTAAAATCGACCAATTCCAGTAGATTTTTGAAAGTACTCAATATCTATTACATAAAGCAATATTCATAAATAGTACCTGTAATATAAATACAATAACCTTACCAAGCTACTACAGTTACACACGCACACACACACACACACACACACACACACATGCATGCACTTATAGTGCATGTATGCAAGTTTTTATGCACAAATTTTGACATGCACATTTCTGTATCTTCGTGTGTGTGCATATATTTATATAAGTCAACACCCATTCGTGACAGTCTGTTTTATGCTTAAATGCAATCATCAGGTGTTTAAGCATGTGACAAGGGGAGGGCTTGGGGTATCTTTCTAAAATGAGTTGAGCTGGAATGGGAGTTTATGACCAAAGCCTTTAGTTGTATATAAATGAATTTAGGTTCCTGCTAGGGGATACCAAACTACACCAACAACATGTAAGTTTTAATAGGATTGACAATAAATTGTATTTGGACAATAAGGGTTTTACATTATTAATTGATAGAGGATTTAAAGACAAAACAATTTAAAGTTAGAATTAATTATCTAAATAATAGATTCCCAAAATCTGTAAGTATTACCAAAACATCCAATGGAATAAATCATGATGTACAATACACACACACACATATATATATATAACCACATACATATACATGTAAGTATATATATATATATATATATAAATTTAATTTAAAGAAAAACTGACCACTTTAAGGCTCCATTTGTAATAATTTATTTCACCAGAGAATTTTATTTTTCTCTGGATCTTCAGACTTCACTTTCAAAAGGTGAAACGAAAAATGAATTTAAGATTTACACTTTTGACAGGCAGTATTAAGCTTATATAAGTTGACATAGAAGGTGGTGAGGAATGGTGTGGGAGACATGGTCGAGTTTATATATATATACATACATACATATGTATACATACATACATACATATCTATCTATCTATGTATATATTGTAACTAGATTAACAGAAACCATTCTTTGCATAAACCTGGGATTCTTTTAAATATCTACCTCCAAAGAAAAAACATGCACAATTTCTAAAATAAAAATATAATTTTGTCCATTTGACAGCACAAAACTATTTTCTCATCTCTTTAATTAACATATTTATACTCTTTTACCGTTTCAAAATACTGTTTGAAAAACTGAACAAGACTTTTTATTAAATTTAGTTACTGGTTCCAAAGAGATCCTGTTTGTATATGTTGTTGGAAGAACATGTTATCTAGAGGCTAAACATCATTGAATTGATAATTTGTTAAGTTTTCCAACCTCAAATAAGTCAGTCAAACACGAGTTGTCATTCTGCACTGTATTTAATATTTCATGTATTTATATATATATAATGCACTTAATACTCAATGTTTCATGTATTTATATATATAATGTATTTAATACTAAATACATACTGAACAAATAATTTCCAGTTGATCTTTTTAGTTGTGGAGGAGAGCAAAGAGAAGGCGAATTTCAAACCATTATATATTAAGACAGGACAATATTTTGCCTGAGGAAAGTCAGAATTGACATAGCACTTAGTAAAGGATGAACTTATCATTAAGAGCTTATGAGATTAATTAACTTATAATACTGTTAAATGGTAATACATCACAAACAGGTGCTCATGTCATATTCAAGTTTATCGAAAAATTCTTTCTCTCTACACAAAACTAGGAAAAAGACTGAAAAATATCGATGTGTAATGTTATCAATTTACAGGTGAATAAGAACATGAAGCTAAAACTTAGTGTTTATTCAACTCAAGACTTTATCAACTACTCTTGGTGAGTGGATGTGTGGCTTTGGGATTTTCTTCAAACGTGGATCCTATATTTTTGTAAGGATATAAGAGACTTTTAACTTTCCCACTCAGGTGGTTGTTTATATATCCACCTGTCATCTGGTTTATCTCATGTGTGCACATTCCAAGACCAAGAAGTTGTGTATCTTATTGGCTAGAAAGAAATCTCAGCATGTATTTCTGTGGGTCTGCCTATACATTGGGGAGGGGAAGGTGTAATCATCTCTATCTATAAAAGGCAGGATGTGTGTGTGTGTGTGTAATGAATGCACGGCCACAATTTTTGACGGATTTGAACCAAAATTTACATGCACATGCTCCAAGTTAATATAAAGGTCAAGACCAACTTTGCATTTCTCAACTCCCATCGATAGTAGAAATAATCAATTTTTTCATGCTTCTACTGCAGTTTTCATGTAGTTTGCGGCCATTTTCTACTGGCCAGAGTGAGAGCCTATAGCTGGCTGCCACGAATAGGCAGGAAGATTCTATTGGCCAGCGTGAGAACCAACAGCTGACTGACATGAATGTTAACTAGCATGCTATCATGCAAAAAAATCGATAGCTGCATTCGTCACAAGTGGGGAAAAATTTAAATCTGCATGGCACTTTACTCCAATTGGCTCATTCGCTTGCTTAAACTTAACGTCGATTCTGATTCCACAGAACTGGGTTGGGTGTTAAAAAGTATTTGTTGTTAACATTCTTTTTTCATTCGGTTTTTCCAGTTACGAGTCCTTTTTTAAAGCTGATCATTTTGTGTTCATTTTGTTTAGTTCTTTTTTCATAACAGATTTAATGTTTAGTATAGAGCTTAGAAAAAATTTGCAGTGTGAGATAGGCAAGAAGTAAGGCATGTAGCAACATCAGCACGGCAAAGGGCACTCCTTTGAAGGCAAGGAAGGGCAAAAAAATTTTAAGTCAAGTGATAGCGATTGCTGTATGAGTCGTACAATTTTTGAATCATGCAGGGGCAACGCCTGGCGATGCTGCTAGTTCTCAATATGAGACTGTAACCAACAGTATATAAATTAAGAATATGTATAATATAAAGAGATTAGTGAATAATTATAAATGTTTCTCCAGAATTACCTAAATTTGATAATCATATTTTCTTTACAATTATAATTCATGATGAAATTAAATCATTTTTTTTTTCATTTCCTATAGGCTGAAGTAGTAAATCATTAACTATTGTCTAAAGTACGGCATTGGTGACATTTCATTTTACAATTGTCAGCAAATTTTTCTTCAAGAAACATTCATTTGCCTCATTTTGTATGTCTTCAGTAAGTAGAAGATATATAAAACAATTTTGAAAAGTTATTTTTACCTTGACATGTTTTGTCACTGAGGAGCCCAAATCATTGACCAAACACATCAAAGTAAAAAAATTTTCCAAATTGCTTTAAATAGTTTCCATTTCATTGGATTCTCATCCAAGTTTGCTCTTTACTAACTGAAATAAACTAGTAACCCAAATTAGTATTGTTTGAATTTGATTATTATCATCAATATTATTGTTATTTTAATAATCATGAAGAATACATATATACACTTTCTCCCACTTTGTTCTCATTAATGTGTTCCAATGTCCTCATTAATGTGTTCCAATGTCCTCATTAATGTGCTCCAATAAGTAGACAGAGATAAAGAGGAGAATGAACATGTGGGTAATTGATTTTCACTTATTACTTTTGCAAAAAAAAACTGCTGTTTCTATTGTCAGTCATGTCAAATGGGTACTGATGAAGTAAATGAATAAGGAAAGAATATAAAAACATGAGGTTTTATTTATACCATTATCAGAAAGAGGTTGCACTATAAATTCAAGATGGTTTTATTTTTTGTAAGGGAGAAATAAATGGGTGTGGTTATGTGTTTGTCAGTAAAGAAATTTCACATAACAGAGAGAAACCAAAAGTTTCTTACCTGTGAACTGGTCAATTTTGAAATATCCTTCTGAATTTCCTCCAGTGATTTCAAAAGTTAAGTTCTGCTCTAAACTGGTATCCAAATCATAAGCCTGGATACGTATAACTCCTATGTCTGGTCCGCTATTCTCAGGTACCGAGGCATTATAAAGAGGCTCAACAGTTTGAGGGACGTTGTCATTGGTGTCTTTGATACGTATCAAGACTTCCTGGTGTGCGTAGAGGGGCACAAGGCCCTTGTCCTGAGCATAGACTGTTAGCCAGTAATGGGATACTGTCTCTCGGTCAAGTATTTGGGCTGTAAAGATGGTTCCTGCAAAAAGAGAAAATAAGGGAAAATGAAATTTAACAAAGGATGGACATGATAAAAGAACTTTGGAAAGTTCACTTTGATAGAAAACAACTTACAAAAACTAAATAAAAAGTTGGACAGACAGACTCTGTTGGCATTGGTTAATATATATATATATATATATATATATATATATATATATATAAAACATGAAACATGTTAAATAGCCAGAAAACTTACCATACCGAAAAAATGGACACGAAAAATGTTTAATACAGTAGCTTAGAAAAACAGACATGCAGATTAAGCTAATACAATAAAAAGAGGTAAAACACTGTATACTATTGCGGTTTTAATTGCTAGTTACCCAGCCAGTTGATGAGACCCAGCAGTCAAAAGCACAGTAGTGTGTGGTAGTATACAGTGTTTTACTTATTTTTACTGTATATATATATATATATATATATATATATATATATATATATATATATACACACAGTATATATAGAGTTGCCTGACGATTGCTCTAGCATGAAACAGACTGTCGCCTCTAAGTGCTGACTTCCATGTCCGCTTTTATATTTACATGCGCTCTATCTCTGATATTGAGCACTTTATCCCATAAATATAGCACACTTTAAGACTATATTTCTTCATATATATATTTATATATATATTTTGTACAATAAAAATTATTAAAAAAATTGAAACCTTCAGACACACTGGGTTGTAGATTAATATTCTTTAGTTTTTATTATTATTATTTTATTTAGATTCCTCGACTAGTTTCGGCCAACATGGCCATCAACAGAGGAAAAAAAACATATATCAATCATTTTTTGTATATGAAAACCTATATGCAATGGAAACCACAGCGGCCACACCCAGCATTCTTTGTAAGAGGATGTGGCTCCCTCATCCACAAAGAAGATTATAAGGTTAACAACAATGACACTTTGGTTGATTTGTTCTACAGCTTTCTCTAGGGATAAACTCTGTAAAGAAGAGGAAAGAATTTTTTTTTTGTTTTCTGGTAGAAGCCAGAAAATGGTGGACAACAATAGAGAAAAAAAATGGTGGCAAATTTACTGATTGGTTTAGCCAAGTCACTGAGTTGAGCTGATCAGTATACTGACCATCGTTTCTTTTAGCTCTTGCTTTACCCTAAATATAAGATAGAAAAAATAAACTACCAACGGAGACCACTCTCTTTCCATACCAATTGCATATACAAGGAACACCGCTTGAATGAATTAATGGGAATGTGGTTAAAACAAAAGTAACAAGGAGTTCGGTCATCGGAAAAAAAAATCCCTCAGTGTAATGAGAATGATTTCTCACAATTATAGAAAATAAACTTCCTTTTCCTTTTTTAAAAAGTTTCTGAATCTTCCAGGCAGAAATCTACAACTCAAGTTCCTGTCTAAAAAGAAATCACTGTCAATATAATTAGCGGCAATTCATTGCTGAATCTGGCAGCTTGCATCGACAAATTTTGACTCTTGGCAAGTTGAGAGTTCACCAAAGTTACAAATGAAAACCTACAATTTATATGACATAAGGAAGTGACTTATGTTTATTCAAAGGATAAAAATCTTCTTAGATCAATTAATCATTAATTAATTATTGTTTAAGATTTTGTATTAAATATAATGTCATTACCTGTATTGAATGTAATCCATATATTTTTTCTTATTTAAAAAGTTGATTGTATGATTGACTTAAGGATCAGGTAATTGTCACGTACTTTAATTAATCTTGGGTCTATGAATCATTCAAAAATAATATTATGAAAGAAGCTTTTCAAAAAATGAGTTGTGTATCTGTGTGTGTCAAGAAGGAGATTATAGCAGAAGGTGAAGGAAAGAGAAAGAGAGAGAGAGAGAGATGAGGGGTGTGTATTAAACGAATAAAGAAAGATAGAGGGAGGGGTGAACATGCAGTAACAAATATACACAGTGGAATAAGAGTAATATACATAGTGTGAAAAACAGAGTGACACACAAACACACACATACAAACGCACATACTAACACACATACGCACACAAAATAACACACAAATCAATATTGTGTAAATATAAATGTGGCCACTGAGATCAACACTGAGAGGCAACAGTCTGTTTCATGCTTGAACACAATTTTCAGGTGTGAATATATATATATAACTTCTACTGCCTGCCTAAACCTTGTCTGTGGAAACCATCACAGCATAAGTTGTTACTATTCTTAACCATTTTGATATATATATATATATATATATATATATATATATATATAAGCATATAAAATAATTATTTATTCGAAAGTTATAAGTTATAAAATCACTACAAAAATAGCCATTTTGTTTCAACACTTCTGGTGTCTTATCAAGTGATGATGTTGAATGTAGAATAAAGGGTTTTAAAAGGTTCAAATCAATGAAACACCCCCTTGCAAGGGGAAACGCTGTTACATAAGCTGGAATGAAAAAGCAACCTTGTAGATTTCATTTTAGCATTAACTGAAAGCTAAATGATTAAATTTACTATTTCCAGTCAGTAAAATATTCTGGTGTATTTTAAATAAAAATTATATAGATTAGACTCTCTTGGCCAATTTAAGAACATTTTCTTAAAAGCGGCCATTTTCTTAATTTTAAGAAATTTTTAAACAAAACAATTTATACAAAATTTATGGCAAAATTGTGTAAATTGTCAGTAGATTAAATTAAAAAGAAAACATTGGTTTATTTATTCATCCAGCAATGAAAATTTGTCATGAAAACAAAAAAGTTCAAACCTTTCTTCCTCCACACCAATAATCTACAGACAGCTTTTATACTCTCTTTCTCTCACCAACGCACACACGCACACACACACACACACACACACACACACACGTATCTAATAAAAACTGACATCAAAGACTTTCTCCATTGTCTTCTGCAACTTAAAAGAAATCTCTCGGACATCAGAACGGTAACACCTAAGGTGTCATAGTCACTTGCCTCTTTACCAAAACCCCGGTAGAAGTTGAAATAGTTACCCCATGAAAATAGACACACACACACACACACACATACTTTCTCACTCACTCACTCACTCTCTATCATATATTTAATAAAAAGCGACTCAAAGAGTTAGCTCACATTTTCCTTTCTTTTCTTTATTGTTGAATACAAACTAATGTTAAAAAAAAATTCAAATAATATTGGAGCAAGGAGTGGGGAGCACAATCCCCACCCCCGCTCTTTATTTCCAAATAGAGCTGCTCACACCCCACTCCGGTTGAAATATAAAATGAGCCCTCTTCTCCTTTGCTCCTTTTTGGAGGGCTCCGCAAAGCCCTGTATATATGCATATATATATATATATAGATATATATATATTACAGGGCAAGTATTCATGCACACACACACACACATATATATATATATATATATATATATATAGGGCATGTATTCATACACATACACACACACACACATATATATATATATATATATATATATATATATATATAGGGCAAGTATTCATGCACACATATATATATATATATACTAGCAGCATGGCCCGGCGTTGCCCGTGCTTGATCCAAAAATCGTACGACTCATACAGCAATCGCTATCACTTGACTTAAAATATTTTTGCCCTTCCTTGCCTTTAAAGGAGTGCCCTTTGCTGTGCTGATGTTGCTACATGCCTTACTTCTTGCCTATCTCACACTGCAAATTTTTTCTAAGCGCTATACTAAACATTAAATCTGTTACGAAAACAAAACAAAACAAAATGAACACAAAACGATCAGCTTTAAAAAAGGACTCGTAACTGGAAAAACCGAATGAAAAAAGAATGTTAACAACAAATACTTTTTCACACCCAACCCAGTTCTGCGGAATCAGAATCGACGTTGAGTTTAAGCAAGCGAATGAGCCAATTGGAGTAAAGTGCCATGCAGATTTAAATTTTTCGTACTTGTGATGAATGCAGCTATCAATTTTTTTGCATGCTAGCATGTTAGTTAACATTCATGTCAGTCAGCTGTTCGTTCACATGCTGGCCAATAGAATCTTCCTGCCTATTTGTGGCAGCCAGCTATAGGCTCTCACTCTGGCCAGTAGAAAATGGCCGCAAACTACATGAAAACTGCCGTAGAAGCATGAAAAAATTGATTATTTCCACTATCGATGGGAGTTGGGAAATGAAAGTAGATCTTGGCCTTCCCGCTAACTTGGAGCATGTGCATGTAAATTTTGGTGATGCATTCATTACACACACACACATACTGCCTTTTAAAGATAGAGATATATAGGGCAAGTATTCATGCACACACATGCACACACACACACGCATATATATATATATATATATATATATATATATATATATATATATATATATATATATTGTCATCCACAGACAGACTGTTTCGCTGTATCACAGCTCATCAGTGTGGCTAGACGTCCGGTTGCCTCTGGCTAGAATCGAAAACCGGCTGAATTCGCGTCAGTCAGAAATTTTACCTTGAAGCCGTTGGCGCACGGCAGAGAAGAAGGAGAATTTAAGCGTATTTATATTTAGATAAACACACAGTGACTGAGAGAACTCGATTCGATTTACCGAAGAGTCTTGCATTATTAGCCGTAATAGTCACCGTTTACAAACCCACACATCCTCCCCAGAGAGCTCAACCGAAATAAATTTTCAGGAGCATATATATATATATATATATATATATATATATATATATAGGGCAAGTATTCATGCACACATATATAAAATATATAGGCTCCTGAAAAATTTATTTCGGTTGAGCTCTCTGGGGGAGGAAGTGAGGGTTTGTAAACAGTGACTATTACGGCAAGACTCTTCAATAAAGCGAATCGAGTCCTCTCAGTTACTGTGTGTTTATTGAAAAAATAAATACGCTAAAATTCACCTTGTCCCTGCCGTGCACCGATGGCTTAGTGATAGAATCTCTGACTGACGCCTATTCCACTGGGTTTTGATCCTAGCTAGAGGCAACCAGACGTCTAGCCACTTTGAAGAGCTGTGATACAGCAAAACAGTCTGTCTAGGGATGACTATATATATATATATATATATATTTATATATATCGTTTTGTGTAAATAAAACAGTGCTCAATGAAATATAACAGAGCTATTAAGTATATATTAATAAATAGTAGTATGACTCGAGTTTCATGCACTAGGAAAATAAACTGGCCTTATAGGGTTAAATTTCTGGATCTCAGGATGTTAGTGTAGTTGGCTAAGTTATTACTATTATTAAATATTTAAATTTACTATAATCTAAATTTAGGCTCAAACTTGCAATTGTAGTTAAAATTTAAAGATTAAAATTAAAAACATTTCAAAGAAACCATAAATTAAAACGAGAGAACTTAGAAATAGACAATAAAGATATTAGCGAGCCAAAATACTGTAAACGATATAATATGGTCCAACCTACCCTTTTGATGCAATGGCAAAAATAACATTGGAACTTTTTTCTTGAATTTAATCCTAAGCATTTTTACCATTCCCTAATTCTAAAAAAGATTTTGAATAAAAACAATGTTAAAGTTAACTATCATGGTGCTAAAAACATTGACCAATATCTATCTATTTGTTCACATCTATCTTTTGTCTGTTCATATCTATCTATCTAAGTATGTTCATATCTATCTATCTATCCCATTATGTTCATATCTATCTATCTATCTATCTATCTATCTATCTATCCCAGTATGTTCATATCTCTCTCTCTATCTATCTCAGTATGTTCATATCTCTCTCTCTATCTAAGTATGTTCATATCTATCTATCTATCTATCTATCTATCTATCTAATTATGTTCATATCTCTCTATCTATCCCATTATGTTCATATCTCTCTATCTATCCCATTATGTTCATATCTATCTATCTATCCCATTATGTTCATATCTATCTATCTATCTATCTATCTATCTATCTATCCCAGTATGTTGATATCTATCTATCTATCTATCTATCCCAGTATGTTGATATCTATCTATCTATCCCAGTATGTTGATATCTATCTATCTATCTATCCCAGTATGTTGATATCTATCTATCTATCTATCCCAGTATGTTGATATCTATCTATCTATCTATCTATCTATCTATCTATCTATCTATCCCAGTATGTTGATATCTATCTATCTATCTATCTATCTATCTATCTATCTATCTATCTATCTATCTATCTATCTATCCCAGTATGTTGATATCTATCTATCTATCTATCTATCTATCTATCTATCTATCTATCTATCTATCCCAGTATGTTGATATCTATTTATCTATCTATCTATCTATCCCAGTATGTTCATATCTATCTATCTATCTCAGTATGTTCATATCTATCTATCTATCTATCTATCCCAGTATGTTCATATCTATCTATCTATCTATCTATCTATCTATCCCAGTATGTTCATATCTATCTATCTATCTATCCCAGTATGTTCATATCTATCTATCTATCTATCTATCTATCTATCTATCTATCTATCCCAGTATGTTCATATCTATCTATCTATCTATCCCAGTATGTTCATATCTATCTATCTATCTATCTATCTATCTATCCCAGTATGTTCATATCTATCTATCTATCTATCTATCTATCTATCCCAGTATGTTCATATCTATCTATCTATCCCAGTATGTTCATATCTATCTATCTATCTATCCCAGTTTTCATATCTATCTATCTATCTATCCCAGTTTTCATATCTATCTATCTATGTCTGTATCAAATGAGAAGGAAAAGAATGTTCTTGAGGCAGCCTTCTAAATGAAGAATTCAAAGCTATATTTAATGAAGCATTATGATTTTTTATGGAAGAAAGTATATGAAAGAAAAGGAAAGACAAACAGAATAAGAAAGTTGTAACACAGATCCAGCAGAGGATAAACCCAACGTTTCTCTCAGTTGTATATTTTCTCTCTCACCATGTTATTTGACTTTATCTTCCAGTCTATAACTTACCTTATCACTGTCATTCTCTCTCCCAATATTCCTTTTATTTGTTATCTTCCTTTTAATGCCCATCTCTCTCACTCAGTAACTGTCTATCTCTCTTCACTCTCTCCCTCTCTCTCTAATGATATTCTTGCTCTATCACTACACACGCACACGTCCACATATGTGTGTGTGTGTATACCTATCACAGTCTTCTCTCCCTATAATATCTTTAACATTTCTTTGTAATACTCCTCTGTCTGTCACATATAATAACATTTTTTCCACTCTCATGCTATTTTTCTTATTTTATTTCTCTCTCTTTTTTCTCCTTTCTTGATTACTAGCTGCCACAGTCTTCTCTCTCTCTTCATATATATATATATATATATATATATATATATATATATATATATATATATATATATATATATATTACCTGACAAGTGGACAGAGTGATGGCTGGAGGGTCTGTCTACAAAGATCTGGAGTTTGGATGCTGAAGGTAACACCAATCAGCTAAATGACAAATTTTATATTTGTATTAATGATATATATATATATATATATATATATATATATATATATAATTTATTTTAGGATATTAAAACAAAATCATGTTAAAAATTACTACACAATTATGATTGTGTGTGTCTCCTCAGGTGATTGTAAATTATTGGTAAATGAATGATTAATTTAATTTCAAAAGCAAAATACCTTCTCTTTTTTTGGAGAAAAAAAATAGGCTTGAGGGCTTTATCATGATTAACCAATTGAATATGACCTATGTTATATCGAAACTAAGTGAAAAAGAAAAATTTTCTTTAGAAATGGGTCATGACAGGAAGTTGTCTGCAAACAGATCCCAGACAATAGATTAAATTATGGTTATGCTATAGTAGTTCTAAAGAAAACAAATAGGAAATCATTTGGTATGGAAATTAAACCAATTGGTTAGTACTAAGTTGGGCTAAAAGTTCCTTCTTTTAATTGATAAACATTTCCCTAAAAGTAATTCTCTTAGTAAAATAATTAACAGAAACACATTAAAACCAAGTTATAGCTGTACCGATCATTTTTTTTTTTGCATTGTATGATATAGATGTGCTGAAAAGTTTTGATTACATATAGAAAGGACTGCAAAAATAAAACTGTTTTTTGGGGTTATTTGAAAACATTTTTGAAAATGTGTCAGATTCAAAATTTTTCAGCGCCTCGCATCTCTCTGCTCTATTTCATCCTGTTTATCATAATTGTCTGTTTTTTTCTATATTTCTCAGGAATGTTTTCTTTTTTCTCATTTTAGTCAGGAGTGTTCTTTATAATAATATTGATTGCCTCTAATTTAGAACCATCAACCAAAAAATGATTCACTCATTAATTAGATGAGGCTAATCATTGGCAACTGAAACAGACAGAGAAATGTCCACATTCCTTTCATAGTGGCAACAACAACAGGTTACCTTCTGAATTATATATGTCCAAAATTTCAAGTGGAAAATTCCTGAGGTGGGGGTAGGCTGGGATGGAATGGAAATCAACACTTTTCTAATTGTTCCACTGTTAGATTCATATTTCAGGAATGTGCCCCTCAGAATAAATTAAGTTGAGAAATAATGCATGAAATATGAATTTTTTTTTCTTTTGCAGGATGGGAAGGAGACTTTATTTTCTGGCAAACCCTGACAACCATTTATCAATATTTTGAGAGAATTAGCAGCATTGCATGGGGAGAAAGGAGGGATGTATAATTACTTCAACGGGAAAAAGAAAAAAGTATTTTTTTTTAGTAGGGGTTCAGTTATGTTCTTTGAAATGAAGAAATTAGGAAAAAATGATCAATAGAAATATTATTGAATTTTCACTAACTTAATTTTTTAAAAATCTTGTCAATATTGTGATTTGTCAAGATTCATATCACAAAGGAATAATAAAAATGAACAAAACATTGAAATTGGTATTATTTTAAGTAAATACTAACATATTCATGTACTATACATCAATTACATTCAAATCAATTCATGTTGAGATCCAGTAGTTTAATTTAAAGGAAATCATTGTTCTTGATTTTGTATAGGAAATCTGATTGGTTAACTTGTATAGGAAATCTGATTGGTTAACTTGTATAGGAAATCTGATTGGTTAACTTGTATAGGAAATCTGATTGTCTTATCCAATTATAATATACTTTTATTTCTTATGGAAAAATCTGTCTATGGATTGAAGAATTCAATGAAAAAAATGCTTCTGAAGTAAAAGAGATTTTTTATTCTTTGATAATAGATATTAATGAATGCCACATAAAAACAATATAAGGCTGAAGCATAATAGAAGCTGGCAGAGTTGCTGATATGTGTTAGGTAGAAAAAAAAAACAAAAAATATAAGAACACCATTGTATACAAAATTACATTGGTGAGAATTCATGTGAGCTTAGTACACTTTGCTCACAGACTCAGGTAAGATAGCTTTGTGCGGAGAAGTCTATTCCAGAATCAAAATAAAAAAAATAGCAAATATTTTTGCTGCTTCTCAACCCAACTTCTTTCCTATGACAGTTATAACAAGACGTCAAAGAAAGTAAAACTTCTATTTACTTACAGAATATAATTTATATTTGAACAGGAATATACATACATACATACATACATACATACATATATATATATATGTGTATATGTCTATATTTCTGAGATGAGGTATTATGTACATTATTTACATTATTCGGACTATTGTCCTCATCTTTGTCGCCATATTTATTATAACATTTCGGCCGTTGTACGCTCTGCCTTCTTCAGGTGGTTGGACACATGGCACAGTGGATAAAGGCGTTAGTTAGATCCAGGGACAGGACCCAAAAAGAAAGTGTGTAGAGTGGGGTCATCTTATCTCACACAACAGAGGTTCCATCAGTGGCCATGGCTTTTGCAGCAGTTTTTGATCAAGACCAACATTCTCTAGGTTCAATAATTACCATATTCCCAGATCTCACCCCTTGTGACTGTTTCCTCTTCATAAATCAAACCCCAGTTGAGAAGAACAAGATTTCAAGATGTCAATGAAATCCAAGAAAATGCAATGAGGCAGCTGCTCGCTATCCCCAAAAAGAGTTCCAGGAATGGTTTCATCAATGGAAATGATACTGAATAAAATGTGTGGCTTCAGAAGATGACTACTTTGAAGGGAGGTTGAATGCTGAATTGTGTTGTAGTTTCTTTTTTGTAGCACCAGACACAATACTTTTTGACCAGATCTTACATGAATATATTCACACACACACAATATATATATATATATATATTCATAAAATACATCTGTTTGATGCTTTAGCACACATCATCAGTGATGCTTTTAGCTGAGGTTCATTAGGGTTTTTTTTTTTTCAACATCATACCCTCTTTCAATGGGGACACAGCGGATACTGATATATATATATATATATATTTGAAATTATTAGGAGAATTTGATAATTATATTTAAGTGATTCATCGAGTCTGAAACCTCTACAGAATGCAGAAAGCACTGGACGGTTGTTTCGTCCTATATTTGGGACTCATTAGCAGGGTTTCAATTCTCGGTAGTGGATGCGCACTGCTGATATAAAATGTTCAAAATCATCTTCCCATTTCAGAGTTTCACAGAAGCATACAAAGCTTGCTTGTTTTAAAAGCATTATCTTTGAGAAATAAATATACTGGTTACCTTTTTGGGGGTGAAACACAATCCTTGTTATTATTATACATAGATATATATATATGCATGAGTATATATACACGTAAACATACACACACACACACACATATATATATATGTATATATATATATATATATATATATGTATATATATATATAAAAGTGGACATGGAAGTCAGCACTTAGAGGCGACAGTCTGTTTCATGCTAGTGCAATCGTCACTAGCATGAAACAGACTGTCACCTCTAAGTGCTGACTTCCATGTCAACTTTTATATTTACACACACTCTATCTCTGATATTGAGCACTTTATCCCATAAATATAGCACACTTTAAGACTATATTTCTTCATATATATATATATATATATATATATATATATATATATATATATATTCGCACACATAAGCAAGCACACATATTGCTTATAAGCACATGTACACATATATCTAGACAGATACAAAACTTCGTAAATAGCTGCAGCAGTAGGTCTGTAACCTAATGATGGAAAGTCATTTATTTTATACAATAAATATTTATTTTACAACATAATCAATTTTCTTGTCATTGCTTTTTATCCTGTTAATATTTCAACTTTGCTCTATGGCTGTGAAACCTGAACTCTGTATTGTCACAAAATCCAATAATTAGAATGTTTTCACCAGCATAAGCTTCATTTTAATCCTGAGCATCAAATGGAAATACTCTGCTATTGAATGAAATCACGGATCATGAAACATCATCTTCGATGGTCAGAACATATAGCAAGAATGGAAGAGTCAAGGTTTCCATGTCAAATGTTATTCAGTCACAGCTCATTTCAGGGAAAAGACCATGGAGTTGCCCTCATTGAAGATACAAGCACCAAATCAAATCAATACTGAAAGCCACTGGATAACTAAATCATTTGAAACACAAGTTTCAGACTATACCAACTGGTGGTGTTGCATGACCAAAAACTTCCAGGCCACCAGAAGAGAAAAGCGAGAAATAAAACGACAAGAGAGAAAAGCTCAACAAAATCAACCTCATCCCCCACCAACATTACCATGCAATCAATGCCTTCGGTTCTTCCATGCAAGAATTGGTCTACTTAGTTATCAATGCCATCAACATCAAACAAAATGATTAATAAAGAAATTAATTAAATTCTTGGATATGAGATAAAGCTGATGAAATATTGTTAAGAAAGAAACAGTATACAGCGAAAATGTCAGATCAAAACTTAGCTAATAGTTACATATCAGGTTATGGACATATTGATCTACCTTATTATAGACCTAAGTACACACATGAAAATCAGTTATGTATAGATCAATATAACTAGTTTTCTCTAAAATTATTACAATACTTATATTACTATAAATAATCGCTAACATAAATCTGATTGTCCTAAGAAGATTGTGCCTCAGTTTTATTTATAGTCAATATTTATTTATTAAGTTTTACTTATAGTTAATATTTAATTATTAGGTATTATTTATAGTTAATATTTATTAGGCTTTATTTATAGTCAATATTTATTTATTAGGTTTTATTTCTAGTCAATATTTATTTATTAAGAATTATTTATAGTTAATATTTAATTATTAGGTATTATTTATAGTTAATATTTATTAGGCTTAGTCAATATTTATTTATTAGGTTTTATTTATAGTCAATATTTATTTATTAAGTTTTATTTATAGTTAATATTTATTTATTAGGTATTATTTATAGTTAATATTTATTAGGCTTTTTTATAGTCAATATTTATTTATTAGGTATTATTTATAGTTAAGATTTATTAGGCTTTATTTATAGTCAATATTTATTTATTAGGTTTTATTTATAGTCAATATTTATTTATTAAGTTTTATTTATAGTTAATATTTAATTATTAGGTATTATTTATAGTTAATATTTATTAGGCTTTATTTATAGTCAATATTTATTTATTAGGTTTTATTTATAGTTAATGTTTATTTATTAGGTTTTATTTATAGTTAATATATCACACACACGGCATGTAACTCTAGATCTTTACAAAGAGAATTTATTACTAGTTTAAGAAAATATAAATTATTGTGCACCAGATTATTCACTGATAAGATAAATAATTCTTTCACTGCTTATGTAAGTAACAAGGTTGTTTTTCAATTTAGAGAACAAAAGGATTAAAATTTCTGCCTGAATTTCTGGGATGAGAAATTTGGTAACATAATAATCTTGAGTTCAAATTGATGACTAGTACATTTTGGTTATTAATCTATCATTTCAGTGACATAAGCTTATGAATTAACAACTTAGACAGTTGTATGGCAAAAATCTGTGTATTATTTAAAATGATTTTTAAAAAAAATTGTTTTTTAACATTGTTAAATTCTAAAATAGGCTTTGATCATTTATCCTGTACAATGCTGGCTAAATGATTTTTCTCCTGGCATCTCAGATTAAGTCACTTTCCTATCACTGTAATGTAGGTTCCATGTACTTATTCTATAAATCTTTTCCTGGTAATTATTCTGATGAGCTTTTTTACCTGGGCTTGATGAAGTTAAGCACAGTACTAGATTAGCAGCAGGGTCTCATCATTTCACAGTTTAAATGGTTGGATGCAACCGTAAGTTCTATGCTAATAGTTTCTTCTCTTACACTTCTTACTTGTGGAACTCCCTTCTGGCTTCTTGCCAAATTTCCCTAGCTATAGGTTAAATAACAAGCAGACTGGGCTTTTTAGTCATAGTTGGCTGTCAGTCTAGGAGAAGGATAACCCTGAATTCAAAACGGTAACAATTGTCCAGATCCCCCTGACTCTCACCAATGAGGATGGAAAGGAATAAATAGACAAAAATAAAAATGTTTGATGCACGTAATTAATATTCAAGATCAAATTAAGAGCATTGACAAAGAAGGAGATTATGTTGAAGTATATTTCATCTGTGAAATTAATGATTTTCATTATACTACTTTGACATATTAGTGTACTACTCACAAATGCACACAAATTATGTCTATATTTACTAGTTATACACACAAGTATGTGTGTGTGTGTATGTGTGTGTGTGTAAAGAAAGAGCCATGGAAATTTTTATACTGAAAATAGCTTCTTCAAAATGTTGACATCTCTTTTTGTACAAGCAAAACCTTTTAAGCAGTTAAATATATGCATGCATGCATTCATATATATATATATGGATGTCTATATATATATATATATATATATATATATATATATATATATATATATATAAATGTGTGTGTGTGTGTGTATGTACATGAAAATAAATACACATTTATAGACCTAAAGAGAAAATGATAACAAAATATAAATACTTATACTTCCTTTCAGGGAACCCATATGCATCTTTATTATAACTGAGGAAGCAAAAGATGGAAGAAAAAAAAACCCCTAAAAAATCACTCATAAAAGTGTCAACATTAGAGCTGCCTGCCCTTGACATCATCCTGGCCAGCTTGGCAGATCATGTGACAGGTGGGAGTATTTGGGGATCAAATTTTGCAGAGGAATCTGCAACTTCCTCAGTAGCAAGGATCTAATTTTAGTGAGAAAATAGAAGGTTGGATGGGAAGTAGAAAAAAAGCTCTTCTCCTTTCAACTGCAGCTTTTGTATCAAGTATAGTACAAGGCCATTTCATTTTGTGTATTATGGGAATGGCGAACATAGGATTATTGCGTAATGCTGTACCACAGATGCTCCTGCAGGGTCTGAGATTTTACAGAAAATGAAGTAAAACTGAAGAGAGATAGAGCATTGATTTTATGGCATTTCTATAAATTATGATTTTGCATGAATTCTCTTCTCTGGATGTGTGGGTGGTGTAATGGTTAGCAGCTCAGAATGAGAAAATGGTGAACTGAGTTCAAATTCCAGTCAAGCTAGTTGCATTCACTTTTGCATAAATACCCTTGGAAAAGATATGAACATTTTCCCCTCCAGCTATGGATTAAATATGTCTGGCAAAATGAATTCTAATCCCATCCACTTATAGCTGCACAAAACTGGTTAGATATGGGGTATAGATAAAACAAAAGCGCAATAGGTTTCAGCAATTATTGAGGACCCCTCCAGAAAGCAATTAATCAAAATGGTTATGTTACCAATGGTCATTGAGTTCAAGATGGTGGGTTAGTTTTTTTTCTCCAAAAGATATACACAAGTGGAAAATAAAATGATGAAACTTGACTAAGTTTCAGTTTACTCAAGATCTTACAATTAATATAGATGAACTGTATTAAATGATAACATATGCATATGTTTGCAAGTTCCAAAATTAGGTGCATAGCAACAGGACTTAAATCAGTATATTTTCTTTGGTCAGGAATTAAATGGGTTTGTAATCTGGTATGCATAAGATCAAATGGTTAATACCATCCTGTGATATAGTATTCCATACCTCTTGCACTTGTTGATGCAATACAGCAAGAGATATAGGTGGGCTAAATGAATGAGTCAAGAATAGTCCCATCATGTCCTATATATGTTCAACAGGTCTAGCTATTGTGCCAGTTAGAAATATTGTAGAATATCATGCAAAGCACGTTGAACTGTATGGGTATTGTGTAGGTGTGCATTATTCTGTAGGAATAACTGATTACTTTCCTGTTGCAGAAATGGCAACAGAATATGTAGAGTGATGTTCTGCATATGTATGACACTTTTAGCTCAGAATGAAAGTAAAAAATAACACAAAATTAGTTTGAATAATTGTATGAACTTTGCAAAGCCAGAATAACACAAACAATGAAGAATCCTAAACATTTAAACAAATTTGCTAACAAAAGTAAAAAAAAAGAAAAAAAAAAACATGCATGTAACAAAACCTGACTATAAATCTACAAAATTTAAAGAAAGAAATATGACAATCTAAAAGTATCTAATCAAAATAAAAAAAAACAAAAAAACATGGATTTTCTGCTTTGGTTTCCTTTGTTTAAAAATGGTAAAAAAAAATGTTTTTCAGATATCGATAAACACCAGTGAAGAGTCACTTGTATTTTGGAATTCCAATAAATGTGGCACCACATTCAAAGAAGTTTTTCTTGAAATCATTGTTTTCCTGTATTGTTTAGTTTGCCTTAAAAGAGAACATTAAAACAATTCTTTGTGCTTGGAAATACTTTTGTTCTGCAGGCAAGAAATGGAAGCAAATAAAATATAAATGGCGGCTTATTTCCCAACCAGCCTAAGTCCATTCCATACACAATGCTTCTTTCACATTGGCATAGATAACTTGCTGCCTTTTTAGAATGAGAATAACACGTATTTGTTGGAGTGGATATTGAGGAGCTAGACCAAATTGTAGTCCAAGATGCTTGGGATTTGGAGACAAGTCTATTCAGTAGGTTCATTTGAATAGCTGATTAAAGTCAAGTAGTTTGTAGGAATTCATCTGTCAGTTAAGTCAAGAATAGATTCAGAAAGTTAGCCATTAGCTACATTGGTTTAGTTTCTACAAATAATAAAGTTATAGCAGTTACTTTTCTTTTTCTTTTCGATATTATATATATTTTGGCTAAAACAAAATCAGAATTGAATTTGTTTCTCACTTTCATAAGAAGACGTACAGACACATAGAATTAATACTTACTGAGACTACTTCTTTGAAAATGAGTAACATACATTTCATTGAAATCAAAACAAAAGAGTTCGTGTTTCTGTGGCATAGTAAATGTAACTTCAATTCCGAGTCTCATGGGGTGGGAGGCAAATCTAGCAATAACAGAGCAGCACTAAAAAAGAACAAGATGTGATATCCCTAGACATAGGTAGCAGAATGAGACAAATCTACCTTTGAGGCTTAAATAAAGGGTTCAGTTTGAAATTCCATAAAGGTGACCCAGAGTTACAAACACCTGAAGAAGGTCAGAGGGCGTAATGATTGAAACACTGTGATAATCACAGCAAAGATGAGGATATTAGTTCAAATGTAAATAATGTAAATTAATATTTTTACTTTAATTGTATCCTGACATTCCAAAAATTATGCTAAAACTTTTTTATGTCATACTGTACCTGCTTGTTAAGTTCTTTAAAACAATAATAGCTCTCCACAATTTCCATTTTTAATATCTACAATTGTGTATTGTATGATTATTCATTAGGGCAATTTTTTGCTGTCTTCTCCACAGATGAAAATTTAGAGTCATCCTTCTCCTAGTGTGGTTGTCAATCTAGGTTAAAGGGCCCCCAGTCTTACTAGGTATATTTAAGTCATAGTCGTAGGGAGAAAAGATTAGGTTATACCTCTACCAAGGATATTAGTGTAACATGAACACAGAGTTTTGACTCAGCATGATGATTACATTTTCCCTACTGTTAAAAGTCAGTCCTCCCATACATCCATACTATTGGAACATAGAATAGGGTGTGCTAGAAGCAGTTTCACCTAATACCACAAATTATTACAAAAGTAAACCATTAACCTGAAAACTTGAGTCAAGTACTTAAACAGCCTTGTCAAATTGAGACGTTCATATGAATGCCATGCAGGGCTCTAAACCTGTTCAGAAATATCTAAACTGCTTTCTATGGTCAATGGCTAAAAAAAGCTTTGAGTGAGTGAAGCGTATGGGTCTTGGTGAAGGCCATACTTCTTAAAATCTTGTGGACTGAATCCCAAAGAACTGTACTAAATAACAGAAACCTCATTATTTGAGACTTTCAACAGCAGCAACAGTTAAAATGGATATCATATGTAAAGAGAAAATAATCAAGATGCTGGTGTTCCACACTAATTCAATACAGCAAATGTAGTATTTCAGTAGAAATATTTTCTGAATCATTTATTGATACAGTTATTGTATACTTGACATATTTTTTACTGAGTTGGGAACAACAGAACTAAATACATGTTTATTTAAAGCTTAAAGTGTTAGCTTCATGTTTTAATGTTTTTTTGCTGCTATGGCTGTAACACTAACTTTCAAAATAAACCTGTGAAATGGTCGCAAAGTCAGAACATTGGCACAGGAAGTAAACTACTAAGTTACTCAAATGCAGCTGTTCAATCAATTTTGCAATTGAAAATGGCATTTATTTGCACTTTGCTCAGGAAACAAAAAAAATAGGGATACTTCTAAGTGACTCAAATTTATCAACTTGATATATGGCGGCAAGAAATTTACAAATCAGGCAGTTGGAGCGTTTTTGAATATGTGTTATCATTTGATGATTTTAACCACCTTCTCGACAAAAAGTAAACATCGTTTGTATAATCATCATTGACAGCCATTGCAAATCAACTGTTGGACAAAGACATTTCCCAGCAACCACAATATTCTCTGAGATGACTTACTAGCAAAACTTTCTATCATATCATCTGTCTGATTTTTTTAAGCATTTCACCTCAAGCAAGCTGGGGTGTGCCACTAGCATGCCAGGGGTTACAGAAAGTGAGAGCAGGAGTAAAGAGGGGTGTTTGAGGAAAGGATATAGAGAAGGACGGGGATCAGGATCAAGGCATCAGAAGATGTCGATTGACATTACATTTGAATATTTGGAGATAATAGCTATCAGGGAAGCAAGTAAGAGGAAGGGAGTTCCACTGATGGGAAGTGCGAGATAAGAAGCTGTTGGAGTAGAAGAGACGGCTATATAGTGACTTCTGATTGTGGCTGACAACCAGAACAAAACATCTCTTTCCAACATTTGCTAGTAAAATCTACTATTCATTTGCACTCCTTAAATGAACACTAAGGGCAATTTTGAACTATCAGGAGCAACAGCAGTTCAAACCACGATAAAATAAAGATGAAATAAATAAATTTGAAAATGAAATACTTTTTTTTAAGCATATCACCCCAATCAAGTTGGGTGTGCCACTAGTATGCAAGGGGTTACAGAGAGTGAGAGCAAGGGTAAAGAGGGGGGGTGTCTGAGAAAAGGCTAAAGAGAAGGATAAGGATCAGGACCAAGGCATCAGAAGATGTCGATTGACATTACATTTGAATATTTGAAGATTATAGCCATCAGGGAAGCAAGTAAAAGGAAGGGAGTTCCACTGTCAGGAAGTGCAAGAGAAGAAGCTGTTTGTGTAGAAGAGGCAGTTACATTTAACCATTTCAACAGTGGAAGGGTGGGGCCGAGATGCCAACCTAGTAGCATGCTTAAAGTCATGCCGTTGGGGTGCCAGTGAAAGTAGCTCGTCAGAGCAGTTGCCATGAAAATATTTGTAGAAAAGACAGAGGGAAGCCACAGCACGTTTGTTAGAAAGTGACTGTAGATGAGATGCCAGATCAGGACCTATCACATTGCATATCCATTTCTGGATTTTGTTGAGGACCTCAAGATGAACAGCGGGGGCACCAGACCATATATGGCAACAGTATTCAATGCAAGGATCAATGGTAGATTTGTAGATTTGAAGGATGGACTCAGGTAAGAAAAATCTTCTGGTGCGACACAGAGAACCAACTTTCCTTGCCTTAGATGAAGCTATATTCTGCTCCTGCATTTGCTATCCATTGTCTACCAATAAACCAACCCTTTGTTTCATCTATAATCCTTTCCTTTCGATATTTGTTCCACCAGCTTCACTTAATCATGTCTGTGTTATCTATATATAAGGGAGCATCCATACAGTTTTAGCTTGACACAAGCTGTTACAAATAGAATAGCAAAAGCAATGCTTAACTAATTATGAGTTGTGTATGGTTAGTCGACAACACAAAAATTCTTTTCAAATCACATAGCCGTACACAACTGATAATTAGGGAAGCATTGCTTATTAAATATTATTCGCCCGGTATCAATCTTACACTATTTAGCAGTGGAGATAGTGTGTTAAAAGTTTTCTAAAAATAGTAGTCATGCCCAGGTCAAACGAATGTGTATAGCATGTGACCGTTAAAAAGCATACAACACCCACCATACATACTCCACACAGCAAAACTACGATGTAGGAACACAGAAATTCATCATCCAAAAATGACATCCAATGGAACACGAGGTGAAAGCGCTCAGAACAAATATAATTAAGGACGATTCCTATATTCTTTAAACCCTGAAAAAGGAAAAAATGTTAGAATGCTGGAAAAACTCAATAAAAGATTAATTAAATCTTCGTTGCCATTTTCAAAGAAAAAAAAAAATATATATATATTTTATATTATAATATATATATTTTATATTATAATATATATATATATATTATAATATATATATTTTATATTATAATATATATATATATTATAATATATATATTTTATATTATAATATATATTATAATATATATATTTTATATTATAATATATTTATATATTATAATATATATATTTTATATTATAATATATATATATATTATAATATATATATTTTATATTATAATATATATATATATTATAATATATATATTTTATATTATAATATATATATATATTATAATATATATATATATATATTTTATATTATAATATATATATATATATATATATATATATATTATAATATATATATATATATTTTATATTATAATATATATATATATATATTTTATATTATAATATATATATATATATATATTTATATTATAATATATATATATATATATATTTTATATTATAATGTATATATATATATATTTTATATTATAATGTATATATATATATATATATTTTATATTATAATGTGTATACATATATATATATATTTTATATTATAATGTATATATATATATATATATTTTATATTATAATGTATATATATATATATATATATATTTTATATTATAATGTATATATATATATATATATATATATATTTTATATTATAATGTATATATATATATATATATATATATATTTTATATTATAATGTATATATATATATATATATATATATATATATATATATATATATATATATATATATTTTATATTATAATATATATATATATATAGTCATCCACAGACAGTTTCACCATATCACAGCTTCTCAGTGTGGCTAGACATCTAATTACTTCAAGCTGGGATTGAAACCTGACTGATTTTATCTCTAGGCCATCATTGCATGGCACACACACACACACACACACACACACGCACACACATATATATATATATATTTCATTAAAAACGACTGACAAGGTGCTTTTATTTAGTTTTTTATATAATTTCTCGTGTGATCTAATAAAGGTTTTCTTTTCAGAGGATAAATTATACAAAAATTGTCCGAATGTTCTTTTCCGAGCGCTTTCGGCTATACTTTTAGCCATTATCAAGGATTATATTTCAACTGTTAGAATTAGAAATAGTTTGTGTGTGTTTTATAAAGTGACTCATTTTTTTGTTTCAAAACACGGTCAAGATATTATGTCCATGTTCAAAGTTAATATTATTAAGGGTTGGTTTGTTTAATTTTATAAGTAAGGCTTCCATTATTTTTAGCCTTTTTTTGCAAGTGGATGATGCTATTATATTAGTGTTTTCGACAAGTATATTCCAAATAGTGTCCAGTAGGTCTCCATGAATATTTAAATGAGATCTAATTGAGCTATTGTCAGAAAGGTGTAGGGTTAATCTGCGTGTTAAACGATTTGTAGTGTGGCCTATATAATTATTTACGATTTTTGTATAATTTATCCTCTGAAAAGAAAACCTTTATTAGATCGCACGAGAAATTATATAAAAAACTAAATAAAAGCACCTTGTCAGTCGTTTTTAATGAAATGTGCTTGAAAGAAGGATTGCTGCCTAAATACACAAATATATATATATATATATATATATATATATATATATATATATATATATATATATATAGTAAAGGTAACAAATCCATTGGTATATATTCCAAGTGGATCTTAGTAACATAAAATATTAAAACTGATCCACAAAAAAGAGCTCAGTGTATTTATTATTACAGAGCAAATAATTAATAAACAGTGAAATCTAAAATCACCTCATATGGGGAATAGCCTATTTCGGCAGATGAAGATATAGGCTGTCTATCTTATCAATCCCGGTGTATATTGTTGTCAACCAAATGTTTTGGTTGCTCACCATAACAAGACTGATGACAATTTTGACATAAAAATGCTACTCTGATCAAAGGAGGAATCCAGTGTGATGAAAATGTCTAGAGAGTGCTGAGATCGCAAGGTCAGCCGCAGTAAATTTGCACCATGGCTCTTACAACATTTCACCATTCCTGGCAGAACTTCTATTATTACCGTGTGCGATATCTAATAACAAAAGTGATGGAAAGAAAAAGAAAAAGAATTTAAATGAAATCAACTAGAAAAATTAAAAATTCACAATATCCCATACATATCATTATCTCACACACACACACACACATACACACACATACACACACATACACACACACACACATATATATATTAATAAATATACATGCAATCCATCACCCCTAGCACAACTTGGAATTTCATGCTCAATGCAATCTTCAGGTGCTGTGTATGGACTGACCATTGCATAATTTGAATTTTAAAAAATATTTCTTTTTATTGCAATGTTGACACAGTTATATATTGTACTGGGATGATAGTTTTTTAATTTTAAAAATAATATTTGGCAATTAAAATAATTCCAGATTAATTTTTAATGCAAATTTCTGTTTAATTTTAATGTAAATTACTGTTTGTTTTTTGTTTTGTTTTTTAAAATAAGAACAAGTAATTTTCTTTTGATTAAAAAATTGATATTCCCAACCTAAAAATAAATTTTTAATTATATGTATGTATTTATGTATGTATGTATATATATATATATATATATATATATATATATATATACACACACACATCTCTTTTATCTTAATTGTCAAATATAATTTTTAAAATCAAAAACTATCATCCCAGTACAATATATAACTGTGTCAACATTGCAATAACCAGATATATTTTAAAAAATTCAAATTACGTAACAGTCAGTCCATACTTAACACCTGAAGATATATGTATATATATATATATATATATATATATATATATATAAATATATATATATATATATATATATATATATATATGCATGCAATTTTTATATATATTATTCATATATTATATATGTGCGGTACTTAATGGAAAGCACTCTATATCAGTGATAGAGCTAACATATTTAGTTAGATTGATGTGAGTTTGTGACCCTGTGTTTTTCTGATGATTGCAAAGCCCTTGAATACCACGGTCGCAAACTCACCATCAATCCAACTAAATTACACACACACACACATATATATTGGGCTTCTGTGTGTGTGTAAATTTCAAATCAGATGTAGTTTACAGTTGAATGTTAGCTGTTATGTTTCACATAACTTGATTTGGGGCTGTCTTAATTTAATATTTCTGATGGTTGGCAGAGAAGAGTAATCATTTAGGAAAGCTGTTCCTCAATATCTACTTTTCCTGCTCAGCAATGCCCCCCAACCCACAAATGAAGCTGTTAAATGACCCCCCCAACCCACAAATGAAGCTGTTAAATGACCCCCCCCCGCCAAACCGCAAATAAAGCTGTTAAATGACCCCCAACCCCTGACAATGTAGTTATTCTTGACAGGTGTCCATATGAGTCTAAGATTTAACAGGTTTGGAAATCACATTTTAAAACCACCCACAAAAAAGAAAAGCTACTGCAGACAAATCTGCAAACTAATTTGCTGCTAGTTTTGCTTAGCTAGCTCCATATTTGGATTCACGCTTGTCAAAGAAGTTTAGATGTTTTGGAATTTTGATGAATGCTCGTCTTATTGCGAATGTAACGTTCTCTATAAAATCTTAGATTTTAGTCTGACAAACTATCATAAAATGAAAATCAGTCTTCTTCATATCATGGGCTTTGTGAATAGATCACAAAAGATTGTCAGAATAAAATAAAAGTTGCTATACACATATATGATATCTAAGAGGCAAAAGACTCAGCTTGAATTCTGTAAGTGAATAATGAAGGGTCTTTTGCCAATGGAGCTTTTCACTCTGATGAATCAGGGTTACTTTGTAGAGTTGAGTATTATTTAGGGAAACCTTTTCAGTTAGTAGCAGAAAGGTGAGAAGTAGAGGAGGTTGAGAGAAGTTAGGGAAGAGAAAAGAAGATTTATAGAATCAAAGGAGAGTAAAGATGTCGGCGGGAGGGAGGGAGATTTGAAGGTCAAAACGTATTAATGAAAAGGAGAACAAGATAAAGGCTTAGTGCGAATGAATGACAAATAAGAGATAATGAAGGATGGATATTACAGAGAGAAGGCGAAAGAAAGGACCAGAGAGAGAGAGAGAATAAATGACAAATGAGAGAGGATGAGGGAAGGAGGTGAGAGAGATGGTGAAAGAAAGAAGAAGATGGAGAGAAAGAGAATAAATGACTAATGAGAGTGAATGAGGGAAGGAAATGAGAGAGATGGTGAAAGAAGGGAAAAGAGAGAGTGAGAGAGAAAAGAGAATAAATGACAAATGAGAGAGAATGAAGGAAGGAGATGAGAGAGATGGTGAAAGAAAGAAGAAGATGGAGAGAAAGAGAATAAATGACTAATGAGAGTGAATGAGGGAAGGAAATGAGAGAGATGGTGAAAGAAGGGAAAAGAGAGAGTGAGAGAGAAAAGAGAATAAATGACAAATGAGAGAGAATGAGGGAAGGAGGTGAGAGAGATGGTGAAAGAAAGAAGATGGAGAGAAAGAGAATAAATGACTAATGAGAGTGAATGAGGGAAGGAGATGAGAGAGATGGTTAAAGCAAGAAGAAAAGAGAGAGAATAAGAGAGAAAGAAAATAAATGACAAATGAGAGAAAATAAGGGAAGGAGATGTGAGAGATTGTGAAAGAAAGGAGAAAAGAAAGAGAGAGAGAGAGAGAGAGAGAGAGAGAGAATGAGAATGAGAATAAATGATAAATTTAAGAGAATGAGGGAAGGAGATGAAAGAGATGGTGAAAGATAGTACCCCAAACAGAGAGAGAGAAAGTGACTGAATGGTAAATGAGAGAGAACAGGAGGAAGGAAAAAGAAATCAAAGATAAAGTTAAAGAGAGATGGCGAAAGAAAGGATAAGAGAGAGAGAGAGAAAGAGAGCGAATGAATACAAAATGATAGAAAGCTGGAGGAAGGAAAAAGAAAACAAAAATGAAGGGGAGAGAGAGAGAGAGAGAGAGAGAGAGAGAGAGAGAGAGAGAGAGAGAGAGAGAAAAAAAAATTAATGACAAATGTGAGAGAATGAGGGAAATAGATTAGAAAGAGATGGTGAAAAAAGGACCAGAGAGAGAGAGATGAAGGAGAACAGGGGGAAAGAAAAGAAAACAAAGCTGAAGGTTAACAAGAGAGAGAGAGAGAGAAAGATTCACTCTGTGCTCATGTGTGTGTATATGTGGATAAAGAAAGGAGAAAAGACAAGGCATTTGGAAGAAAAGCGAGGTGAGGAAAAAATCATCTCGTGAAAAGATGAGAAAAATGACCTGATATTTAATGTCTTTAAAACAGATAGGGGATCTTTTTGCAATTTAATTTTGGGAGAAAATGAAGACAAAAACTGTCCAACATTTGGATATTTTTTATTATGCTGTTTTCTCGATCTAAGCTTTTGGCTCACATGAGCCAGCATCAGATTGGTTATATGGACATTTTAACAAAGATATTCGCCATCAAAGATGATATTCTCTTATATTTACATAGAAGTTTGATATCCGACAATAATATATATATATATATATATATATATATATATATATATATATATATTATAACCTACATGCCGTCTGTCTACAAGACAGATTTATGAATAAAGTTTCCCAAGTGTTATTTTTAAGTAATTATAATTCTTTTTTCAGTTAAATAATAAAATTTAGATTCCAGTAACATTCCAGATATTTATGATACTTTGTTAGTCTCTTCTGATTTTTTTTTTTCAAGTAATAACTAATATTATATCGAAATACTTTTTATTAAACAATGTTTGTACAATTATACTTGATTTGGGATTTCTTCTTTAGAAAGAGAAGCAAAAAGGAAAAGTCAAAGAAATTCTTTTATTATGGAAGAAGATAAATGAAAGTTAACTCTCTAGAATGACCTTAGATTGACGTGAATTCCTTTGAGAGCAAAAAGCTTTATCATGTGAAATTCAGCTACATCAAAAACAGAAACTGCTTGTTTAGAAAATATGAAAAAAAATGTTATTTGATTGGAAATCAATATTTGACTAACGAACAAGGAAAACTGTTTGACTAATATTTCAATATTTGTTTGTCAGGACAGATTCTTCACTCTTTTAAAGTAACTGAAAAAAAATTGTTGGTATTTTACAATGTATAACTATTAATTAAATTGAATCAATACCATTTGTCTCATATAAAAAAGACTGAACCAAATTCCAGCCAATGCACTAAACAAATAATTGAAGGGAATTTTAATTTGCACATCATGTCTTTTTTTTTTATTTGATTTTCATCTTTAATCCCAAAAGGTTACTCAGTAGATGAGCAATGATGTTTTTCTTTGATGATGTCATATTGAAAAAAAAAGAACTTGAAAAAAAATAGATGGGCCTCTTTAAAGATTCATATACAAGACAAGTCTAGTCATAAATCTGTAAATATATATAGGGTATGCAGGGGGAGTATTTCAGTTAGTCCTTCTCTCTAATTGAAGGTTGGATCACAATGACCTGATATGATGTTCCAGTCACTTGAATCTCTTGCCTGTTGCTTGCTTAGGGGCCTGCTTCAATATCTATATATTATATCTATAATGTACAATCACTAATAATCTGAATCAGCTGGCTATTGGATATCAGAAGGTCAAATTGAATTCAGTCTAAAAGAGCCAGATGCATTCCTATTGGGGGAGTCGTTAGGGTTTCAATGTGTAAATGCGTGTTTAACAAAGTCTATAAATGAGTCAGCATAGAAAGAAAACAGGAATAAAAGAAATGACAGACAAATAAATTTGTTTCTATACCTGAAAAAATATATAGAGTTATTATTGTGTGTGTATATATATATATATATATATATATATATATATATATATATATATATATATATATATGTGTGTGTGTGTGTGTAAGGAAGAGGTTATAGTTGTTCCAATGAGAGAAATGTGTATATTTTAAAAAGAAGAGAGAAACTGCAAACGTTTTTGCTTATAATGTGGATTTTTAAAAAATATATATTACACTTTATTTTCCATATTTTTGATACACACGTTTCTGGTCTCACGACCTTCATCAGGCAAAGAATGAATATTTGCACATATTATTAAAAGAAATTAATTTTCCTTATGTTTTTCAATGTTTAACCATTGCCATTTTTGTGTAGTAGCAACCCTGATGTTTCTTCATGTTTCCACTTTGTCTCATTATCTTTGAATATATATGTATATGATATTTTGGCTCATATTATATATATATATGTATATGATATTTTGGCTCATATTATATATATATACATATATATATATATATATATATATATATATATATATATATATATATATATATGTGTGTGTATATTTCCTCATGATTTTGTTAGTTAAAAATTAATGCATGTAATGGAGAAAATGATAAACGTGCAATTATGTATGCAGATTATAACATGTCAGTGTTGTTTTTACGCCATATCTATTTAAGAGAATCTTTAACAGACAAAGGACAGTTTCAAAGGTCTGTACTTTTCTTAAAGTGTGAGGTCAGAACAACTGATCAAAGTAATGCCTTAAGGTGAAGCATTTTCAACAGAAATATAGTTTTGCACATTCGTTATGTCCTGTGCAATTGGATCATGGCTTACTGGAAGACATTGACATCATATATACCCAACAATATACAAGTTAAAATTGATGCTACCTATAAAAGGTATGAAATTGTACCACCTGTTCTGATCACATGTATTTGGGGCAAAGGTTTTGTTCCCTATCGAGGTATGTAGCTTACACATACCATCCAATGGTAAATTCAAACTGATATTTTAGCACTTGCTTATATGAATTTTAAAAAAATCCATTGTTTAATAATAATAGTTTAATTTCCTCACAAGTACCTTATTTCATCTTATATTCTTATTCTTATCTTCATATTCTTATTTCCTTACAAGTACCTTTTCACACAAGTACCCTTTTTACTTATAAGTACCTTAACAACTATTTGATAAATTGATATATAACAATTGATGTAATAATATTATATAGAAACTGCCATACATGGATCTGCCATTATCACACTCTAGAGGAGAACTACTAATATCTAGTGATATCATGAGGTATTGCTGGGGTGCTTTGGTTTAGTAGAAATCCTGAAACCATATCAGACGCCAGGGTCATCATCTGATGAAGGCTTCTATCACACTTCTGTTGCTTTTCACAATAGTACTTCTTAGTTACTTATAATAAAACTACTCATGATTGTAAGGATAACTAAACTGATAAGAGAGATAACAATAGGACATTGTAATAATGATGCTATTAACTCTTTTATAGTCAAATTAGTCACTGCCCAGGTAACTCCTTTGACACATTGCCAGAAACAAACAAAAACCATTATAGAACTGCCTTAAAAAATAAATCTATCTACATATTGGCATGAGAAATAGTCTTTTATTTTTTTAAAAGAAAAAAAGTAAATGAGAGTACTAATAATAGACAAGGTCAAAAACTATACTATATGAGAATGACAGTTATGCTCATAGTAAATGGAACACTAGGAACAATCTCAGAATCTCATCTAAAAATACAGATATTCTAAAAAAAGTTTAAACCAAAACTACTGTGTCTCTATTTCTGAGATGATGTATCGTAACTATTTACATTGTTTACATCGTTTGGAATGTTGTCCTCATCTTTATTGCCATATTCATGATGTTTCGGCTATTGTATTCTCCAACCTTCTTCAGGTGATATACATTGGTATTTTTAAACTGAACCATTTATTTAGTCCACAGGGGTAGATTGTTTTAATTTCATGTGCCATGCCTTTTTGGGATATCTCAGAACTACTAATACAGAGAGCTAGAGAAAAACAACAACAAAATATTGTAATATGAGTTCTGGTAAAAAAAATTGAAAAAATCCCTGAAGAAGGTCGGAGTGTAAAATGGCTGAAACATTGTAAATAAAGCAATAAAGATGAGGACAACAGATCAAACAAGTAAAATAAAACCACTATAATACAAAAAACAATAGACAAACTTGAAATAGATTGATTTTCATTCAGCCTCAAGAAATTCCTATGTTGAAATATTGGTATTAATAATAATAATATTAATATTAATAATATAGGACTACCATGAAGTTCTTATTATCAGACGTATTTAAAAAAATGAAATAATGATGGTATTGGTGGCATGACGGTCATTGTGAAAATACCATGCAGCCATTATTTGAAGTATTTAATGAATAGAAATTACATTAATTTATATATTTTTATTTCTTCTCACCTTCCCATTTAAGAATTCCTATTTTACTTTCACTTATTCATTCTTTATAAATAAAGTTATAGATTCAATTTTGATAGAAACTGATATTTGTCTTTAGATAAATATGAACCAGGGTTTAAACAAGGTCATTTTAGTACGTTGGCTTGTTAAGCTGTCAATATTTGGACAAAAATTTAAATAAAAAAAAGAAGATCTTATCAGATAATGAATGAAAAGTTTGGTGAAAAGAGAAAGAAAAAGAAAAAGAAAAACAGAAATAATGGTTGTCAAGAGTAAAGCCAATGAAAATGTTTGTCTTATTTTCAGGAACTTGAGAAGAAAAATATTTTCATCAGATAAAGTTACAGCAATATATTTTTCTCACTTTCTGTAACTGATTTTAGACAATCTTTTTACTCATTTTTTTTTTTGTAGATGAGATGTAGTTGAGGTTAATTAACTAATCTTTCTTTATTGTAAAAATGGTTTTCAGCAAGGAAAATGAAGATTTTTTTTCAGTTAAAAATAAGATAAAAATGTAACTAAATGAATCAGTGTCTGAATATTAATGTTAAGGTTATCCTGTTTTGTCCAGATTAAAATACTTTTCAGAATCTTGTCTGAATTCTGTTAGTTGGGTGGTTTTAATCATTGGATGCATTTTTTTTATTTTAATCGGTATCACCCCAAGGAAGGTAGTAAAACCACTAAGAGAAAAGGGATTACAGGGTGTGGGAGAATGAGAAAACAAAGACATTACTAATGAGCGGAAAGAGAAAAGAGTAATCAGGAGGACAGTAGATAGTGATTGACATTGCATTTAATTTTTTGCAGATTAAAATTTGCTGGAAAGCATGGAGCTGGAAGGGAGTTCCACACATGAAAACTATGAGAATAGAAATTGTTAGCATAGAACATACATTTCCATCTAAACCAGCTCAACTGTGAAATTGACAGGACCTTGACACCAGTCTATTACTGTAATTAAATTCAAAAAGTCTAGATATCATAGTGAAGAGCCCTCCAAACAATTACCATGAAAGTATTTATAGAAAACACCATAGAGAGGCAATCTTACAGCAGCGGTGAAGTGACGAAAGCCAAGCTGCAAGATCAGGACCAATAATATTGCTGATTCTTCTCTGAATTTTATCAAGGAGCATATGGTGCTTAAGGACCAGCCGTAAGTTCAGTACAGAGTCGGGCTCCACAAATATGCAAAAACCAGAAGACATGAATATACATGGTCCTCATTTGGAAGACAAACTTCCCAAATAAAATGTTGCAGAAAAAAAAAGCAGCAACAAGGGAGATAATTATTAAATGAGAATTACAAAATAATGATAATAATAAAGTTAGCCATTTCCTTGTATGAAATATTCAGCATTCATTGACTAAACAACCAATGCAACTGTTGGTTGAAATTTATAGACTTTTTCCTTTAAAACAATTTTTAAGGAAAATAGGTTTCTCAAATCCAACAACTGTTATCATTCTTTTCAGAGGGCTTCCTTTCTAAGTTTTTGTTTGAAAAAGACATGTGGAATATCAACTTCTTGATTATATGTTATTATTATAATCTAGAGTTACAAGTGCTATCCATTTTAGATTTAAGTTGTTGCTGCTGTTGTGAGTCTTCAAATGAGGTGTTATTTGGTATAGTTCTTTGTTTGTTCTTTGTTCACAAGGTTCTAAGAACGATGGTCTTTGCTAAGACCTACCTAGTTCATTTATACTATCCCTCTTTCTTATTTATCTACTTATATGCATATAAGCAAAAAATCTGAGTGCAAAAAATTACCTTTTGCACATAGTATACAGAAGGAGTTACGTAATCTCTGAGTTATGACTTCAACAATAATTATTTTTGTTAACTATGCTGACTTTTGTGATCCTCCCAAGGATTGAACTCACCATCCTTGGCTAACAAATTTCTGAAGATATTAGATTCTTGCTCCTCAGCTTAATGAATGTGTTCTAAGCAATGGCAGTAGCAGGCTTGTCTCCCTTCTTGCCAAAGTGGATTTAACCTTTAGGCATTATTTAAGTTTACTAAAAATTTCTCCTAAAGTTAAATGTTTCTATTGTCTGGGGAAGTGTCTCATTCAATTTATTGAGCAAGATACTGTTTTATCAATTTTCATTGTAGTTTTATCTCACAGGGTGAAATGATTGATCACAGAGATTTCTAGTATATTTGACTGCGTATCAATAAAATACTCTTCTTTGAAACACATTAATAGATAAGTTACTTAATTCTTCTTTATAGGCCAATAATTGTTGCCTTAGTGATAGGACCATCGAAATACAAATCAGACATCATCATTTTTCTGATTGCTAATTTCTTGCATTATTGAAAAGGTTGAATAAGGAATAAAGTCTCTTCTTCAGTCAAATCATTTGGTTATTTCTTGATCATAATGATTAAGTTAAAAGTCAGGTGACATTTGACACTTACATTTCTGCACCTTCTGACACCAACATGGCACTACCCTCTTCAGCTAACTACCCTCATAGACTATTGACAGACTGAATATCCAAATGTTCATTCCAATTTCTCTCACACACACACACACACACACATATATTTCATCTTCAAAAACAGGGAAATACACAGTATACTTAAATCATGTGATCTGATCTTGTGTTTTACTTTCAATGGACCACTTTTTAACATTGACACATTCTACTGATATATACTCTCATGGATTTCTAAGGTTGAGCTATACTGTAAAATATATTACAATATAAGGAAACACACACACACTATTCCTTAAAAATATATGCTAAAAAATGTATTCTAATTATGAAATTTTATTTAAAGTTTTTTTAAACATTTAAATATTTTTAAATAGTAGCATTTTAAAGCTTATAATCAAGTAAACTAATTCAAAAGATATTTTATCATCAGAAGCAGAAAAATTGATGAATTATATTTCTTTAGTAAAATGAAGCCAGTTGCTTAAATTTGATTAGTTTATTTGTATTAGGTAAAAAAAATGATGGTTGTTTAATGTGAATACTTAAAGTACAACAAGAGTTACTTCCCTTAGTTTCTAAAACCCATCAACCATTTTGAAATGCACAGAGAATTAGCATTTCTTCTGATAGGCAAGAAACTTACAATGAGTCAAAGTTGTTTTTGTTAAATCACTTTTGATATTTAAGAAAATGTCAAAAGTCTTGAACAACACAACATGGCTTATATAAAAATCAATCTACTATTTCTATTTATTCAATTCAATTTTTTAATCAAATGTCATGTCCCTTCAGGATGTAAGTGATCATGACTCTCTATAGATTTTCTTTATTATCTGTGAATTTCTATGACTTCTTGGAAACATTCAGATGAGTGATTCCATGTTGCCTTCTTATCCATGGTTTTCCATCTTTTAGAGTGATTACTACACAAGACTGCAGAGTTCAATCAAGTCTGCTGTTTAACCCATAGTTTGGGGGAGAAGAAATCGATTCATGCTTTTCCTAAGATATTAATGCAAAAGTGAATGCAAGAGATTAGCCCAGGATTTAAACTGGGCATTCCAATTCTGTGTCAACATCCATTACACTACCTGTGCATCAAAATCCTAATAGTAGTGGATTTTCACTTAATATAGTACAATTTTAAGTTATTTAGATTAAAAGTTTCAGATAATTCAGCAATGATGGAAAATTAGTAAAAATTTTAGCATGATCATTATGTCAGAAGAGATTGTACCATAAAGCCATTTTCTCCACAGATCATCTTAGAAGTTTATAAGATACAAATAGTTGCCCAGATCTGTTGAATTGATCGAATAGAGTTGAAAACAAGTAGATTAAAAAAGCAAAGAATATTCTGGTTGAAGTGTTTTGACAGAAACAATAAGAAAAAGGATTGAAGTAAATCCATAAATCTACTTATATGAGCTTAGGCTTGAACTTATCACAGAAGAAAAATCAGGTGCCTCAACAGATAAGGAAGCCTTTTCAACAGAGTTGAACCAAAATGACTTTAGAGATAATCTTCTATATCTTAAAGCTTATCACAAACAGATATGGTTGGCTAATTTTCAGTCTGAGCTACTGTCTCTCAAAAGTCCGGAAGATAGAAGTTGGATGTCAAACCGCTTAAAACTTGAGTGGATTCTTTTTTTTTTAATGATGAAAACATTGATATGTCATTTTTTCCCTCTCTTTACTAAAACTGTCTTATGAGACTAATTTGTCCGCCTGAGGTGTTCAGGCCTTGCAGCTTTTCATAATTCCAAATCATTTCATTTTATCAATATTTTGAAAGTACCGAGTTAGCAAAATGCTTAGTTTCTAAAATCATACTGCTTCTTATTATCAGGCCTCAACTAAATTTTGATTAGTAAGCAAAAAAGAAACAAACAAAAAACCCCAAGAAACAAAAACTATCAGTTCTGAATTAATGTAAAACAAAAATCTTTTTACTTCTAAGGTTTCTGTCCTTGGGGGCTGCTGGGAAAAGATCTGGGGGCTTCCTCCTTCTCCATTGAAAATGATGTAATCTAATTTTAGCATGCAAATTCTTACATGTGCTCCCTTCCTGAGTTAGACGCCCTTCTGCCAACAGAGGATTTGTTGCTGTTGCTATTTTTTTGCTGACTGATCCTATCTGTAATTTTCTGAGTGAAATATTCTAATTATATTAATCGAAATGAAAGAGAGAATTAAAAAATTCAAAAACTTAAAAGTTACAAGCAGGATTTTAATATTTTTGCCTTTCGTATATACTGAATTATTTTCACCCAATATTAAGCTCAAAAGCCACTCAAGACAGAAGGTTACTGAATAAAATTGTTGTAAGGATTTACAAGGAGGGAATAAGTGGAGCATATTTTGAGTATAGATAATGGCTGATTCTAGACTTGAAGAGGTTAAGATTGTAGTGATTTTAGAAACATTAAGGAGTCTTTTCCACAATGTAACAATCCTGTGGAAGAAGCTGTCTACATGGAACTTCTTCATTACCAATGGAATATGAAGGGAAGAAGGATGTTGATTTTGTGTACATGACATAGCAGGTACTAGATGTGAAGTTCTGAACAGGTGGAATAAAGGAATGTAGCTGAAAATTTGCCATGGAAATAGTGATAGAATAAGTAGAGGTTAGCGATGTTTTCATCTGTGGGGAAAAGGGTTGTAGGCTGGGAAATAATACACCATTTATGGTTTAATCTGGCATATCAGGAGGAGTCTGGTACTTTCTAGTGGGGTACAAGGTGTTGAGCATTTTTCCAGCATCTTTTGTGATGGGTCATAATTGTTGTGATGTGTAGAATTGAAACGGTGAAAATTATTTAGATAAAAAATATTTAATGGTGGATTTAAATTTCTGCCAAACAGACTAAGTGATCAAAAAATAACCCCCATCCACCAAAAAAACAAAAAACAAACAAATGGAATCGTCTGACGAGATAGAAGCCAAAGATAAAAAAGATATAATTCATTTTTATCTATTTTTTCTTTGGAGTTTAGGGTTTTGATGAACTTGGCAGCCTCACCTTTGGCTGTCATATATTTCATCTGATATAACCATTGGAACCTGATAATGAAGTTTAAATGAGAGATTTAGGGGTAGAAAATAGAAGGGAGTCAGTGTAAAACCAGAGAAAGATTTTTAAACAAAAAAATGGATGGCCAGGAATAGAACATTGAAATGGGATATGTAAAGAGATATGACAAGGAACTTTTACACAAGGGAGAAGCACATATAATAAAAATAAAGGTTTTATTTTTAAAATTATTTTTGACTTTAATTTTAGATTAGTTTAGATTATTTTTAGAATTTTGGATATAAGATTCTCTTCTTTTTTTTTTTAAGTGTTTTTACCTCCAAGCAAGGTGATAATGCCACTAAGATGCAAAGGTTTACTGAGAATGAAAGAAAATGATAGGTATTAGTGAGGAGAAAGGACCATAAAAAAATAGGATTTAGGAAGACATAAGATGGTGATTGAGGTAGGTATTTTGAATATCATAGGCAACAGGGAATCAAGGAACTGGATAGTCTGGGGATGGTGATAAACTACATCCGGAGAGCAAGACCTCTGATCAGGAGATTGGAGGTTTTGAGGAGTGTGGAACTACCTCTTAATGATTGTTGTTTCCGGGTCTACCTGTTAGGGTCCCAGCTTGTGGGCAAATAGTGAACCCCCAAACAAAAACAAAACATTTTGAAAGTATCAAAATACATTTTTATATAAAAAAATATCAACAAAACATATTTATAGTAAAATAGTGCTTTCAGCTATCATTTTAGCCATTGACAAAGATAATTGTTTACTTTTTAACTGAATGTAGGAATTTGTTATGCATGTATCTAGAGTCATAAGAATGTTTTTATTTTCCAAACATGGTCAGCACATTGTGGCCATGTTCAGAGTTGATGTTATTGAGTGTTGGCCTTTTCTTTTTATTAATAATGCTCCCATTATTTTTAGCCCCGTTTTACATGAAAATGAGGATATTATATTTCTGTCGTCTTTGCGTATGTTGTGGATGGTTTGGTCTCATTTTAAACACACACAGAGACTTACAAACTCCACCCACAACATACTTGTGGACAATACACATATAATAGTCTCTAGAAAAATACAAAAAAATTCATACATTAAGTTAAAAGTAAAAACAAAAATCATCCTTGAAAATGGCTAAAAGAATAGCAGAAAGTGGTCAGACATAATGAACTTTTCTACATAATTTATGTCCAGAAAAGAAAAAAAAATATAAGAACACAAGAAAAATCAAATAAAACTTAATTGCAATACCTTGTTAGTTGTTGTAAACAAAACTTATGTATATATATTTATATATATATATATATATTATGATTATTTTTTAAAAAATATGATTCCATCACTACATAAGAGTTCTCATGTTTCAAAAACAGGAGCAAACAATTTCAATTTAATTATAAAAATTAAATTGAATTAAAGTATCAAGCTCTGTTTCATGTTCAAGTGAAATTTTTGGAATCCAAAATTCAAAAAATTTTTTAAAATCCAAAAATTTCACTTGAAAATGAAACAGAGCTTGATACTTTAATTCAATTTAATTTTTATAATTAAACTGAAGGTTTTGGCTCCTGTTTTTGGAACATGAGAACTCTTATGTTGCGATGGAATCATATTTTTAAAAAATAATTATAATTTAGGCTCTACTTATGTATTGAGCACTGTTTTTTAAAAATAAAAATAAAAATACTAAAGGACTAAATTAACCTAACATGTTCTTTCCTATTTCCCTATATATTTGAACGAACAAACATGAAAATGAACACGAACACACACACACACACACACACACACACACACACACACACACACACATATATATTTATCAAGTATATATTCAACATTATTTGGATGTTCAAACCATTTAGCCGATTTATTCTTCAGCCTACTTCAAAAGTAATCCATGAGAACAAGAAAATCTCTTGGTACAAGAAAGAGATTTGAGTATCCAAGTAATGTCAGTTTCCGAAAGATTCAATATATACTGACAAGTTTTAAGGATAATGGAAAGAAGAAAACAACAAATGGTAGAAAGAAATTTCACTTTTTTCATTCATTAAATCACCAAAGAACTTTTCCCTTTTAACACTTTCTCTTCAGACCCATTAAAAAGAAAATGTAATGTTTGTTGCAATGAGAAGAAACAGAAAAAGAAAAAAAATGCATAAGGAAAAAAAAATTTAAAAAAATGAAAAGTAACAAATGAAACTACAATGAATAAATAAGCAGAAAGTTTAAATAAAGAATAACACATTTTAAAAAGTCACTAAACAAAAATGTAAAAAAGACCATAAAAAGAAATCCTTTGAAAAAGCAAAGTTCTTATCAAACTAGATTAACTCATTTTTTCTCTTTGGACAGCAGATAAAGCTTAAGTAAAAATTCTCAAACATCAAGCCTCTTATGTCACAGTTAATTAAGTTGGAAGGGTGGGGCCTTTTAACTTTATTCCTGATATCTCAAACCTAAGAGATAAACCGAGACCATATCCTACATTCTAAGTTCTATAATTGAACAAAAAAAAAAAAAAAAAGTCTAGAATATTATATATTCTTCTTATTTTTTTTATCATAGTTAAAAACTTTCAACCAAAATGTTGATGATAATGAGAATTATTTTTCTGCTAAAGTTTTCTTTAAAAGAAATGCCCAAATATTACTTATTGTCTTTCAGCATAGATTTTTAAAAAACTTTGGTAATTACAATTTATTCAGATCTACAATGAAAATTAGGCAAATTAAGCATTCATTTCAGAAACATGTTTGTCCTGGGTATGACGATAAACTACACTGTCCTGGGTAAGATGATAAACTACATCCAACAGCAAGGCCTCTGATCAGAAAGTTTTCAGGAGCATGGAACCACCTCTTAATTGCTGGTGTTCTCAGGTCCACCCTAATTTGGTGTGATAGGGTCTCAGCTATGGGCAAATAGTTAACCACCAAACTGGGGTCAAAATGTGTAAAAATAGACTATATTACCAGCAATACATTTTTGTAAAAAATTTATACCAGCAATGAATTTTTTAATAAAAAATTACCAGCGATACATTTCTGGAAAATAATTACTAGCAATAAAAATCTTGGAGGCATTAAATAACCCAATGAGGTGTTGATATACCATAAAACAAACCAAATCAAAAACATGCTCTAAAGTGAGAATTTTATGAAGGCAATGAACCAAGAACTGTACAACAAACGAGAAAAACTAATGTCACTTTTAATTACTTATATAAATTAAGATATAAGGTAGGAATGGAAATTAAAATTAATTGCAGTAGTTGGAGAGCAATACATTAAGTTTTAACTATTTGTTACTGGCGTGAATGAATAACTGGAAGCTGTAGAGAGGTATCATTACCCATGCACTGAATGGACATGGCATATAGAGAAAAAGCTAATAGATTCCAAACACACACATGCACATATATGTGTGCATTATTGCAAAATACACATTTGCTCAAATGCATGCATACTTTATACACATATAAAATGCTAATTTATAATCCAAATTTACTAAAGTGAGTTAAAATGATGAAAATTTATTTTTGCAGACCAATGCATCAACTGATTGCATTGGAATGTACAAAAACAAAACATAATATCCAGGAAACAAAAATAAATTTAATTAAATTCGTGGAAAAACAGAATTTTTATTCACATGTTGAGTCACATTTAAGTATGCACAGGTAAATACTTCACATTGCTAAAGACAATTAAAATGCAATTATTCATTGAATCAGACAGGAAATTTTAAATACAATATTGAAAAAGAGATACACACATACACAAATATGTCTTATCACATTTAGTTTATATTCCTTGCATAGACTGATTTACTAACACATATAAAAGGTATATATTAAACATATGATATAAACATACATACACAAAAACCTGAACTTATTGACACAGAATCTGAAAAAGAAACAATGTAAAGCTATGTTGTGGGAATTAAATTCTCAGCAGGATTTCCTACAAAGTTAATATATAAATCTATATCATTATTTACTATGCCTAACTTCATTTTGTCATAAGGCCACAGCTATGGAGCACTTGTTATTCAACAGCAATAGTAATTTGTGAGCTTGGCTTGTTAAACATTACATCATAATAAATATAAAACTGACTTAAATATATTGCACTAATATTTTATATGATTAAATAATATAAAATAAGAATAAATATGAAGTCTGGCAAATTTACCAATAACATAAAACAACTAATTCAGAAATTTGAAAAATTTAATAAAAAAATTGATAGACAGAATTAGTCGATATTATTTAAGGAAACATATTTGAAAGAATTATTGCTGCTGAAATACACCTTACACACACACACACACACACACACACACACACACACACACACACACACACACACACACACACACACCACACACAATATTTTGCAACAAATATTTAACAAAAAAAAAAAATGTTGTTAGTTCTTTAAAATTTTAAAATTTAATAGATGGTCACAAATATTCATCAGGTTAACTGAAATGTTGAGGTAAATTATATAGGATGTCATGTAACATGATTTAATGTCGACTAAACGAAAACAAGTAAATGAAGTTGAATCTTTTTTTATGCAATTAATATTTAAATTATTTTAGTATTGGATAAATTTATGTATTATATATTTTTTAAATAACAGGACATTTATATCTGAACTTTTTGCATATATAAATGAATGCAATCATCAGGTGGCCTGATGATTGCGTTTATCATGAAACAGTCTGTCGCCTCTGAGTGTTGACTTCAATGATTACACACGCTCTATCTCTGATATTGAGCACTTTATTCCATAAATATAGCACACCATAAAACTATATTTCTTCATATATATATATATATATATATTAATAAATATACATATACCAACGTTTGAAGTGTATATGCATATTTATTAATATATACTTCTGAGCTTTGTCTAACCACATTGAGCACTGTTTTGTTTACACCTTATATTAAGTTAAGTCTGGATATAATTTCCACAAAGCTCAGTGTAGGGACATATAAGTGAACCTTTTGTTTTATTTGTGTGTATATATATATATATATATATATATATATATATATATATATATCAAAGTGAACATTGAAGTCAATACTCAGAAGCAACAAACTGTTTCATGCTAAACACAATCATCAGACCGCCTGATGATTGCATTTATCATGGAACAGTCTGTCACCTCTGAGTGTTGACTTCAATGTTCACTTTTATATTTACATACGCTCTAACTCTGATATTGAGCACTTTATCCCATAAATATAGCATACCTTAAAACTATATTTGTTCATATATATATATATATAAATATATATTAATAAATATACATATACCAATGTTCGAAGTGTATATATGTGTGCATGTGTGCATATAACTTCTCAACTCATGCATAGAAGCTAATTTATACATAGATCCATGCACAAAAAGCGATGTGTCTCTACATGTGACTGCATACAGAAGAAAAATCAGTCAGCTAAAAAGCAGACATTTAATAACTATTGTTTTCACCCATTAATTCTATGTAAACAAACTTTACATTAATTTTCTCCATCAATGTCAGTCGTAAAAGATTCGGATGGAGAAGGATTGCCTTACAGTAATTACTCTTCATCTATCCTGCCATTCGTTTTTCATTTGGAACACGACTGGGCACAAGAGACATGACACACAGCGATTCTAGCAAAGCTGCTTATTCATTTATTCTTTTGACAAGCAAGCTAATTCTGTTTAAAGTTGGTGGTCTACTCTGGACCCTGTCAGCATAAGGAATCCAGTTTCCTTCTAGGTAATAATAAATTGAGTGTGTGTGTACAGGAATAGACAGGTAGAAATTCCAAGGTGAACTTTTAGTAATTCATTTTATTGGTTTATATTTTCTTTTCTAACCTCAAGTCCTGATAATTACTAAAATGTGCTTCTGTCGTGGAGAGTGCTTTAGGCATCAATACTTCTTTCTCACTGTAGGGTATCAGAATATTTTATTCCCCAAATAAGATTTGAAAATTTTGTGTTTGATGTACTGGAGGTGGATCAGACATGGCAAAGCTACCTTCATATTCAGGCTTTGTGACTTGCGGTTTCTTGGGTCGAGAGAAAGAGAATGTTTGAATTACAACCATCATCGGAAAAGAAGCAAATATCTTGAAGAAAACAGAGAAAAATCAAATTCTGTGCTTAGAATTGAGAAGAAAATAAAATAAATTTTGCTGAGAGTCATTTTACCAAACATGTACATTATTTATGCAAATTCAAAACATACCAAAACATTATCTATCTAGCAGTTGAAAGATATGCCTATACCAGGTAAGGAGTTGAGCACCTCTGTGTGGTGTAATGATTAGCAAGCTGGTCTTCCTAGAACAATTATGACTGAGTAGTGAGTTTGATCCTCACTGGGTGTTCCATATTTTCAGCATTGTGTCACATCTAAGCTTTGATTAGAAAATCATTTTTTCAGCCCATGCCAGGTAGGATTATCATCTCTCAGTTGTGGCTATGCCTTTAGCCAGAGTGTGACTCAGCTGCGGCTCTGTCTTTGGCCAGAATGCGACTCAGCTGTGTCTTTGTCCGTGGAACAAAAATGCAGCTGGGGAAAATAAATACGTTGAGGTGCCCAGTCCTGGGGAACAGCTGCCCATGGCTGTACCCACTTCACTGGTGGGGGTCGGTAGTCATATGATGCCAGCAATGGTTGTGGGGGGCTGGGCAATTTTTGTCCTTGGCCTGGATGTATTTGCTTCGGTTCTCCACATTAGTGTCACATCCTGTCTCAGTGGAGAGACTACGTAAATGCTATCAGGTAAGGAGTTTACTTTTGGCCAGAATTAGAGTAAACATTTCTCTGCCTTTTAGATAGGAAAAAGCGTCCAGTCCCAGAGATTCCAACCCTGTGACAGTACCATCCTTATTGTAATGAAAGAAGTGGTGTCCATGTAATATCAATAGTAAAAATTTTTGTTCTTTACCCATATGCATATGTGTGTGTATGGTGCTTTCCACATAAAAGAAATTGATAATTGTGTTGACCTTACTTATCCGCTAAGTGGTTAGGATTTCTTTCCCATCAGGTTGTAATGAAGGTTAAACTATTTGTTCTTATTGTGATGGTGAATGTCTATGACTCAAACTGCTGGTTATAGGATTCCAGAAAAGTAATACTGACATAACTTAATATCTATGCAAAAAAAGGAAATGCTTATTTTCCAATCTTTATCACAAATAATTTGTTATATTGTCATCATTCACATGCATCAAGGTTTATTTTTATTTAAATTTGTCATGTACAGTAACTGCATAAAGCAATTAATAGCATAAAAGAAAAACAAAATAGGTTTCATTTATTTCAGGTAAGATTCCAGCAAAGAGATACTATAAAAAGTAGAAAATATAGTTTGGAGGAAAATTTTTTCAGTGGAAATACAATTTTTTTCTTGTGGAAATTAATAATAAAAGCAACATTATAGTCTTACACCAAACAGTGATTATTATTATAAAAGATATTTCAGAAAACAGTAGAGGCCTTATTTTATCATGATAAACCATTTTTTAAAAGTTAAAACCTTTCCCTGGATCAGTAACTATGCATACTAGATCTGAAAGCTGTAAAAGAAAACTGTTTGATGTCTGTATCAAGCAGAAAAAGAACTCTATTCTTTCCAAATGTGTGTTTTATATTATTTATATATATATAATAAAAAGGCTTAAACACTAATATTCCAGGGTCATAATTTATTCCATTGGAATCGTAAATACGATCCAATATATATATATATATATATATATATATATATATATATATATATATATATATACATACAGGGTGTTCATAAAGTTTGTGTGCACTTTAAAAAATTTATAACTTTATTTGTATTTGCGATAGAAATAATCTGTAAAAAATGTTATAAATTTTAATGTACCTAGTTTTAAGTATACCTAAAATAGCTAACGTGATTTCAGGCATTACTGTAAATCAGTTGGCAAATGTTTTCCGTGAACTGCAAAATCGTATTACCCTTTGTATTGCTAATGATGGAGGACATGTGGAAACTTAAATAAAATTTCAATAAAACCTTAAAAGATATAGATTTGCTTCTTTCTAATCCTTTTTACAAATTATTTCTATCACAAATACAAATAAAGTTATAAATTTTTTAAAGTGCACATGAACTTTATGGACACCCTGTGGTTACAGAGGAAGAGATAATCACTTAATTAATAAAAGTTAAATCAAAAGGTAAATCAATTGAACTTTTATTAATCTACAGAAAATTCTCACTCTATTCCTCTATTGACCACTTTCTTGGCAAAAATTCTGCTTACCTTGAAATTTATTAAATTCTAGTAATGTTAAATAGTTTGCTAGGTTTTACTGAATTGTAAGCACATTGGATAGCATCTTAGATTGAGGAATCAGAGAGCCGAGTTTGTATTCCAGTTGAGTTCATTACATTCACTGATGTACTAATAACATTGGGAAAGGTATGAATCCATCTCTTCTCCCCCTAGCTATGGGTAAATAGCAGAACAGATTGGGTTGTATAGCTTTGGGTGGTGGACGGTCTAGGAGAAGGACAATTTTTAATTCAAAACCTGTGGAGTGTCATTTGGGGACCTTGTGGCACACTGTGAAGCAGTTTCATCTCTTCCAAAAAGTGTGGTTGGTTCTGCACAAGGCTTCACCCCTATAATCAAATGATATGTGCAGGTAGTCTGACTGTTGGTTCTAAGAATTGAGCTTCTTGACCTTCATATTTTGAAAATGATGGGAAAGTCTAGTAATATTTATATATATATGTAAAGAGGGATACAGAGAGAATGGACTGTTAATTTCATGCCTGAGAGCAGTGGTCAGACGTCTGACAATGCAGTGTTGTTTCCAATGTCTCCACTGACCATATCTGTAATTGTTCTATCTCCAATACTGAACATCCTTCCTTTATAAATATAGCAAATTTTAAACTATACAAATATATATAATTTTTTCATGGTTTCGGCTCGCATATGTTTAACAAAATATTCCAAGTTCATTTCAGATCCTTTGATGGCTGATTAGGTCTGTATGTGACTGGCAAGTTCAATGCTGGTAGTAGATGCCATGAGATGTGGAGCTACCTTTCATAATTCATTTGGTATCTTCTCTGTAGTAACTATCTGTTTTACCAGCCAATGGAAAATTCACTGAACAGTTGAATCTTTCGTAGATTTTTTAAGGATATGCAGGAAAGATCAAAATCTTTTCTGCCTATTCTTATAATCTACAATTCTTACATTCATAAAACAACCCTATTCAATAACACTCTCCACATTTGGGGCTTTGTATTGGGTGTATGATAGTGTTAAAAAAGAAAAAATAATTCTATTAGACACTATTTCTACTCAGGCCAATCTTGTAGCACTTTTACATCGTCATTTTTGTTAATATCTGTAAATACTTAGTAAAAGCTTGTAATTGTACTGATATATAAAAACCTGTTTCTATTAAATCTATGGGTAGATAAGTTCAACTACCTACTGGCTCACACTCCTCCCCAGTTTTTTAATCAAGTGCAGAGTTTTATCTCTTGTTTCCTGTTTAAGATTGGGTTTCTGGTTCCTTGTAAATTCCACTTCAGCTCTATACTCCGACCATATATCCTTTCCTAAACTAAACGTCACACAGTAATTCTCTACCTTGAGTGGCTCTTGAGCCTTTTACTGAGTGAATATATGTAAAAAAAATAAAAATAAAAAAATAACTTTCATGTGATGATGAAACAATAGAGAATTCTCTTTCATTTATTTCCCACGGTAACATTAAAAACAAACTTCTTTCTGGCTGAGGTCACCAATTCAAGTTGAATGATTTACTGTCTTTAAATGTTTTTCCTACATATTTGACCATTGTCTATTTAAATTTAGATCAGCTCAAGGTCAACTGCCAACTGACGTATTCAGATCATAAAAATGTTTTATATATGCAATGATTATGAAGTAGTAGTGGAAAAGTAAAAGAAACAAAATCAAGAGCTGTCTTCGGAGAAACACTTCAAAGTATAAACCCCACCCCCACATATATTATTATCACTATTTATAATCAGACTATTGTCCTCATCTTTCTTGTTGTTATCACAATGTTTAGTCTGTTGTGCCCTCTGACCTTCATCAGGTATATATTGATCTGAGTAACCTATAGGGAATTTTGAACTGAACCCTTTATTTAATCTACGTGCATAGACTGCCCATTTCAACTGAGTCCAAGTAGACACTGCCTGGCTCAGGGATTGAACTCACAATCACTATGTCACTGAATTCCTGAACCGATGCTTTAATCTTCTTGGCTATTATCACCGAGGACAGAAATCAATCGGGTCAATTGGGAGACGGAAGTTGGAAAAAGAAACAATTGGAGAAGTGCCCGCCATGAAAAAACAACATACTTTGAAATCATCAGAAGACAAATAGAAGAGATGAAGAGAGCCGAAAGAAAAACCAGAGCTCTCAATCTCCTGAACCCTCCCCCCACCATGCAGTGGCTGTGGACATCTCTTCAGATCCAAATTAGGACTTATTTCACACAGAAGGAAATGGCGATGTGCACCCCAATACTCAGCAAGAACGTCTGTCAACAACTATGTATATATATATATATATATATATATATATATATATATATATATATATAGTGTAACCCTGATATAAGAGAAACCCGGATATAAGAGAGATTTTCTCTGGTCCCAAATTAGAGCCATACTTACCTAAACAAAATAGACCAAACCCGGATATAAGAGAAACCCGGATATAAGAGACTTCTTCTCCAGTCCCGACAACTCTTTTATATCCGGGTTACATTGTATGTATATATATATATATATATATATATATATATATATATCAGTGGTTGCTCCTGCTATTAATGCATTGCTATTCAGTTATGAATTGTTTGCTACTGGCTACTGTTGTTTGTATACATCATGTATATAATATGTAAAAATTTCCCTTTCTTTGCTGTGTGCCAATAGCTTAGGGGTAGAATCTCTGACTGATGCCAAATCGTTTGAGTTTTGATCCCGGCTTGAAACAATTGGATGTCTAGCCACACTGATGAGCTGTGATACAGTGAAACAGACTTGTATGTGGATGATTATATATATATATATATATATATATATATTAATACATGTTTGATTAAATAATATAGATAAGCGTTGTCTATATATTTTAGACAACGCTTATCTATATTATTTAATCAAACATGTATTAATGAAAAAATGCTGCCTAAATACACACAATATATATATATATATATATGTATATGTATATAGATATATATTGTGTATTTGGCCAGCAATCCCTCTTTTATGCAAGTTTCATTGAAAATGACTGACAAGGTGCAGTGGTTATTTTTTTTATATAATTTCTTATGTATTCATATAATTTTTTTCTTTTCAGGACATAAATTATATAAAAATTGTCTGAGTGTTTTCCAATCACTTTCAGCTAAATGCATCCATAAAATAATACATATATTCAGTTAAAAGTAAAATAAAATTCATCCTTAATAATGGCTAAAAGTATAGCCGAAAGCGCTTGGAAAACATTCAAACAATTTTTATATAATTTATGTCCTGTAAAGAAAAAAGAAATTATATAAAAACTCGACCACAGGACCTTGTCAGCCATTTTAAAAATAAAATTGTATATATATTGATTTACTAATCATTGCTTTGATGTGGTACATGGCTGAAAACTGGATGAAAATATTGAGGCTGAAACTCAATTGTAATTGATCTTGCAAGACAAGCTTGCTAACAATTACAGCACATTGAGATTTATCTAGGAAACAAACAATCACTTAATATTAAAAAAAATACCCTACTTAGAGCACTAGTGTCTTTGTCCTCTTCAAAATAGTCACTTTGCGATCTAATATATTTCTTCCAGGATGACTTTCTTTTTTCAAAACAGGTTGCAAAACCCACTTTTGCGATCACCATTATCTGCCTTGCATTTTAATTCCTTTTATTCACATTTTCAAATCTCCTCCTCCTTTTCAAGTGTGAAAAATCACAATTATTAGGGAGGCAAATCATGACTGCAGGAGGTGGGGAGTGAAAGGCATGTGGCATGCAATATCATGACCCCAAAACCCTTCCTGACACGTGAACAATGGGTAGATACATGGTCATATGGAATGCAAATGGTCAAACTCTCAAGGCTATCACATTGCTGATTGAGTAATCCCATGGGAGAGTGTCTGTTTACAATGAACATTGATTACCTTGATAAAATCCCTCAGAGGATGAAACTCGTTGGCTAAGAATAGTTTTCCTCTTTTTTTATTCATTTTGTTACTCTACAGATACACTCTATCTGAAAATAATTTACACACACACACACATATATTCTTTTGTCTTTATATATATATATATATATATATATATATATATATATATATATATATATATATATGCTAGATGCAATCAGGTGGCCTGACGATTGCATCTAGCATGAAACAGACTGTTGCCTCTAAGTGTTGACTTCTATGTTCACTTTTATATTTATATTTAAACTCGCTCTATCACTGATATTGAACACTTTATCCCATAAATATACCACATTTTAAGACTATATTTCTTCATATATATATATATATATATATATATACACCCTTTTGTTTATGTATATATGTATGTATATATATATATCTATATATATATCTATATATATAACCTTTTGTTTACATATATATATATATATATACCCATTTGTTTGTTTATATATATATATATATATATATATATACCCTTTTGTATATATATATATATATATATATATATATACCCTTTTCTATATATACCCTTTTGTATATATATATATATATATATATATATACCCTTTTGTATATATATATATATATATATATATATACCCTTTTCTATATATACCCTTTTGTATATATATATATATATATATATATACCCTTTTGTATATATATATATATATACCCTTTTGTATATATATATATATATATATATATATATATATATATACCCTTTTGTATATATATATATATATATATATATATATATATATATATATTTAACTTAAAATATAGACAATAAAAACATGTGTAATAAATATATCCACACACCCTGACACAAATACCAAAATATGTACACACCCTCTATTAATGATATATAATGATTCAGGTAAAGAACTGAGTTGTATTTCTTTTCCCCAATGAATCCTTTTCATTCAAGTATATTCCAATACGAATAATCAATTTATCTATTTGAATAAGTAATGATAGACATAATTTTAAAAAGCATATAACATTTGATTTTGATGAGACAAGCATGTGTGCATGTGTGCGTGTGCACACAAAGTTTGAATGTGAAGCTGTTTCAATAAAAAGAACCAGACCTGTTGATTTAATATTTATATTTTAAATTCAATAAGTGCACAAAGAACTGAGGTATACAAAAATGGTAAGCTCAGGTGAATACTTGTCTGCTCATGTCATAAAAGGGTCAGAAAGAATTTATATCCCAAAAAACACCAAGCAAAACAAAAATATCAGAAATAAAATTATATTTATAAAATATGAAGTTGCTATGTCGATATTGAGAGAAGAAAATAAAACAAATATGCAGAATAGATAAAAAGAAACACCAATAAAAGAGAGAAAGAAAAACAGGGAAAAGGAAAAAGAGGAGGAGAAAGAGAGAAGAGAGTGACGAAAGGAAAGAAGGAGAAGGAAAGGGCAAAATGAAAAAAAAGGTAAGTTAAAGCCACAAATATTACAGAAAGAGAAAAGAAGCAGAGAGTTGAGAGGAGGATATGAAAGAAACAAAGAAGGAGCAAGAGAGAAAAAGAAGGAGAGGGAAAGAGAGAAAACAAAAGAGAAAGGTGTTGTTATTATGGGAGGTGGTAAGAATTAAAAAAGTGTTGAAGAGTGAGTGTTTTACATATATTCTCTCTCACTCTCTCTCCATAAACATATATAATTCTTATTACTTTATACATTGTATTTAGTGAATACAGTGTAACCCAGATATGAGAGTTGTCGGACCGAAGAAGAAGTCTCTTATATCCGAGTTTCTCTTATATCCGTGTTTGGTCTATTTTGTTTTATTAACACAGGCTCTAATTTTGGACCAGAGAAAATCTCTCTTATATATGGGTTTGTCTTATATATGGGTCTCTTATATCCGGGTTACACTGTATATGTATTTGAGAAGATGTACCTGTTTTTAAAACAGCCTAAATTTACATCTATGAGACTGGGAATTTGAAAGAAAAGATGCCTTCTGACAGAGCTGAGTTTGCATGACTCTTTTGGGGGAAAAAACTTGTCAGACCAAGTGTGGTTTAGATCACTCAGCCATTGAAGACATTTACAGCCAACAATGTTCATTAACCTTTTCTAAGAAATACATATCTTTTGTTGGGAGCTATCAAAACTTATGCCTGGTAACTTAATTGTTTTATCTGAAACATAAACAAAGTCATTTCTAAAGAATTAATATATTTTATTTTACAGGAAAGAGTGAGAAAGTAAAGAGTAGAGAGTGACAGTGATTTGGAATGGAGAAAGATAAAATATATATATATATATATATATATATATATATATATATATATATATATATATATATATATATATATATGCTGAAAGTAAGCAATTACTGTAATAACAGAATATTTTTCACAAAATTAATCATATTACCAGCAAAATAACAAGAACATAAAAAGGCAGAATAAAAATATATCTTTGAAATATGTTTGCAAAAATAAAATATTTGCCAGCTGGACTTGGGCCTGATTTATGTCAAATTTTGTATTTTCTCTTATATGATGCTATGAAAACATTTTTAGAATTATGTCTTCATCTGGGAACTTCATTCCAATAACAATATTTTAGTTGGTCAGCATCCATATCATATCAGAAAACGGGTTTAAATTCAAAATTTACCTTTACTCAAATAAAACGAAAACAAACCCAGCACTGCTCAGGTTAAATCAACAACATATTGAAAGGATGATCAAGGTTAATTTTAATTTGTCTCAGCTTGTTTAGGTAAATGGGATGATGACTTTTATGATGAAAGAGCCTCCCTAATTAATCAGCCAATATAAGGCCCAAGAGCCACTCAGGAGAGTGTTACTAAATTAGGATGAGAATAAGAGGAAGAGGTAAGAAGTGATAATGATGAGGATATGCAAGAATTATAACAGTTGATCTTAGACTTAAATTAGTTAAGATTGTAGTATTTGGGAAAGCATCCACTTGGGAGCCTGTTCCAAAAAGTTGCTGTTTCTTGCAAAGAAACTGTTTGAATGTTATTACTAATGGAATACAAAATGAATGTGTAGGAATTGTCCCGATATGTGTGGCATGGAATATCTGGGGTTTTTTCTATTACTTTAATATAGTAAAACATTTTTTGAAACATTTTTTTAGCAAAATTCTAACAAGATAAAAAAAAAACATTATGACTGGAATTTTAAAATTTCTTCAGTTTAAAAGAAGTAAAGCTTTCACTTTTAGTTTCTTTTTATAAATATAATTTAGATTGTTATATAACTTTAGCTGAAAATATCAATGACCGCCTAGAAGTAAGCAATCATGGCTCTCCATAATTTCCTGTCTATTGTAGCTCTTAATAAATATTATCTTTTTGTTATCTCTCTTCTAAACCGTGTTCTGTCATCGATTTTCTCACTAAGTAAATTATGCATTGTTCTCCTCTGTCCCTCTTGTCTTCAATCTGTCCTGTGAGTATCAAATTTTCCAAGCACTCTTTTCAGGTACCAAAATGAAAAAGCATATAAAGAAGATAATGAGTTATATATTATCATCAGCATTATCTTGTATCAAATAATTTGATTTCTTCTTTCCTGATTGCTTCCTTTATGATAATGGCATTGATAACTAAGTAGACCAATTCTTGCATGGAAGAGCCGATGCCATTAACTGCATGGTAATGTTGGTGGAGGGTGAAATTGATTTTGCCAAACTTTTCTCTTCTGTCATTTGACTTCTACCTTTTCGATTTTGGTTGCTTCAAAGTTTTTGGTTCCGATGGTGATGGAACATTGCTAGTAGGTACGGTCTTGTGCATTTAGGCTCAAGTCCAGTAGCTTTCAGTGTTGTTTTGAGTTGGTCCTTGTATCTTCAAAGAGGGGAAACTCCATGTTCTTTCCCCTGATATTATATTATAATATTATTACATTTAATCAAATCTATAGTCATCCTATAAGGAATAAACATATAAAGGAGAGTGTGAGTAATTGAATGATAAAATGAGAAAAGAATCTGTTACATGTTTTGTTCCTCAATAGGACTTCTTTAGACTAATATGGAAGCATATATATGTAGTAGTGTGGAGGAATACAACAAATACTGGTTACAGTTATACATTGAAAAATACTGCAGAAACATGGATGCATAACTTTAAATTTAACCCATTGTCTGTCAACTGTGAGATAAATTGTGGTTGTCAGTTTTTATTATCATGTCTGACTATGAGTTATCACATGTCAACTATCAATTAACTCATGCTTGGCATTTTCTGATACATTTTTCATCTGCAGGCGACAACAATAAGTTTATCACAGTGATACTCTTAGTGACACTAGTGTCATACTTTCAGTTCGGAAACAATGTTAAGACTTCAGTTGAAGCTATAAATCAACTCATAAAATATTTTATTGCCTAAGTTGGCTATGACAAAGTGTTTGAAGTCAGATTTCATAATTGACTCTGGCGGTTGCTGAGTTAAATTAAAATGTTTGGCGTCTGATGTATCTAAATGCCTGACCCAGGCAGACTTATTCAAATTCTAATATGTTTGTTTCTGTTTGCATCCCTATTCTTTTTAAATATTGCACATTTTAATAGTAGTCATTTTGTCAGGAAAGAAGATATGTTGTATAAACATGGATGCAAATTTACTGTGGAAGCCTCTGAAATTAGTGCACTTTCAATACATTTTCTCTTTAACAAATTACTTCCGCTCTTAATCAGTTTTAATCCTTGTTCCCTGTTTAGAATTGGTTTTCCAGTTCCTTCTAAAGTATACTTCAACTCTATATTTCTAATACAGGGAACACCTATGACACATGTGCCACACATGGCACACCAAGCAATTTTCAGTGGCACACAGCCAAAAAGGACATCATGAAGTCCGAACCAATAACTACTACAACACAAAGAAGATAATTAGCGGTTTCAATTTTATTATATACTAAAGCATATATACTATATATTACTATGTAAAATATATTGTAGAACAGGTATATTGACCTTGACTTGTATAAAAATATGTATGCTGTTGGCACACTGAATGATTTAAAACACTAAGTTGGCAGATAGTTAGCAAAAGGTTACTGACACTTGTTCTAACATCTCTACCTGAACTCTGAATTGTTCTTCACTAATTTTTTTTTCCCTCCTCTCCCAATAGGAGTAGATAGGTTTGCCTGCTGTCTAGTTCATACTCCTCCCTGAATTTTTGAACAGGAGTAGAGGTTTATCCTTTGTTTCCTGTTTAGGATTGGGTTTCTGGTTCCGTCAACCAATTCTATACTTCTGACATCTCCACCTGAAATCTGAAATTTTATTCAGTACAACTCCACATGGTAACTATTTACTATGAGTGGCCTTGTGGACATTAGTAAAAAAACAAAACAAAAAGAAAAACAACAAAAAACTGCTTTCTTTTAAGTTGGAATTATGGCCAGACTTATTACAAGGGATTTGTAAAAGGTCCTTTATGTGGCCATATATTCCTAGAAGTTTCACCTGCGTATTTTTGTGACATGTTTTACAGTTTATTCTATAAATTCCTGCTTCAGGTTTTAGGTTGTTATTAGATTATTTTTGTATTAATTAAATTGCTTATTCTTTTTTTAAGAAGATGGAGCAAATTTGATATTAAGTTTAGATATATTCATTTTTAATTGTAGTCATTACCGAGTTGTTAGGTTGTATTATGTGTCTAGTTTTATAACAATTATTTTAAAAAAAAACTACAAAGGAGAGTGTCTCAAAAATGTATGTATATATAAAAAAACTACCTGTATGTGTTAAGATTATAAATATAAATATATTCAGTTATAAAATTACATTACAGAAAAGAGTGATCCAATAAGTCAGTAGCCTGACATGTAGCTATTAGCTGAATTTTGATCTGAGACTTTCACTGTATAATGTCCAATCAATATGATTAATATTCACAACTAAATTAATTGCACTGGTATAGAAGGAGATTGTTGAAAAATAAAACTAAATAAAATAAATAAAAAATAAAATAAAAGAGAAGAGGAAACCTATGTTGATTTGGTCATACGCTGCTGTGACATCAACATAGCAGATATAAAATTTCCTATTAGTAACGTCCTGGAGTTGTTAAAAGGGATTAAAGCCACTAAGATGTTTTCAAACAATTAATATTTTAATTAATTCATAAAAGTATAATTAATTTGCATATTATTCACATCAACCTATGAATAGTTTAACTTTCCCTCACACATATGAACACCCACTCATAGTTAAAAATATATAAAAAAAAAAGAAGACAAAAAATAATTAGAGGAAGATGGCAAAAGAAAGAAAAAGAAAAAATTAAGCAAAGATTAACAGAAGCAATTAAACCAAAAAAAAAAAAAAAAAAAATGGAAGACCAAGGATGCAAATATAATTATTCTGTAACAAATTGATTGAATAAAAGAAAGGAAATGAAAAGAAAAAAATCAGCAAATGAAAGATGTAATGTTTGTATATTAAAAGCTGAAACAAATGGTAGATGAAGAATTTGGCAGCAGGATAAGCCAGCCTCAAATAGTGCCAAATCTATGGCGACTAATTTGGTGAGATTATTTCTATGTAATTATGAGATGAGGCAAAATGTTATTTTGAAATAATTTCAGGGCAAATGTTTTTTAATCATTTCACCCCAAGCTAGGCAAAAATGCCACTAGTATGCATCAGGTTACAGAGAATGAAAGTGAGAGAAAAGACAGGGTATAGGGAGGATTGTGGCAACGATAAAAGATGAATGGGATTCCATGAGACAGAAGATGGCGATTGACATTGCATTTAAATTTTTGAAGACTCTAGCTTTCAGGGAAGCAAGTAAACAGAAGGGAGTTCCACAGGCAGGAAGTGTGAGAAAAGACACCGATGGAGTAGAAGTGGCAGTTACATTTAACTATTTCGACAGTAAAAGGAGTGGGACCTAGTTGCCAATCTAGTAGCATGCTTAAATTCATGTAGTCAGGGCACCAGGGAAAAAAGCTTGTCAGAGCAGTTGCTATGAAAATATTTGTAGAAAAGACAGATGGAAGCCATATCTGATGAGACAAACCTAGCACAACGCAGTGAACCCAAGTTTCCTTGCAGCTATTGATTCAATGTAGTTGTTCCATTTCAAGTCATTTGAAAACTTGAGGCGAAAGAGGTGCAATGTGTCACTCTCCAAGAGTTTAACATCACCCGTGCTGAAGGAAAGTTTCTCTGTGGTGGCTAAATGAGAGCAGTTATGTTTTGGGGACATTAAAATTTGCGAGCCATTTCCTGCCCGAGTTAACCACTGATTGAAGGTCCTTTTTCAAGAGCAGCGGCCATGTTAACTTTGTCAGCTCTGATGGATTTGTTATTGAGAAAAGGAGTAAGTGGTAGTGTCATCTGATTAAATACCTACTTTGGCACTGATAACATCAGGAAGATCATTGATGAAGATCTGCAACAGTGTAGGGCCAAGGACAGAACCTTGGAGGACAACCACATTTGTGTGAAAGGATCTGGAAGTGAGTCCGTTCAAAACAGCCTTCTTTTCATTGAAGTTTCTGGCATTGCATTTTAGTCACTTGATATTGGTAAGTATCATCAGATATATATATATATATATATATATATATATATATATATGGCTTGACGATTGCGTCTAGCATGAAACAGACTGTCGCCTCTAAATGTTGACTTCAATGTTCACTTTTATATTTACACATGCTCTATCTCTGATATTGAGCACTTTATCCCATAAATATAGCACACCTTAAGACTATATTTCTTCATATATATATATATATATATATAATATATATGTATGTATGTATATATGTAGGTACATATAGATATATATATAAATATGATAAAAAAAAGGAAATCAATCTAACATGTTTCACTTTTATTAAAGCTTTGTCAGAGATTGAGAGAAAACAGACAAAAAGACAGAAACTCTGGTATTTTCAATTATGTTTGGGTCAATTCTCATTGGTCAGTCACGTATCGCGTGCATTAAAACTGTGGATATTTCTATGTGTATGTAGGTTTGGGAAGAATTTTGTCTGTTTAAGTGGGCAACGAATGGTAACATGTATTTATAATTAAGTGATTTTGTCTGTCTTTTAAGGGTTTTTATCTTGCCATTTGTGTAATCCACATTTGCAGTGGGAAATCACAGGGTTCTAATTTTATGGCTTGCTTCTTTAGGAATGTATTCTTTGTATTAGACAGATATAAGTTAGATTCTTCAAGAATGCATTCAAAGAAAGATGGCGATGTAATGTAATGTTTTAGGCATGTGTTTATAGTTGGTGATAATGTTATTATTAAGTTTTCAATGTATTTTCTCTTTAAAGTATTATGTTCTTTTTTTAATTAGGGTGACATTTGTGAAATCAAAGTTATGTCCAGCATTGTTTTGATGCAAAATGAAAGAGATTGATATATATATATATATATATATATATATATATATATATATTATAATATTTAAAAAAAAATATGTTTCCTTCGCTACATAAGAGTTCTCATGTTTCAAAAGCGAGAGCAGAGACCCTTAATATAATTTTGGAAATTAAGTTGAATTAAGGTGTCTGGTCTAGCTTCCTTGATGAGGAAGCAAGACCAGACACCTTAATTCAACTTATCTATCTATCTATCTATCTATCTACTATGGTTTCTCTATCTATTATGGTTTCTCTATCTATCTATCTATCTATCTATCTTGGTTTCTTTATCTATCTATCTATCTATCTATCTTGGTTTCTTTATCTATCTATCTATCTTTTGCGGACAGAGTGCATTAATGGGATATAGTTTGCCACCTATAATTAATCCCTTTTTTATAATCTTATAATTAATACTGGATTTTTATTTTAATTTCTATTATTAATACTGAATTTTATGGAGGCCGCCATTAATGGATTAAAATGTAATGTAATTGATCTTGATCTGGCATTTTGACTTCAGCCATTTTCTCCCTGATGTGACATGGTTTCACTCTGTCTTTTCTACAAATATTTTCATAGAAATTTTTCTAATGATTTTATCTCCTTGGTGCATGGATTTAAGTGTTTTAATAGATTGTAAACAAACTCTCACATTTTTACTGTTGAACTAGCAAGATGCAACTGTATTGTCTATCCTAATAATTTCTTTTCTCGCACTTCTTGTCTGTGAAACTACCTTCCAAGTTCCTCCTTCACTTCCACTTACAATCTTTAAAAATTTAAATGTAATGAAAATCACCATCTTTTGTCTTCCTGAATCCTGTCCTTATATTGTTTTTTTCCCCTCAGTGAATTTTTTTTTTCTCTTTTAAACCAAGTAACCCCCTGCATCTTAGTGGCACCTTAACACTTTGCTTGGTGTGAAATGATAAAAAAAAAAAAAATATATTTAAAAATATCTTAATGTTTTATTGTAAATATCAGAAAATCATAAGATGCCAATATAAGCACAGGTAAAAAAAAAAAAATTTTTATTGTTTAATATAAAATATTTTTTTATAGTTTAATATGTCAAGCAAGAAATATCTCTTTTGCTTTTTAGAAATATAATAATAAATCTATGAAAGAAGGCAGTGTATGCATTTACTTACACAAGAATATTATTTTGAACTCAGCAAGTGTGGCATTATAAATGGAAAACATTTGTAGATGAGTGTCATTCGGTAGTTGAGCAGTTCAGATTGACAAGTACGGAAGAAGGGTGGCCATTGTTCCCCTCCTCCCTTTAACCGTCACCAAGATCTGGCGATGACGTTCGTGGATGCAATACTTTATTTTTGTCCATTGCTATTATAGCAAGAGAACCAATTCCATAAGGACAAATGAAGATTGCAAACAAAAAGCATGGAAGCAAAGAAAATAAATTTAAAAAAGTACACACATATGCACCTACACACATGTACACACAAACACAAACAGAACAAGCAATCACAATATGCACTTAAGCTTAATATTCTATTGTCTTGGATGGACAAAATCTTCTATCTCTGGAATGACCATTTCTATAGAAACTAAGAATAGAGCCATAGGCTTTCTTTGGAGATTTTTTCTTTCTCTCTCTCTCTCTTTCTGTCTCTCTCTTTCTGTCTCTCCAAGAGGAGAAATGTGGGATTGTGCACTGATGGTATTGCCTTGAGAGTAACAATGGGAATATGTCACTATGGCAATGGAAGACACTTCCTGTTTGAGTTGCAAGAACATGAGAATCTTTTGAGAAGAAAATGTTTCATTTAAAGCATAGCAAATATAAGAAGTTTTTCATTTAAATATCCAACAAAAAACATCACACACACGTGTTTTAATGTGGCACAAAGGTAACATAATGGGGTCCCCAGTGAAGATCAAACATAATACAGTAGAACTGGACCATAAGATAGCATTTATCTTCAAGCATGAGTTGTAAGCATACATATATATGTTACCATACGGATAACACCTGTTCTTGATAAAGACTGTGATGGCTGAAAGTACTTGAATATACCAAGAAAAAAGTATAAACAATTTATTTATAACTTCAATGCCAATGTACAAAATCACATCTGGAAATTGGAAGGATGTAATAAAAAGTTTAATACACAGAACTTGTTAGTGGAATTTGATAAAATTTGTTTTTATATATATATATATATGAAGAAATATAGTCTTAAAGTGTGCTATATTTATGGGATAAAGTGCTCAATATCAGACATAGAGCATGTGTAAATATAAAAGTGAACATAGAAGTCAACACTTAGAGGCGACAGTCTGTTTCAGGCCTGACGATTGCATCTAGCATGAAACAGACTGTTGCCTGTTGACTTCTATATATATATATATATATATATATTTCTATATAAACAAATTTTATATAATTATATATAATATTATTATTATTATATATTATTTTATCAAATTATATTATATTTATTTATATATATATATATATATATATATATATATATATATATATATATATATGTATGTACACAAATGAGGGGAAGAACAGATGGAGTAAAAATCCACTGTTCGTAGCATTTTCTTTAAAAAAATGCTCAATACGAAATAAAACAATATATTATTATATTTTATTATAAGAGATTATAATAAAAACATTTTGAAATCACTACACAAAAGCTTTCATGTTTCAATACTATGATTGTGCTTCTTCAGGCAATGTTAAGTAATTGGTGATTAAATGATTTTTAAGGAAATTTAATCATAAGTATAATCATAGTATTGAAACATGAAAGTTTTTTGAGTAGTGATTTCAAAATGCTTTTATTATAATCTCTTATAATAAAAATAATAATAATAATAATTTATGTATGTATGTATGTATGTATGTATGTATGTATGTATGTATGTATGTAGACTCCCCTGTGGAGTGTAATGTCACAGTCTCACCATGCTGCCATGGTTTCCATAGCAAAGTTTTATGGGGTAGAATTGCTAACCCCATGACCAAGTGGTTTTAAACTCAGAGTTGTTGTTCTAGATTGGTTGCCAAGCAAAGCTATAGAATCCAGTCTACCCTGTTATTTAACTCTTAGGTGTGGAGGGAGAAGAAATGGATTCTTTCCTAAGGGTATGTATGTGAATATATAATAATGTATACATATTATATATTAATAATAATGAACACTATTGACAATATTTGTTTTTTAATCATTTCACCCCACAAGCAAGGCAATAAAGCCACTAAAACGCAAGGAGTTACTGAGTGTTCAAGAATATAGAAGAAAACAAAAAGCATTATTAAGGAAAGAAAGCAATACAAAAACAGGAATTAATGAGATAGACAATAACGATTGGCATTGCATTTAAATTTTTGAACATCAAAGTTGATTGGAAGGTAAAAATCTGTAAGAGAGTTCCACAAGTGAATATTCAGGCCTGTAGATGAAAAAACATACTGTTAAATAAGTAAGCATACCATCTACTCAAATAGGAGTAAGCTTTTACTACAATTAATGTTTAAGTAATAAAATCTGTCTAATGAATAATAAAAACATATATCCCAGTGTGTGTGTGTGTGTATATATATATATATATATATATATATATATATATATATACATATATATATATATATATATATATACATATAATATATATTAATTAAAATATGGTTTCTTCACTACAAAGGAATTACCATGTTTCAAAAACAGAAGCTAAAAACTACAAATTTAATTGTATAATTAAATTAAAAGCATTAGTTCTATTTCGTCTTCAAGCGAATATTGTAATAACCTATTTTGAAAGTTTAAATGCACATACACTTCATATTCTTTGTTTCCAAGGATACAGAGAAATCCAATCATTTAGACAGGGGCAGTTGATTTTTCAATAGCAAAAATTAATTGATCATTCATGCCAGAATTCTAAAATAAACTTATTTCTTCATATTTTTTAAAATATTTTGCTGATCCTGAAATCTTTTTCGGACTTTTTCTTTTTCCCAACCAAAAAGTTTTTCTTTTGCATAAAAAGAAAAAATAGACTTTTATTTGGAAAAATTAAAATAACTGCATGAATATGAAAATTAGTTTTGCTAAATTTGAATTAAATTAACATCATTCAGTTCCTTTTCATTTTTCTTTTAATGGTAACAAACCATAAAATTACGAACAACACATGAACAATAAATTAAGGGAATCACATAAATTAGGGGAAGTGCATAAATAGTTTTGCTATGTGAGAACATTACTTATATTATATTACAAATATTTAATTTGATTAAATATAAAAAGCTGTGATAAAATAACCATTGAATAATCAAAATATTATAAAGTAATAAACATTTGTATGTGTGTGGATCTGTTTGTGTGAGTGTGGGTGTGTGCATGCATTTGTGTGTGAGTGTGTGTTTGAGTGTGTGTGTGTGTGTGTGTGTATCAGTGTGTTTGTGTGTGTGAGTGTGTGTTGTAAAATGCTAAAATGCTTAATTAAATCTTGTTAGATTTTCGATTAATATATTTCCTCTGAATTAAACATGGATAATTTATTATTCAAAAACGTTATTTATTTCACAATCAACCACTTTGAGAAAATTGTATTAAGTGAAATTTTATATCTTCATAAATAAAACCACTTATAATATACAAGTTAGGTGTCAAGAGCATTATTAAATAACACTTTATCAAATATTTACTGTGCATATACATGCAGCTGGTGTAATGGTTAGCTGCTTGGAATAAGAAATTGGTAAGCTGTTGGAATTCTTGCTGAGTTTGTTAAATGCAATTTTGCACATATATTGTTGGGAATGTCTTCTCTTCTTTCCATCTATGAGCTAATGGCAAAGCAAACTTGGCTCTCTAGCTATGGTTGGCAACCAGTCTAGGAGTAGGACAATTCTGAATTCAAAACTCTATGTACCCATGGCATAGAATATATCAAGGAATTCATAATGACTCTATAATCTTGCCTGCAGTTGACCAACAACTGTATTGATGCATATATATATATATATATATATATATATATATATATATATATATAGTTTACGAAAAACTAGGTAATCCGTATGGGTAGACCCAAGGAGGATAAAATCCAGAGAGCTCAATGTAAATCAGAGCTAATAATTTAAATAAAAACAGACCACTTTAAAGTTCCATAATATAAATTATTTCACCACAGCCCTTTTATAGGGCTGCGGATCATCAGATTTTACTTCCAAAGGTTGAAACGAAAAATGAAAAGAAATTTACACATTTTTGATGGGCTGTTGTGAAATATTTTATTATATGGAACTTTAAAGTGGTTTGTTTTTATTTATATATATATATATATATATATATATATATATATATATATATATATATATATATATATATATATATGCACTGGGACATATAGAACATTTAGACAATTTCTACATAATTCATATCTACCTTGTGAGTCATTTTTAATGAAACTTGACTTGTATATAAATATATGAGGTGGTGTAATGGATAGTGGCTTGGATTGAGGAATTGGAGAGCCAAGTTCAAATTCGAGTTGAATCCATTACATTCACTTACGTGCTAATACTGTTGGAAAAGGTATGAATCTTCTTCTTCTCCCCCCCAGCTAGTGAGAGACTAATAAAACTCCTTGTAATACCAATTTTGAACTAAAGGCAAAGATTATGGCAGCATTCACCAACTTAAACAAGGAGAACATCCAGAAGAGATTCCGGAGATTTCGAAGTTGTCTGGAGGCCGTGGTTGAAGCCAATGGTGATTTTATTGAATAAATTTACTCTTTAGTAGTTCAAGATATTTTTATGTAATTTCAGTAAATATATATTTCATTTCTGCATAATTTAGATGACAATTTATTCATCACACCCTGTATATACAGGGTGCAGCATAAAGACATCCCATGTATACCTCCCAGAAATACCACTCACATAATGGTAAGAAATTAGTGGCAATAGTGTTTTCATCTAGCTAATGTCTTACCATTATGTGGGATGTATTTCTTACACACCCTGTATGTGTGTGTGTCTGTGTGTGTGTGTGTGTGTGTATCTTTGTGTATTTTGGCAGCAAATTCTCTTTTAGTCATGTCTGAGGGAATAAATTACAAACATGTCTGCTTATTTTTATCATAATCCTTCCATGTTCACGAATATTTTTCCATATATTACAATTAAATAAGGCAAGAAATGTACTGTAACAGTGAGAATCACTTTTATTTCCCAAGTACTTTCTATCTCTTTCTGAGATCATCATCAGGAGTGCTGCACCCTTGTTTAGAATTTATTCAAGCACACACACACACACATATCTATATATATCTATTGTAATGTTGAAATTAGCTGTTGCCATACAGGAAACATTCATTGGCTGAATAATTATCATTATTGTTGTTTGAAGTATATGAAATACTTTTCTTCAAACAGTTTTTAAGGAAAATAAACTTCACAAATTCACTAACTGTTATTGCTCTTTCTAGTACTGATGGGAATTTCCTTTCTGACCTTTTGTATAAGGTAGTGTTGAAAAACCATCTTGATTTATCATTTGTCATCAATTTTAATTACTTCTGCTGCTGGAAATATATTTTGAGTGATATACAAGAAAATAATAATTTCTCTTGTTGCTACTAAAGAAAACTTGATCTGAATATGTAGGATACACAAAGTCTAAGGAATATAGAAGTTTTTGCTTACATATAGATTTATTGCCTTACATTTAGATCTACTGACAAATACAAAAGAAAATAATATGCAAAAGACATTGATTTTAAACCCATTTTGAGGACCATCCAAACTGCCAAAGACTACATTTTCTGACCAGTTAAGAATAGCAAAACCAAATTCCTGCAAATATTCCCATTCACCCCAAAGAAACATCTGCAATTCTTGCTTCATAAAACGGGGAATAAAAATGTCAAAGCAAATCATGAATGCTAACAAATGACATTGTTAGTTCTTGCTACAATTTTCAAAAGATGATAATGAATGATCCAACAAGAACTACAAGTTGAATCTTTCCCTTAAACCGTATTGCTAAGCGTCCACTGTTCCCTTTTTCTTTTTGTGGGGGTTGGGATGTAAATATTGAGAATCAGAAAATGTCACTGCTTCAAAATTAAATAAAAAAATCCTTCAATTCACTGAAGACCTTCCAGATCAGTATCTTTGAAATCTGAAGAAATGAGTAAGTCTACATGGATAGGTTTTCTTATTATTGCAGAGACCAAAATGGACAGCATCAATATTTGAGGATGGTGGGTAGACAAGAAGGAATAGTGAAGATTAAGGGTGGGCGGTTCCAAAATGGACAGCATCAATATTTGAAGATGGTGGGTAGACAAGAAGGAATAGTGAAGATTAAGGGTGGGTGGTTCCAAAATGGACAGCATCAATATTTGAGGATGGTGGGTAGATGAGAAGGAATGGTGAAAACTAAGGGTGGGCGGTTCCAAATATGAGTGTACGTAGGAGGGTAAATTTGAATAGATGTAATCATTCTTTTTTTTTTATTTGTACATCAGTGTTTTTTGCCTTTTTGGTTCATTTGTTATTGCGGAGTCTATTACCCAACATCAGAGGAAAAAATGAAAGTGCATCCATTGAGGGAATACGGTTGGTTGAACAGGATTATATAAATAAAGCAAAGTAATGCACATATTATGTAATATGGAACAAAAATATGTAATTATATATATATATATATATGTATTATTGATACATTTTCAAAAATCTAACCAAGAGAATATGCATTTATCTTTGCTTAAAAACCTTTCATGTGTATGTATGTATGTATGTATGTGTGTGTGTGCAAGTGTCTGTATTTGCATACATTGATGCATAAAGATTTGTGTAGATTTCAGTATGTGTTATCATCCCCATACGAGTAACATGATCTTAATATCTACTATGATGAATCAGAAATCTCTATACATACATATATTCACAAGGATTAAGCAAAATATATAAGTAAATGGAAAGAAATACATATTTTTTTATACATGTGTTAATCTTGATATTTAAAAATATTTATATAAAGGGCTTCTCTTTCTCTCTCAGTTCATTTCTCTTTGTATATCTTGAAAGATATTAACAGCTTCATACATTTTAGGCATATACTTATATCTCTAATATCTTAGTATAAAGATTATTAAATGTGTATCTGTTCTACTTGTATGCTTACATACATATATACATACATACATATACACCCTTGTGCAAATTAATTGAAACAACTGCTTTAGTTTCCTTTCTTTTACCATACAGTCAGTTTTAGACCCACTGGAGTGACAGGGTGTAATCGATTTCTATTTTTTCCTCAGATTTGTTCATTTGCAGTGGTGTGCAGTAATACGAATCTATTTTTGGGGTGTGTGATTTGTTTGGCCTTGAAAAATATTGCGTCATCTCTGATTGCATCAGATTTTTATCACAGCCAGACACTATTGTCTTGACTGTCAATTAGTTGTCCTACAGTCATTGTCTGTGATGGACATTACTTCAAGGAAGCATACAAAAATTGTAATGCTGCATGAACACACTGGCATGCCTTACCAGTGAGCAAATCAAAGTACTACAGACTGGCCCAGAAAGTCTCTTGATATAAATCCAATCAAGAATCTGTGGTCAATCTGCAAGGAATGACTTTGTGGAATGGACATATGAAGTACTAACATGTGCACTCAGTCATGTTTCATTGGAAAAATAAAAAAAATGTAAATAATAAAGGAATTATTCATTTTGTTTCAAAATATATATATATATATATATATATATATATATTATAAATTAACTGATTTAAAATGTTTTTTGCGCTACACAGTAATAACCATGTTTCAAAAATGGAAGCTAAAAGCTTCAAATTTAATTTTGTAATTAAATTAAAAACATTAGTTCCATTTCATCCTCAAGTGAATTTTGGAGTGACTTATTTAAATAATATATTATATAATTTATAAATTTGTGTATTTAGGCAGAAAATTCTCTTTTAGACATGTCTGATTAAATAAATTACACTTATTTCAGCCTTATGGTATCTACAGGCGATTTTTAAAGATTCTTAAAGAGGTTAAATTATAGCAAATTTTTCACATCATTTAATTGCAATACACAGAAGGTTATCCGTGAGTATGAACGTATTTTATTAAAAATAAGCCGACATAATGTCTGTAATTTATTTAATCAGACATGAATAAAAGAATTTGCTGCCTAAATACACAAATTTTATATACACAAATATATATATATTTATTTTAAGACATTTTTATGTTTATACATTATTTTTATAGTAAATGCTCTGTTTTATAATAAACAGTATTAATAACATTTACCGGCCTTATCATAGAAAATATTCTCCCTCCGACAGGATTCAAACCTGTATCCTATACAGAACCGTCATTTAGCCTGATGTGCTCTTAACCGATTGAGCTACAGAGAGTTGTTCTATTAGCAAGGTCAAATTTACTGCCTTTAAACTTCAATCTTCCATGAATCGCTTACGTACATTCATATCTGCTCAGAGTGTATCCAAATGTAAACAAATGATGTCACACATTATGAAATGGACAAAGTCCGACAATTATTTTAAGACATTTTTTTGTTTATAAAAAAATGTCTTAAAATAATTGTTGGACTTTGTCTATTTCATAATATATATATATATATATATATATATATATATATATGCACATGAAGATTTTTAATATATTTTAGAATATTCTCAAATTTGAATTAGAATGCATAACATTATTTTTCTTAATGATAAATTTGTTGTGTATATAAATACAATTTTTTTCTCAATAAATTTCCACATTTGCTTTGAGCTTTTCAAGGAATGAAATGTGTTTCAAAAATAGGTATTCTTTTTCTTCTTTGTCATTCCCGTTATTTCTATTGCCTTTACAGATATATTCATTTAGATCTACAGTTTTGCATGCATATATATATATATATATATATATATATATATACATACATACATACATACATACATACATACATACATACATACATTTTGCCGTTGTCTTCCGTCTTTTAGCTGGTCAATACGACAGATTTAAAAATTTCTGATACTACTCTGGTATAAATATCTCCAGTTATTTCTATCCAGGACAACTCGCTTGAAGTTAGTATGAAACACATTGACAGATGAGAGGTTACTCTTTAACTTGCTTTTATACATAAGTATATGGTTTGCCAAAAATGGTTGACTTGGCTATTTCTGTTTCTGGAAGATAATGTTTTCATAGGAAAGCACCTTGTTATTACAGTGCTTCACATCAGGAGATAGACTATTAATAATAATAATAATAAGTAAAATGTATACCTGAAATTCTGATTAATGATAAGTATGGATTTATACAATTATTATAATATATATATATATATATATATATATATATATATATATATATATATATATATATAAAATATAAAGAAAAACAGACCACTTTAAGGCTCCATGTAATAATTTATTTCACCATAGCCCTTTTAAAGGACGTTGGATGGTGAAATAAATTATTACATGCAGCCTTAAAGTGGTCTGTTTTTCTTTAAATTATTGGCTCTGAATTTACATTGAGCTCTCAGGATTTCATCCTCCTTGGAACTACCTATATGGATTACCAAATTTTTCTTATATATATATATATATATATATATATATATATATATATATATATATATATATTATAATATATATATTATAATTATTATAATATATATATATATATATATATTATAATATGTATATTATAATTATTATAATATATATATATATTATAATATGTATATTATAATTATTATAATATATATATATATATATATTATAATATGTATATTATAATTATTATAATATATATATATATATATATATATATATATATATATATATATTTAAAAATCAGGAGATCAGTTGAATCCACTACCTTGATTTCAATCTTACAGTATCCTCAGGTGGTCTAAGGAGTCATTTGATAAAAATAACCCGAGAATACCGTAAGGTTGAAACCAAGGTAGCAGATTCAACTGACATCCCGATTTTTAAAATTAAAAGCTCTATATGTTATTTTTACATTTATTTTATTTTTTCAAACATGTATTTAGCCCTTTTTAATACTACTTTTTCCTGGCCTGATTCAACTCTGACCATTAACCTTTTATGTGTTATATATCATATGTATATACATATTATTATTATTATCATTCTCATTATTGTAGTTGTTATTGTTGTTTTGATCATAGTCTGTTCATGTTCCTTGGTCAGAATCAGTTGTATTGCTACAAGTTTCACTTGCAGGAAAATGAAATCAATATTGGCTAATGTCTGAGCCACAAATTCACTTCAGTTTAGACAAGGCTAAAAAGTAGAAAAAAAATTGATCAAGCAAACACAAATGGTGCCACTTGATGTTCTTTAAATCTTTTATTTTCTTGTAATCCTTTGTTTTATTTCTTTTGTTATTTCAGTTTCTTCTTCTTTTAATTTATTTTATTAAAACTTTTGTCTTTTATTTTCTAAACTCACTTTTTTGTCTCTCTTTTAGTTCAATGCAAACTTTGAAGAAGCAACAGAAAATTACTCAGTATTTACACAAAGCAAAAGAATAAACATTCATAAATTTGTGTAATAATTTGGCAAAACTGATTGTTTGTCTTTTTAACCCTTCAAATAAAATTTATTTTCTAAAGAGATCTTATGACAAAACTAATTTAACCTTTAACTAAAAGATGTTAGTGAATTAGCACAATTATTCAATTTATTAAAATTATTTAATATTCTGTTTTATGCAGCATAATAAAACCTGTTAATAAAAACTTCATTTTTGAAAGACATATTATTAAATAGGCAGGGAAAGAATTTAGTTTCCCAAGCCATTGACAGTGAGTATTAATTCGCAATGTTCCATTATTTTGGTCTTCAGCTTGACTAAATTAAATGCATGCATTCACATACAATGATATAAAAATATCCTTTTATTTTTACTTAATCGTTTGTTTTCTGTTATCAACAAAACCATAATATTAATATATAATTAACATGTTCTATGTCAATAATCTGAGAACCTGTTGTGAATGAATAGTGCACTCTTCTGTTTAAGGGAGATAATTAATCACAAGATACACCAAGAATGTGGTGTTTATAGTAAATATGGTGTCGGCCAATAAATGTCTACATAAGCATCCTATAAGAAGGTATATTATGAAGAATATTGTTTCTATACATTTGATCTTGAACCATTTCTTTGGGTAAAGGGAGTTGATTGGCATAGATTTGTGTAGATTTGTGCATTTTTTAGTTGACTGACTACAAGCTGTTGCAAAATCTTGTATTTATCTGTTTATACTAAATATGGTATTGGCCATATCTACATAAACATCCTACTAAGAAAGTATATTATGAAGAATATTTTTCCTATACTTGGCTAGCTTTGGTTACTGCTTGTATGTGTGTACATACACTGAAGTGCCAGAAGTTATGGATTAGAAGTATGTAAAGGTAATAGTTGGTGGTGCCACTGTCCCTTGATATGGAAATACCTAGACCAATATCAGTTGTGCTTTGACATATGGTGAGTCAGTGTGAACACTGTTTTGGCTACTCTTGACAAGGCAACATGAATTATCAGAATTCAAATGAGGCATGATAGTAGATGCCAGAAAAATGTGGACATTCTATTTTTAAAATTGGGGGAAAATTGAAATCCATTGAACTAAAGTATCACATGTCTTCCAGGAATACCTGATGGAAAATTTTACCACCCAGCATAGAGAGTACTGTAGCCAGTCAAGGAGCCTTGATAATGCATCATGCAAGAACTGTCTATGTTAACAGTATAGATAATATAAGTCATTTCTTTATTCGGCATACATTGACTGCACAGCTAATAATACTGTCAATTAAAATTTATAAAATCTTTCTCTTAAAACAGTTTTTCAGGAAAATAGATTTCTCAAGTCCAGTAGCTGTTATTACTCTTGATTATGTAATTATTTTCTCTTTGAGTTACATGTGCAGTTCATTTTAGCTATTGCTGCTGTTGAAAGTCTCTAAGTAATGTTATTTCTGTTACCTGGTACAGTTCTTTGTAGCACTAGTTCCCAAAGTTTGAAGAAGGATGGTCTTTGCCAAGATCCATACGCTTCACTCACCGGTAAAGAGACAAGTGACACGGACTCAAACCACATTCATTTTCATTGCTTGAGGTTCTAGATACATTTCCAGTAGGTCTGTAGTTTCAATTGTCAGTGTGTCACTTTTGATCTTGAACCAATTCTTTGTGTAAAGGAAGACGATTGGCATAGATTTGTGTAGATATGCTGGCATGTTTTAGCAGAGTGACTACAAGCTGTTGCAGAATCTTGTATTTATCTGTTTTCGGCACATAAGAACTGTAACTTTTTTTTTTTTAATTTACTCAAACAAAAAAAGATTGGTTAAAATTCTCATTTTATATCCAGTGATCTATTTACTGCAAATCCATAAATTTCTGATCTTAGTTTTGGTTTTATTTTAGGTATCTTTTTCTTTGAGGCCAGTGTTTATATAATAACAATGATAACAATAATAATAACAATATATACCTTTTGTGTAGCTTCTTCACATGTTTTTGGAATCATTGATTCAAAAATTAAGTTTATTTTTTAATATTGCTACGTTGTGACCAGGCATCTTGACTTCAGTCACTTTCTCATAGACGTGATGTAGCTTATCCTCTGCCTATCCTACAAATATTTCCAGAGTTACAGTTCTGATGAGCTTTTTTCCCTGGTATCGTTACTTAAGCATGCTTCTAAATTGGCAACTATGTCTCACTGTTTTACTTTCGAACTAGTTAGATGCAACCCCCCCGCCTTCTAAGACTTTCTTTTTTTGTCTATTGAATTCACTTTTTATTTCTTGCTTTCCTGATAACTAGAATCTTTTAAAATTTAAATGCAACATCGATCATCATCTCTGTCTTCTTGGACTCTGTTCCTTTTTTTGTCCGTTCATCTATCCTCCCTCTATGTACACAGAAGGTGCTTACTCCCCTTTGGTGGAGATAAGTCACACGAGTCACTTGACCGACGATTCATGAGTTCCTTTCATACATTGACAAAAGCGGCTGTCAGTTTCAGTTTTGTTTACAGTAGCAACCATGTCAGGTTGCATTCTTTTAGCCTGAGCCAAGGGGCGCGGCCCAGGCTGAGTGTAAATCTGCCTCCTCCAGCAGCTTACAAGTCCATGGTGCCGTTTTCCATTGCCCTGATATAGAATGAAACTTCAGCTCACAGTCCTCAGTTTGGGAAAACCCAAGACTCAGTTTCCCGTTTGTAGAATATGTCCTCGCCTGAGACATAGATGCATCCGAACAGTTTGAACCGGGAGTCCTAAATATGACTTCTTCAGATACAGGAGTATCTCCATATTATATGTAAGCCCCTTCCTTTTTTATTCTCCTTACACTCTGCTTTGCTGTGGGATATATGTATATATCGTTTTGTGTGTGTCTTAGTGATATAAAAGTCTCTCTGAGAACAATGTATCTTTGTCATTCTTTTACCTTTCAGCCATTCCGTTCTGTTCGTGAACTACGGCAATTTTATATCACGGATATAATAATAGACAAAATGGGGGAAATAGAAATGGGAGAATAAATCATTCTATCAGAACTCTACCCGTTACACTCCCTATTCTTAGTCGTACAGGGGGTTACTTCCTGTAACCCCCTGTGTTCTAGTTGCATTACAATTTGCTTGGGGTGAAACGATTAAAAATAATGCTTATATATAATGATTAATGGAATGAGAAAGTAATTTAAGTGACCTGTATCATATCTTGAAGGAACTTCTTCAGACTAACTTCAAACTTGTTCCTTGGGGCGAAGCACATTAGGTAAGAATTTTCTTTTCCATTTCATTCAATTACTCACTGTTAGTCTGGCATATATACTTGCATATATCATACCTTATGAAAATTCTTACCCATATCCTTTCTCTTGACCTTCTAATTTCGTTCAAAGAAAGGTAAGACATAAATAGATTAATATATTTTGTTAGAAGTTTATTTGCAGCAATTAAAGAGAAGATTTCCTATTATTATTGTATTTATCTTAAATAAAATGAATCTTCTTAATCAGTCAACATATATTTGCGGACACAGTATTTAAAGTTCAAACGCAGATAAAAGACTTACTTTGAATAAACGCTCTTTAGCGCCATGGGGCGTCGTCAGTGATGTTCTGAATTGGGTCATTGGGAAGTTTCGGGTCTTTCAAACATCATACTCCTCTCACCAAGCTGACCCCATCAGAGCTAATCAGTCTCTGATGCCCCCCACCCCGCCATCTAAATTAACAACCTGCAGACACTGACTTATATTAGGCAAACCGTATCTTCTCTGTCACGCATTTGACTAGAAGTTGACCAACAGTCAAGTGCAATGGTGTGAGCTCTAAGTTGTTTACGGGGGATTTTTTACTTTTTCTTTTTTTTCATGTGGAAACTCGGAAGGTAATTAGGTATTTTCCGGGTTTTTTTTTTTTTTTACTTTTTTTTCAAATTTCATTTCCTCAGCTGATAATTATTGTTAGTAAAGAAAAAAAATAATGAAACAATAAGATTACTTTATTATATGCAGATATATTGTTCACAAACTCTTATTTTTCTGACAAAGTTTTATGCCCCCCCCCCGCGCAAATATGAATAAGATGTAATCACTGATGTGGTTCACAATTACAGCGATTACACACAAAGTCTATAAGAGCCAAATCGTACTAAACGAGAAGTGTGAGAGGAAGAAAGATCAGAGGAATTGTTACTATGCAACGAGATTCTGGTTCCGACACCTTCCACTCAGCCGCTGATCCACGCCAACCGACCGTGCACGGCGGAGGGACAAAATCCGGCTTGTAACTTGGTTTTATATTTCATTCAGGCAACGGGTGGAGAATCGTTTGAGAAGTAATTAAACCTTTGACACTAAAGCGACCTATAAAGTTATGGCTCATAAATGAGCTATCATTATTTTTTTTATTATCATTCAGTAACTGTTACAACTTTTATGACCGCTCTTTCTGCTTCCCAGCCGCCTACACAAAAAAAAACTATCTCCCCTAATTTCCTCTGCTTTTTTAGAATACATATACACGTATGTATGCATCGTGGTGTATGCATGGCTGTGTGTGTGTGTGTGTGTGCGTACACAACCGTAAATTATACTTGGCTTTTTACTCATTCAACATTGCGTATACTGCATTTAAATCAATCCCTACAAATTTAATTTTCATTCATTTAATATTTTCTGTAGCGGAAATTCAAGGAGAAGGACGTTGCCTTGTAACTGAGCCTATTTTTCTTTCGCATTTTTTCTTCTTCTTTTGGCTGGTGGGATAAACGTGATGCATTAAGTCACATGAGAATGTAGTCATTTTTTTCCCATTATTCGTGATGCTATATGTAAAATCATTAAAAAAAAGGGTCATTTTTGATACACAGATCTTACGTTCTTATCGATTTGATTTTTATGACTAACAATGGTTTTTATTTCGAGATTGTACAACGTTTAACACATTTGACTGATTTATTCTGAAAAGCTGGATAGGGTTTCAAACAAGTTCCATACTTTTCAGTGGTATAACTAAATTGGGACAGATTGGGCATGGGTCCTGGGTGCCAAAATATGAGAACTTGTCTAATTAAAAAAACTGATTCAGTGAGTTTATCCCACAATAACAGCAGGAGACACTTGTCTGTAGAGCATATAAGTAGTAGCACAGAAAGCATCTTTTCCCTTTTCTTTCGTCTTTGCGTAGGGACACAAACCCTAATGAGAAAGCACTCCTCTCCAGCCGGTCAGTAAGTATGACTTTGCTTTGTTTCAAAATGTAGACTCTGTTGTTAATGAAAGGTGTATCTTTTCCAGGTATGTATCATTTTACCCAATTATATGGAATAAATATTTAATAAAATTTCTAAGTGTCGTGTATTTTTAATAATTTTCACTCAAGACAAGGTTCGAGGGCCACTCAAGTTAGACAGTTACAGTTGAAATGGTAATGATGAATGAAGTGTGAGATATAAGTGGAAGAGTAGGTGGTAGATTATGAGGATAAGGAGGACGGATAACGATGGACGATTGACTTGAAGTCTGTTTCACAAAATAGCAGTTCTTGGGAAAAAGTTGAGTGGAACTTTCTTCTTTTATTTAGGAAACGCGATAAATTGCAGCGATTCGACTCCTTGGAAGTCACATGATATATTATTGCAGTAAATCTCTGAACTGGTGGAACTAGAGAACAGAGTTCATCTGCACATATGCCATGGAAACATTGTATTTGTGGAAAAGTGGTTGTAGAATGGAAAATAATTAATATCTATCTATAGTGGGTTATCAGTTATAGTGAAGTGTATAAGTGTTGAAACAGATTAATTTGATTTGGCCTTATTAGTTAGATAGCCCACCATAAGAGAGGTATAAAACAAGAAAATAAAAATGGTAAGGTGAAACAACAAATTTATACACATATAAATCAATTAAGGTCTTTACAAATAAAATTAATGCATTTTCATTGATACAAGGTCGTCAAAATGTTCGTAGTAGTCCTTGCAAGAATGATGAGCGTTAACGAAGGCTAGGAATGTCTTTGAAGTAATCGCTCAGTCTTAAAATGTTCCGTTCGTTTATCAAGTATAAAAGAGGTGAGGGAGAAAGGTAGAGATAATAATAACGATCGCTTGACTAATACGCTCGTCTCCTTCTCTCTGGTGACAGGCAAACTTGCCCGTCTCTTATTTTGTTTGTGGGGCTTGAAAAGGTAATTTGGGAATTCACTCCCGGGTATGATTCGGGCCTTTCCATTGGACGATAAACAAACTTCGCGAAAAGGCCCGTAAAAGAATTTGTTTCTGAGAATTGAAGATTATTTGAATTTTGTTTTTAAATGTTTCCTAGTTTTCTATTGGCCGAAAGACATTTCGCATCAAGGTGTGAAATTTCACGAGTTTTGTTTTAGATTCGCTTTTGCGTGTGTGTTAAGCAAAGTTTGCAAATTCGAATCTTTTTAATTTCTAAGAAAATCAATGAGTTAGTGCTTAGCATTTTAATTTTAAATCTAGATCTTGTTTTGTTCACTACATATCAAGACTAGGAAGTGAGGTTTGAGATACCCCATTATAGATATGGCAGCAAGACTTCATGTTTGGTCTAATCTTTTTGCTCTTATAAAAGATAAAACAAGAGTTTGCTTTCATTCTGTAAAGTTTTGTTGTTGAAAAATGTTTTGATGATATAGATACCGTCTAGGCAGATAGACAAAACATTTTATAGACAAGACAGGGTAAAAAGTGAATTGTGCAGTCGACTGGTATTTGAGGATTCAGCCAATAGTATACTCCCAAAACCAGAGGTAGGATAAAAAAGTGAAATTCCATGTGATTTCGAGTTTCAAGTAGAACACCCAATTGAAGTCAAAAGACCAGATCACCCAATCAGAACTGAATGATCAGATCAGCCAATCGAGTCCAAAAGACCAGATCCCCTAATCAAGGCCAAAATACTCGATATCGTAATCGAGATCGCAAGGCCAGATCAAACGAAGTCAAAAGACCAGATCACTCAATCAAAACCAAATGATCAGATCAACCAATTTAGGCCAAAAGACCAGATCCCCTAGTCAAGGCCAAAAGACCAGATCCCCTAATTAAGGCCAAAAGACCAGATCCCCTAATCAAGGCCAAAATACTAGTTATTGTAATCGTGGCCAAATCGATGTAACTGTTTTTTGCCAATCATTATTAACAAGTAACATGTTTGATGTTTTTTACAAATATTCTTAAAATCGTACTAAAATATTTCCTGACAACTTCGAATTGAATCATGAATAAACCTAAATGCTCGCTAAATATTGGTGACAACCTGAAAAATACATACTCGAAATGCTGTACCATATTTCATTACTTACGCTGTTACAATTACAAATCAATTAGTATAAACTGGGAAACATTGCTAAAAATTTCCGATAAATTCTAATATATATTGTAAAAATTAAAAAAAAATGGTCAAAATTGGAGTGTTTAGTAGACTAAGGAATCAAAACTTTATGGTAACTTTCAGTTTCATGCTATTTTGAAAGTGTAAAGAATTTAAAAAATAAAAATGAATAAAAATGAAAAAAACCGCACTTTCCTGTCACTTCATGTAGAGAAAGAGTAAACAAACTGGTTAAAGTAAACTACGTCGCAAATCAAATTAGGTATTAATAAAAATATGCCGGTAGAAGACCACCTATTCAGCGTTTAAAAATATGACTGCAGTCAAACGAAAAAGAACGTTTCTCTTCCTCTCAATAAAACAACGTCGCATCATGATAGGAAATTTATTTTAAATAAGCGATCTCTAAATTACTTGCTTTTTACATTGCAATATTCAACAATTTATTTTGGCTGGAATTAATGTGCATTCGATTAAATTCCAATTTAAAAATATAAGCTTATTTTATTCCATGTACAGAGGTGTGAATAATAGTCATTTCCTTCGTATTCTATTGGTAATAAGCAAGTTTTATTCAGACAGCTTCTTCCCAAGGCCTGAGGAACAGACTCCTGACAGGATACTTCCAGGGCTACCAGAATCTTAACCTCTTCAAGTTTAAGGTCAAATCTAGCTTCTTTCCAAGGACTGCTGCTTCCCAAGGACTCCCGAGAGGATACGTCCCGGACTACTACAATCTTACCCTCTTCAAGTCTAGGGTCAATGTTAGCTTCTTCTCAAGGACTGATGCTTTGGGGAACAGACCCCCAAGAGGATGCTTCCCCCGCTACTAAAATCTTAACTTCTTCAAGTCTAGGGTCAATCGTTATCTATCCTGTACATACTCATAATCTGCAATTCTTATGCCCATAAAACAACCCCATTCAGCAGCCTGTGCGTGGCCTTTGGGTCTTTTATTCGATGAAAAATAGCGTAAAATATTTGTTTAAATTCGAACAAGCGTAATTTTTCCATAAATCTCAGAAAAACCAATATCTTTTTCTAACGTCTGAACCCTATCTGCATGCTTTTTTTTGTTTTTCTTGTTTGTTTTCACCTCCATTTCACCTCATGCAAGGCCGGAGTGCCACTAGCACGCAAAGGGTTACAGAGAGTGAGAGCAAGAGTAAAGAAGGGTGTTTGAGGAAAGGATATAAAGAAAGCCGGGGCTCAGGATCAAGTCATCAGAAAATGTCGATTGACATTACATTTGAATATTTGATTATAGATATCAGGGAAGCAAGTAAGAGGAAGGGAGTTCCACTGTCAGGAAGTGCGAGAGAAGAAGCTGTTGGAGTAGAAGAGGCGGTTACATTTAACTGTTTTGACAGGGATAGGGTGGGACCGAGATGCCAACCTAGTAGCACAGAAATTCATGCAGTTTGGGAACCATTGAAAGTAGCTCGTCAGAGCAGTTGCCATGAAAATATTTGTAGAAAAGTCAGAGGAAAGCCACATCACGTCTGTGAGAAAGTGACTGTAGACGAGATTCCAGATCAGGACCTATCACATTGCATATCCGTCTCTGGATTTTGTCGAGGACCTCGAGATGAACAGAGGGGGCAACAGACCGTATATGAGAACAGTATTCAATGCAAGAACGAATGGTAAATTTGTAGATTTGAAGGATAGACTCAGGCGAGAAAAACCTTCTGGCACTACACAGAGAACCAAATTTCCTTGCGGTAGAAGAAGCTGTTGTATCCGAGTAGATGGGAAAGTCAATCAACGAAAACAACCAGTTGGCTGTACAACAATTAACCGAAAAAAATATCCACACACAAAATAAAACGACACAACACTAAAAAACAGGAGCAAAGAAAACGCATTACCCCCCCCCCCCAAAAAAAACTAAAAAAAACAATTAAAAGCCAAGGAAAATTTAATTTTGAAAATTTGGAAATTTTCGCTCGTCACTCTGAGGTATGTGTAAAGCGGGAAGTTAGAGAATCGTATTGAATTTCTAAACATTTCTTTGCAATCTTCTGCTTGTTGTGTACGTTCATTTGCAAGTTTTGTCGTTGTATTGAGCTTTCGAAAATGGAATCGCATATTACTCATCCCAGTGTGCATTGCATTGTAAGATTACATGTACATATAAATTGAATCATTTCGAAGCTTGTTTTCATCTTTCTCCACGACGCGTTCATCATGAATTCAGCGAGTTTTGATGTTTTGCCATTTGCCATTTTTTTTCCATCTACACAAATGCGTAAGCGGCCAAGAGATGCACGCTTGTAATATATATATATATATATATATATGTAAAAGTGAACATTGAAGAGGTGACAGACTGTTTCATGCTAAACGCAATCATCAGGTCAATCATCAGGTCACATGTGGCCTGATGATTGCGTTTAACTTGAAGCAGTTTGTCTGATTGTGTTTACCTTGAAACAGTCCGTTACCACTGAGTGTTGACTTCAATGTTCACTTTTATATTTACATACGCTCTATCTTTGATATTGAGTACTCTATCCCATGATATAGCATACTTGAAAACTACATTTATATATATATATATATATATATATATATATATATATATATATATATATTCAAATCCAGGGTATTCTCTCTCTCCTATTGGAGGAACCACTCCTTGATTTACTATGTCTTCAGGGGTGTAGTAGTACTCACAACGCTTGGCCAATTGTGGATTGGTGAGGCTATTTAACCGACAGTTTGAGATTTTGAATTTAGGGTTGTCCTCCTAGGCCTTTTGTCATCTGAGGCTATAGAACCAAGTCTGCTCTGCTATTTACCCAGAGTTATATATCACACATATAGTGCTGGTGTTAATAAAACAGTGCTCGATGTAATATAACAGAGCTATTAAGCATATATTAACAAATATACATATTATCCCTCGTCGCCAGCACCACTCTGAGTTTCATGCACGATGCAATCATCAGGTGCTGAGTATGAACTAACAGTTACACAATTTTGAATTATAATATTTATGACAATGTTGGCATAATTATATATTATGCTGAGATTACAGTATTTTTAAATTTAAAATTATATTTGGCAACTAAAATAAGTGAGATTTATAAACGTATGTAAAAAAAGAAAATTATTAAATATTTGAGTGAGAAATATTCATATTTTAATTTTTTTTAAATTGTTTAATTAAAAGGAGATTACTTGTTCTTATCAAAACATGAATATATATTTAATTGTAATATATTAAAATAGACCGTAATTAGCATTAAAATAATAATTAAAGAATTAAAAACTTACAAATTAATTAAAAATAAAAAATAAAATTAAAAACAAGAAATAATAATAATCTGGATCAACGTATCTAAGCAGATATTTATTTTTAAGCCTACGTAATCATCAATTCATTTCTATTATTTAATAAGTTAGGGTTATTTAAAGGTTTTTAAGATAACCAGCTTTTCAACAAGACATAAATTGCATTTATTTCCTTTACCGTTATAGGCCCTCGGTATAATTTCCCAGTTGATTGATGGTGATATGCCATCATTCTTTAATTGCCAGAAATATTTGGAGAGATCAGTGTGTTTTTGTATTTTAAATTATTTAAGGTCATTCTATGATGGTAAAAACAATATATCTAAGGATTTTCCATAGAACCAAAATAAAATTTTCGGTTGCCAGAATGTATGTTCATTCGGTATATAATATTATCGGTCATACATTGACGATTTAAGGAGCAGACCTGAAGATATCTATCTATCTATCTATGTGTGTGTGTGTGTGTGTTATAATGGTGAAATTAGCTGTTTCCATAAGGAAACACTTGTTTCTTTAAAGGCGACTGACAACGTACTGTGATTAAGCATTTTCATTTAATTATTTTCTTGTATTCGTATAAGCGTTTGATTTTCTGGATATAAAGTGAGTACAAGTGTTCTGCATGTTCGAGCGCTTTCTGCTATTTTTAGACATTATCAAGGATGATTTTTCTTTTTAGCTGAATGTATGGATTTTTTATGTATCCATCTAGAGTTATAGGAATGTTTTATTTTCCCAACACGGCCAACACATTGTGACCGTGTTCATAATTTATTTTATTATTAAGAGGAAAAACAGAATATTTTTTATTATTTTATTAAATTTTTAATCCTTTCTAGCACGTTTGAAATTTTGTTTAAAAATCTTGTTTATTTTACGTCAGCGATCGACGTTAATTTACGATTAGTGATTTTATGTTATTTTCCGGTGAAAATAAATTGATTTGGAAATTCTTGTAAAAAATCAAATAACTGTCAGATTTTAATGAAACTTTCAGGACTTATTCACAAAGGAATGAAATTATTTTTTAAATTTTTATTTTAGAAAAAAAATTTTGTAAAAGCTTTTTTCACATACGTTACCCCCACCCCCCACCCCCACTTAACTAATTTCATGAAATTTCGAGAAATTAAATTGCAATCTCAAAAGCAGGACACCTTGGAGAATGCAAATCAGCAATTTTTTTCAAACTACTACTCATTTCCTGAATCTTAAAATATAAAATGCAATAAAACTATAACATTATTTAATTAGAAAAGCTTTTAATTGCTTTTATAAATAAGATTTATTAAGGACACTATTTTCTTAAGAAAAAAAATCGATGAATAATGAATTTTTAAAGGAATTGTTTTCATTTTTTAAAATTTGAATTATAATAATTTTTAATATTATAAATAGTTTAATATTCTGCATTAGTTCAATCTGGTTAGGTGATATTGTTATTAAGTGAAAACTATATTTACGAATCAAAAATAGAAAAGCTCAATAAAAGTCGTTTACACCCAATATTTAAAAAAGAAAAGAAAAATTTAATGTATATAAAATATTACGTAAGTTGCCCCGGTTTGAAAGTATGGTTAACTATACACGACATAATCAGAAAAAAAGGAGTGATGACTATAGTAAATTTAAAGTCAACATTCCTAAAATTAGATTACGGGGAATATTTTCCAACATTTTTAAGATTACTGAGAACTTAGAAATTATATAAAAAAGGCGCAATTTTCTTAAATTATGTTTTAACAGTAGTGTCGATTCCTATGCGCACACTGTCTGTATCTATCTATCTATCTATCTATATACATACATACATACATACATACATACATACATACATACATACATACAGTGTTATTCGATAAAAGTGACTCACCTGATTTTTTTACTTAAAAACTTTTTCGACTATTGTTTTTGGGGTCAAACTAATTTTTAATCTTGCTAATATAAAGACCCCTTCCCGACCACCTAGTAAAAAAGTTTACTCACCCTAAGGTATTCTATTGATAATTATAATTTTGGATATAAATGAGATTTAGGGAAAAACTGTGCAAAAAAAGTGACTCACTTATTTCCTGCAACTAGTAATCAATAGAAACATAACCGAACAGCTTTAAATAAAGAATAATAGAGGTATAATTTATTTATAATAGGTAATATAGTTCAAAATATTTAATAATCTATGAGTTCTCCTTTATTTTGAATAACCTTTTCAACCCTTTTTGGCATTGACTTGATTAGCTTCTGGCAAATCTCATCTCCAAACATTGAATTCCATTCGGATATGAAATTCACAATTAAATCCTCTTTGTTGCTCAACTGCTTTCTCGAGAGCCTCTACTTTATAATGCTCCATAAGTTTTCTATGGGGTTGAGGTCAGGAGATTGGGGCGGCCATGTCATAACACTCACCTGCTTCTCATCAATATATTCCTTCATCAATTTTGATTTGTGACAGGGAGCATTATCCTGCATAAAAACGAGCTTGGTGGGGTCGATTTGCACTTTTTCAGCAGAAGGGAGCAGACAAGACTCTAAAATTGTCTTGTACTGCTCGCTCCTGAGGGTCTTTTCAATAGATTTTAAGAAACCAGTTCCATGAAAAGAAAAGCATCCCCAGAATATTATACTGAACGGATGCTTGACAGTACTTACTGCTAAATTCAAAGAGCTTTCAAAGCTTCTTCTTCGGATTTTAGATCGCTTATCCTTTGAATTTAGCTCAACTTTCGTTTCATCGGAGAAGAGAACATTTAGAAAAAAAAAATCAGGTGAGTCACATTTATCGAACAGCCCTGTATGTATTTGAAAACGCAGAAAAGTATTCTTCTTTAAGGACCCTTTTCAATCAACACTTTGCTAGAAGAATTGGTTGGTAAATATTAAATTGATAGAATATCAATTCATACCGCAAGAAAAGAAAAGAAAAACGAGAGGGAAGAAAAAAATGTACTTGCAAAAGAGCCAATGTAAAGGGATCCTCGTGAGTATAAAATGGAAAAGTTCACTCGCGTCTCCAAAAAGTTCGAGAGAACCGAACAAAATGCTCTTTCTGTCTGCCCAGAGATGGGTGTTGTAATTTAATAAAAACCGCTTCTAATATACGTAAATGCTGAACGGACCAAGCTCTGCACAGGACAGTAAACGAATCGTCACTCTATCTTGTCTCACACACCGGATTGTCTAGCAAATGTTGACCTATGGCCGAATCGTGAACAGACTGGGTACAACGAGTACTGCAATTAAAAATAATCTGTCTTATATTTACAGGAACATGTCCAATCCGGGTTTCCCTTTACATTTACTCTTTTGCCCGTATATTTATTCTTCCCCCTCTTTTTTCTTAATGAATTTGTATTTTCGTCGTGGTTCTCTTTGCTCCTACTTATATATTCTTTTTTTCTCGCAGTAAATTACTATTCTCTCAATTTAATATTTACCAACGTATTCTTCTGACAAAGTATTGATTGAAAAGTATCCTTAAAGAAGAATGCTCTCCTGCGTTGTCAAATCTATATATAGGTTATGTGATCCTGAGAGAGCAATGTTAAGTCAGTGCGAATAATTTAATTTAAAGAAAAACAGACCACTTTAAAGCTCTCTCACTCTCTCTCACACACACACACAAATATATATATATATATATATATATATATATATATATATATATATATATATATATATATATATATATATATATAAAAGGGAACATTGATGTCAACACTCAGAGGCGACAGACTGTTTATTGCTAGACGCAATCGTCAGGCCGCGTGACGATTTAAATATTTATATTTACATACGCTCTATCTCTGATATTGAGCACTTTCTCCCATAAATATAGCACACCTTAAAACTATATTATATATATATATATATATATATATATATATATATATATATATATATATATATATATATGTCTTAAAAATGATAGAAAATATTACTCGAGCTTTCAGTTGAATTATTATAAACAAATTTCCAAACATTTACAATTTCTCGTTGTCGAAGATAACTTGAATTACAAAATTAATAAAATTCACAAAAAGTAATGTGATGTAGGTACATCAATAAACCGACAGATTAATGGTGAAAAAAATGATTTATTTTGCACTCCAAATATTTTTCAACATAATCTACTTCCATGCGTTTAACTTGGCACTTTCCCATTAATTAGATAATTTGAACATTATACAGTGAAAATGTCAGATCAAAATTCAGCTTATAACTATGTATCAGGTTTCGGAGTAATTAAACCCATTAGAACCGACCTTCCCATCCCACTGTGACTAATATCACGTGTTACGAAAACGTCACAAGGCCAAGTTCCTGAGTGCCGAAGCAAGACCCACATACGACCGACCAGTCACAGGATCAAAGATGAAAACTACTGAATATCAAAGCGCTCATATTAACATGAAATAATAAAGTAATATTTTTAATAAGGATAGCGATTATGAACTGAAACTCTTATGACATATTGCAATGGTAATGATGAAATTAGATGTTGTCATGCAAGAAACATTCTGCATTCATTGACCAAACAATTAGCGTCATCGTAGGTTGAAATTTATAAAAGAATTTTCTAAAAATAGTTTTTTTCGGGAAATAAGACTTCTCATGTCCACTAACTGTTATCGCTCTTTCTAATACTGATGGAAGTTTTCTTGCAAACCATTTTTTGTTTAAGTTAGCGTAGAAAGTAAACATACTCTTTATATCATTATTTTCCTTTTTAATTACATGTGCTACGCATCTTTGCTGCTGTCGGAAGTCGTCAATTGATTTGGGTTTTGTTATTGTAATTATGTAACGCCAGTCTATATGGCCTGATGAAGGATCTTCCTTAAGGCCTAAAGAATTCATTCACATAATCCATTTTAATCACTGACCTGAAAAACAGATTGCTCATATAAATATAAAATTGTTCTGAAAATTTTACTATCAATTTTATTGTCAAATAATCTTGCATAATAAAATCTAGCATAGTGGATTTGTATATCCATATATCCATCACTGGTTTACTCAATAAAATTTCATTACTATTTTGTTTGAGGAAATAAGACGTTGTACCCAGTCTGTAGTTTTAATTGAATCGCTCGTTACATATGAGTGTTTGTTAAAATTATGTATATTTACATAATTTTGTAAAATAAAACTTTGTTGTTGCGCGGTTGTATCAAGTGAAAAAGTCGTAAAAGTTAACAGTAAAATGCAATTTTATATTAGTCTTGACAAGACCGAATGTAATTGAACTATTTTATATTTGATACACCGAAAAAAAAATCTTTCTTGAAGCTTTAAATTTAGTTTTAATTCCGAGCTAATTGATTAAATTTAATATTGCCAATAAGCAAATATATTGGTGTATTTCAAACCGAATTTAAATTGATTGGAAGTTTGTTTCATTTTTATTAGTAAAATCTATAAATTTGTCCATATTAATAGATATTTCAATACAATATAATTCACTTTTAAAAAAAATCTTTCAAAAATAAAATATACTTCTTTGAAATTTTATTTGAGAAAGATTAACTGATATAAAGTTTAATTAATCTGATTTGCAAGAAATATTACTTTTAGTTTAAAATATCGCCGAAAAGCATTTTTAATACGGAGTGAAGTGTTTTTTCTGACGTGTTGAAACTGAATGATTTCTCGACAGCCTTGATAGTCGAATGTCAGGGAAATTTAATTAAGGAGGATATAACTGAAAAATTATTTGAATAACATAAACACTTTTTTATATTTTCTTTTTTTTATCTGGTGGTATAATTCTTAAAATATTAAGAAAATACTCAATCTAATATTTTATTGAATTTTAATGACTCTGGCTTTGGACTGACTTACGAAGAAAATTGTTGGGAAAATGTTAGAAAAATGAACAATAAATTAAAAATTTATAGGTACCTTTCCTATTTTCTGATAATGTCGTGTATGGACATTCGTACTGATAAAAGATCAACACGCTTATACAAAAAATTAAAATTCTTTTTAAAATACTAGGGTAAGTTTTTCTATTTATGATTGGTAAATGCAGTTTTAATTGAATATCATTTGGCCGCTACAGATTAATAAAGAATTTTAAAAGATTTAAAAGTTTATAAATTATACTAATTAAAATTTAAAAAAATGTGAACAATCCTTTAAAAAATTAATTATTCATCGAAAGTTTCTTTTCTTAAGACAATAGCGTCCATAATATATTTTATTCATAAAAATAATTGAAAGCTTTTCTAATTAAAAAATATCTTAGTTTTATTCCATTTTTTATTTTACAATACAGAGCAAACATTTTGTAACTTTGGTCTTGTTTAGCCATCAAAAGTGATGTTTGAATTGATGATTTTAAATTCTCTGTTAGGGACAATTATAATACATATAAACATTAAGCGATACAGATTTCCTCGAAATTTTATAAAAATTAAATGTGGGATGTTTTTTGTGAAAAATGTAAAAAGAAGCAAAAAAGGACCCAAAAACAAATAAACATTGGACAAAGATTTTACAAAAAGAAACGACATTTAAAAAATAATTTACTTCACTTCTGAATAAGTAGTGATAATTTCATTAAAATCTGACAATTATCTGATTTTTTCAAGAATTTCAAAATCAATGTCTTTCTCACCGCAAAATGACTCTCAAATTTCCCGGACATATTTGAGGTCCCGAGTTGCGTAAGAAAAGAAAAGAAGAAAAAAAAAAAAGAAAATTTTTAACCAAAATTTTAAAAGTTCTAAAAAGAAAAAAAAAAAAAAATTTTCGCTTAAAAAAAAACTTTGACCTTTCCCTTTAATAATAATAAGACATATTTTGACGATAAAATTTTGTTTTTTATTGTTGTGGGGATTTTTCATCGTGGATTCTCATATTTTAGCGAATTTATGGAGGTACCTATTTTTGGAGGTACCTAAATACAAATAAAGAAAGCTTTACAAAGTTTTTTTTTTTTTTAAAACTTAAAATAGGCTCCTAGTTGTTTGCTTGTTTACAATTTAGAAATGTTAGCAAATAAAAATCACCACGCGAAAATGTTGTTTGTGGCCTGAGAATCTGTTGCCTTTCGTTTAACAAGGTAATTTATTGTCTTTCTATGAAGTTGAATCAGTGACCTTTTTGGAGTGAGACTTTCACTCCACAAACAGCAAAATTAGAAATGTCTTCGTCCTTTCGTTCGTAGTGTGAGATCGCCCATACTTGACAAATCTATTATGATGTCTACTTTCTCGCATGCCTCCTTCCAGCCGTTAATCTATCACTGAACAGCTAAGTTCCATTTTAGTCCCCCCCCCCCAAAAAAAATATGCATCAGCAACGCAAGGTCTGGCTCAGTTCACACTTAGCAAATACTGCGGACTATTTTAAAGCATTCGTCAATAATTAATCAATATTCAATCACAGTGTTCCTTTGCTAAGGGGTTACTGTCAAGGTATGAAAGGTGTGAAAGAGGGAAGAATAGAGAAAAAGAGAGAAAAAGAGGAGGGAGATTAAGAAATAACGAGAGAATATTTTAGAACGAACGAGAGTGAGAGAAAGATTAAGAGAGAGAGAGAGAGAGAGAGAGAGAGAGAGAGAGAGAGAGAGCTTAAAACAAACGAATGAGAGGACAATTAGAAAAAAAAGAGAGATTAAGAAAAATATAGGGTGGATGATTAAGAACGAAAAAGAGAGAAAATGAAAGGAGAGACGAGATTAATAACGAACGAGAGAAAAACAGAAAGAGAGATGGATTCAGAAAGAAAGAGAGCGGTGATAAAGAACCAGAGAGAGAGAGAGAGAGAGAGAGAGAGAGAGAGAGAGAGAGAGAGAGAGAGAGAGAGAGAGAGAGAGAGAGAGAAGAATTAAGAACGAAAAAATAGAGAGAGAAGGTATTAAGAACGAAATAGTAAAAAGAAAAAAAAGAGAAAAAAGCAAAAGAACGAAAGGCAATACAAAGAGAGAGAAAAGAGAAAGAGAGAGAAAGAAAAGGGAAAGAGAGAGAAACATAAAGGAGAGAGAGAGAGAGAGAGGGGACATTGTTCCCTACCATCGAAATACCATCGTTACACTTGAGTATTTTCAAGAGACCTTATCGTTACTTCTCTGCAGATTGAAGACTGCTGATAAAAGTTTGGAATTCACGATTTCCATTCCAATCATTGATTGACGCCTGATTTCTGCTTTCAATTGTAAACAAGAAGAATTGCGTTCAAATTAACAATTCTCCGATTTGAAAAAGGTTCCAAGTCATCATTGTATCTGTTAAATAATTAATAGGCCGATCAGTACTGGAGGGGACCGGTATTATTTGGAAGAGATTTATCATTGAAGAGTTTAATTGGTAAATTACTGTCTGTACTATAAAGATATCACCCGCTCTTACTATAAAAAAGCAGAGGGACATCTTAACGTGGTGTAATGGTTGTCTCCCTAGATCAATTACCACTGTGTAGTGAGTTCGATCCTCACTGGGTGCCCAATACTTTCGGCCTTGTGCTACAATATAGGCTACGCTTAGAAAATCAATTGGGCACCTTGAGGCGGTATAATGGTTAGCAAGCTTGTCTCGCAAGAACAATTACGACTGAGTAGTGAGTTCGATCCTCACTGGGTACCCCTTACATTCGGCCTTGTGCCACATCTAAGCTACGCTTGGAAAATAAAAGGGCACCTCAGCGTGGTGTAATGGTTATCAAACTTGTCTCGCTAGAACAATTACGACAGTAGTGAGTTCGATCCTCACTGGGCGCTCCATACTTTCGGCGTTGTGCCATATCTAAGCTACACTTGGAAAATCAGAGATCGCAAAGACGCAATACTAGTTTTGGTAACGGTATAACTGGTTGTAGTCGGATTCTAATTATGAAATGACTATTTCCAGACAGTTTTAATAGCTTTTAGCAAATGAAGTTCACACCTTATTCTTTGGTTCGTTGAGACTAAGCAGTTTTACATAGTTGAGATTTTGTAATAGCATTTTCGTTAAGAGCGGTGACCCCGTGAGATAAGAAACAAGGTCAGAGGTTTATTATGAGTAAAACACGCAAGAACGTTAAAAATAAAAGAAAGTGTAGGATTATATGTTTAGACACCCCCCATATACATATACATATATATATATATATATATATATATATATATATATATTTAATATATATGTATATAAGTAATGGTAGGAGAAAGCCACTGTAGTATGCAAATGAGGATGATAAAATAGACAAAGACTTTCGTTTGTGTCTTAAAGATATAGTAGCCTTATTTTGTCAGTAAAACTTGTATTAATTCCAGACCACTGAAAATCTCCACCTTCTTGAACATCCATGTTGAGTGTTGAAAGTTTTTAAAAATTGCCTGAATTTGTAGATCAGCTCCTACTTTTTAAGTACTAATTTTATTATGGTGATTTCCTGTGTTCACACAGGCATTTAAAAAGAACTCTAAAAATTAAGTAATTAAATCTGAATAATGTCAGTTTCAAGAATGAAAGAGTCTTAATAAAAAAAAATGCTATGTGTATAAGTAATATTAAACTTTAATAATTAAAATAGCAAGCGCCTACAGTTTTCAGAGGCACGTGAAAAATGTACAAAATGAGGACCGGCATATATATCAAAACGGTAGGTTCCAGAACGAAAGCTGGAATAAAAATCTAAAATATGATTAAAAATTTGCGGACGTAGCAGAAAACTGATCACGAGGTATAAAAATTGAATTCCAACCAATCGCTATTGGTCTAACAAAATTTAAACACTTTCGAGTTTGTAACTTATGAAAACAGAGATACATGACTTTACAACATGTATTCAGTCAGTCAACTCAAAAATCCATGCTCGGCTATAAGAATCTGAACTAAAAGCCTCCCTTTCCTCAAAGAGTGGAGCGAAGAGGCTAGAGATCGAAAGACTCACCAACAACTGAAACTACATTTGAGCTTTTCAAAGTTAATACGCTTGTACTTCCTTTTCTCTTGTAAACTGAGTAATGACATTTACTGGGTATATGTATTTTCGGCAAACATAGACGTTCGTGCTCACACAAGAAAACAAAACAAAAAAAGGTATGTCAAAAGAACGGTTTTTACCATGACATGGCTTTTATTTTAACTACCTTCACTCTTCGGCAATATTTATTGTTTTAAAAAGTGATGGTTAGGATTGTAATAAAACCTAAACATATGAAAACATAAATTTATACGTTTTTTTTTGTTCTTGGCGCAGTGGTTGGATCCAGTGACTTGATCCAAAGATTTGTGAGTTCAATGCTTGGCTACTGCAGTGGTGAACAAAAACGTGGAGAGTTGAGTTAAAAGGAGATAACTGAGACACGTGGAAGTAGAACAACATACCCTAGTGGACTAAATAAAGGATTCAGTTAGAAATTTCAATCACCTGAAGAAGGCTGGAACATACAACGGCCGAAACGTTGTGAATATGGCAATAAAGGACAACAGCCCGAACAATGCGAATAATGTAAACGAAAGTCCATGTTTGTCGTAATTTCAGACACATGACCATTTCTACGAACATTTCAAATAATATGATTACTATGATATCATATTATATGAGGTCATATGATATCACATGATTATATGATATCATATGATTACTATGAAATGAACCATCCCAAAAATCAACTTACAAATTTATATACAAAATCCTTGTTATAATAAAATAAATTCCAATTTAAAGTGTACAATTATTGGAAGTTTATTTACTATATCAATTTTAGTTATAATAAATTTCTGACATTGCTATCGGTATATGTTATCCAAACAATGTTAGACGTTTATTACTGTTACACACTTAGTAAGTTAGACAAAGGCTTTTGCGTGCATATTAGATCCGTAGTCACATAACATGTACGTCTGTGTAAGAAAGTAAGAACTGGTGAGATACTCTAGAAGAGGAAGATAGAATCAGGAATAGATATCGTAAGTAATTCAGTACGAATGTCGAGAAAAATATGCCTATTGAAATCGGCTAAAACAGGAAAATCTTATGCAGTCTCCGGATTTCTTCATTGATTTGCCGCGGGCAAACTAACTCAAGTTTATGGGAAAGTGCATCCAGTCGGATTGTCGTAGAGTCAGACGAGCATTTAAATGGCTTTGTCATCTGCCCAACGCTGTAAAACTACATATTTCATAATGGACTTGAAAATGTCAAACAATTATATCTACTTCCTGTCAAGGCCCGCCCTCATTTTGTAAGATTAAAATGCTAAAGGCGTGGTGTTTGAAGCCACCCATTCTTGGCAAACACTCAGCAAGAATTCAGATTAGGAGACAAATAGTAAGTAGGCAAATACTGGAATTCTAAATAATGAAGGTATATATTTCCCTGAAGACATTCTTCTTCTTGAGTCTGAACTATGCTGAGAAAGAATGGTATAACGCTAAGAATTCAATGATAAAAGACTTTTATTTTTACGGCTACCATTTTGGAATTTAAGGTTCCAATATTTTACCATCGTAAGAAATAGAAAAAACAAATGGGAAATTCTGCTGCATCTTTTGTGATAGATTAGTAAAAACACTGTCAAAGATATTACTGCTGCAGCTACTATTACTAATGCTACTACCACTACTACTACTAATAATAATCGCCATTAATACTTATTTTCTTTTTCTTCTCTTCACTTGAAAATTTGATTAGGAAATTGAGAATACAGGCTTGCTATTCACTTGATCCACAGCGATGGCAACCATAACATTCTGACGCAAAGGTTCTAATAATAATAATAATAATAATAATCATTTTTAAGCGCGATGTCCCTGCAGGACGTGAGCGATCATGGCTCTCCTTTACTTATTATCCTTTGTAGCTCTTAGTCTTAGCAATGTTTGCCTTTGACTCTCTCTTTCATTTACACAAGTTCGTCAGGTAAGTTGTTGTTGTTGTTGTTAATAATAATAATAATAATAATAATGGAGACTTGATGACTAGTAGATTTTTTAAACAATATGTTCTTTTTTGGAAACTAACAAAAAAATGAAAAAAATTGCTTTTCATTTTAATTTCAATTATTTTTGTATTATTGAAGCATTTTCTAAGCATTACTAAATATTTTTTTCTATTAAAACCAATCAAAAGAAAAATATGAGTTTTTCAGCAGTTGTCGATTTTGTAATACCTCGAGTCATGCTATCGAGGCAATGACTATAACAAGAAAACTAATAAATAATTTAACCTTCAGGAAATAACAACAATAAAAGCAAAATTATCTAAACAACAGGAAACGAATTAATTTTAATACGATATCTTTTTTAATGTAAAAAAATACTCGACCCCAAATTCCAAAGTAAAAAAAAACCTGTTATTATAACAACGCTGCAACAAATTAATATTTATTTTTAATGTTATTTTTCATAACGATAAAATAAAGAAAGAATGTGGTTTTGTATTAACTATTTTTTGTTTCATTTTGTGGATTGCAAGTAGGGCGACGAGAAAGGGCGAGGAGGTAGAGAAAAATAATGAAAGTGGGTTGTATAGTTGCCTGTTTGGCAAAAATTGATTTCTGTTTTTTTTGTTTTAATGTTACCAAAATATCAAACCGGAAACCCATTAGAGATAACCCATAATATTTCCAGATAACCCGTAATAGTTTCAGAACGTGTTCAGTCGTCATATCGATGAAAACGTTGGGGAGGGGGGGATAGAAAGCATCAAATAACAGAAATAAACTTTTAAAAATATCTGCAGTAGAAGCAACAACAACAACAACAACAACAACAACAATAATAATAATAATAATAATGATGATGATGATGATGATGATGATGACTAACTGCCTTTTCCTTGTGAAGGCTGTGTGGAGAAAGCCCGTGATAGAACACATCACATTGTCAGTGGCTGCACTCAGCCAAAAATGTGTACAGACGATGCCATGACAAATTATCCTTCATAATACATTGGAAACTATTTATTTACAATGATGTTCACCCTGTACAAGGTTCAAGAGCCACTCGAGCTAGAGGATTACAGATTAAGAAGCACCAGCCGAAGCAAAGTGATAATGCCACGAAGACTCAAGAGGCCCCCGGAAGTGAAGGAGAATGAGAATACTTTAGGAGAAGGAACCGGAAACCCAATCCTCAAAAGGAAACATGGGATAAACCTCTGCTCCCGTTCAAAAGACTGGGGAGGAGTGTGAACGGGACAATAGCCAAACCAATCTACTATGCAGGAAGTATGGCGTCGAGTGCACAGAGAAGTAGTACGCATATTCACCACCGTCAATAGTTGAAGATGGTGAAGGGATGTTCATATGGGATACGACCATCTTGACTGACAAGCGTTTGGAGAGCAATTGTCCTAATATTACACTTGTACACAAAAGCAGTCACGAATGGCTCCAGATGGAAGTTGTAGTACCTTGGGATTAGAACCTCGGGAAGGTGGAGCAAAGCAAAAAGACAGAGGTACCAAAACCTGTCAGGGCAAATCAAATAAATATATCAAGTAGCAAGTTCTCTCTTTTATAGTTGGCGTATACGGTACTGCCTCCAGGAATGTTTCTGCTATACAGGATTCCTCAGAGATACCTAGCATCAATGAAAGTGCGCAGGTGGCATCACTGCTCATTAGCTGAGGAAAATAATGTCTCCCTAAGTTGCGGGGTGGTGGTGGTATAATAATAATAATAATAATAATAATAATAATGATGATGATAAAAAATCTCAAAAATGTGGCACACGGGAATATCAACAACCCCCGTTGTAGTTGGAGCCCTCGGATTGGTTGGAAAAGATTCCAGTAAACTAATTGAAGGGATCCCGGAAGCCCATGCTTTAAAGAAATACAAAAAATCTTCTCACGAGTACGACCCACACCTTACGAAGGGCTTTGTCTATGTAATTTGTTTTCCAGTGGAAAATGTCATGATGCCATTTCTAACCTTAGGTCCTTGAGCGGGACCCGGAAAGAAATAAGTACACATCAGAAATCAAAGGAAATAAAATAATAATAATAATAATGATAATAATAATAATGTTCGTGGTACGTTAGTATCTAGGGATAAGAAAGTCGTGAAGGCAAAGCAAGCGAAAATAGAGAGGTACAAAGACCCGGTCTGGCAAATTAGAGAAATATACAAAACAGTAGTTGAAGTTGCCCCGTTTGTGGTTGGCATACTCGGGAATATTTCCAGGAAACTTTCTGCTACGCAGAACGCCTTGGGGATGCCCGATATCGTCGGGAATGCGCAGCGGGAAAACACTGCTTGGAACAGCACCCATGCTAGGAAAATTGTTTCGTCTATAAAGTGCAGGTAGGAATTGAACTATGATGATCATCCGACCGAAAAACAATCGGAGAGGATAACAAATCAAATAATAATAATAATAAAAATCAGGACATTAGAAACAATTTTAAAATTCCCTCAAGAGAAAAATAAAACAGAATGGAAACTGTTGAACAATAGAAATAATATTAAGAACGATGCAACAGGGAATGATGATGAGAAAGGTGTTGGAACGTTAAGGATATCTGTGTTGTATCTAGCGTAAAATAATAATGACATGATTGGATGGGAAAGGCAATCTACTGGGAATTGTGCAAGAGGCTGCATTTAGGTAATAGAAACCAATGATATTATGCACATGATAGAATCGATCCTAGGGAATGAAAAAAAATCGTCTGGAAGATTGGAATGCAGATGTATCATCCAACCCAGGTCAGAAGACAAGATATAGTAAGTAACAAAAATCGAACAGTATCTGTCTATATTTTTGAGATGAGGTATTATGTACACTATTTACATTATTCGGACTATTGTCCTCATCTTTGTCACCATATTTATTACAACGTTTCGGCCGTTGTACGCTCCGGCTTTCTTCAGGTGGTTGGATTGTCGAACTGAACCCTTTATTTCGCCCACTGGAGTAGACTGTTCTAGTTCCACGTGCCATGTCTAGATGTCTGTTATCAGTTATCTCCTGTTAATTTCCCTCTGAAAGTTATCCACTGCCTTAACCAGGTATTGAACTCACACTCTTTTGGGTCCTGTCACTGGATCTAACTAACGCCTTTATCCACTGTGCCATGTATCCAAGAAGAAGGTCGGAGCGTACAACGACCGAAACGTTGTAATAAATATGGCGACAAAGATGAGGACAATGATCCGAATAATATAAATAGTGTACATAATACCTCATCTCAGAAATATAGACAGATACTGAAGAAGGCCGGAGAGTACAACGGCCGAAACGTTGTAATAAATATGCCGACAAAGATGAGGACAATAGTCCGAATAATGTAAATGAAAATGGAACATTCCAGAAAATGGATTTCATTGTTATTATAGCGAAACACAGTGTAAACCTGAAAGGAAGTTAAAAGATACATCAGTATTTCAAACCTTGTTAAAGAGATGAAAATGTTGTGACACATGAAGGTGACAATCTTAACATTTACTGTTGGAACATGGAGGGGAACCTCGGGTAAAAGAATACAGGAAATTAGATGAAAAGTTTGGGCCTCCAGATAGCATTATTTAAAACGGCTAGAACACTGAGTAGGGGGCTTGAGTATTGTATTGAGAAGACTTGTTGCCACTAAATCTTCAATGTAATTCACTAGTTGTTACAAGCGTGAACACTTAATAAAAAGAAGGTGGAAAAACCGAAAAACAAAATATAGAATATAATGATTTTCTAAGCGTACGTGGCAAAAGGCTGAAAATGACGGGCACCCAGTGAGGATCAAACTCACTACTCAGAATAAAATGTAGAATATGAAAATCAATTCATTCTTGGCACATTTACAACTTTTGAAACGGGAGAATTAAAAATTCAAGGAAGAGGTGAAACCATCCAGACAATAGCATTGTGAAAATAAGTAAAAATGGGGAAGAGAAAATTGGATGAGACTTGTCGGCACTGGATCTCCAGTAAATCAATTTAGGGAAATGACAAAAGGTGAAATATGCAGGTGACAGTCATACCCATAATTACTGGAGTAACGGGGACTGACCCGAAAAGAATAGCAAACGGATTAGAAACATTTGGAAATTTGAACTGAAGAACAGAAACTGACCAAGGATAGCAAAAGTAGCGAGAAAATTGAAGAAAGTTGATGATGATGATGATAATGATGATGATGATGGTGGTGGTGGTAGTGATGATGATGATGATGATGGTGGTAGTGGTTCTAGTGATGATGATGATAATGATGATGATGATGGTGGTGGTGGTGGGAGTGATGATGATAATGATGATGGTGGTGGTGGTGGTAGTGATGATGATGATGATGATGATAGTTCTAGAACATTTGTTAGTGGCCTTTTTTCCATCTAAGTATTTTCTAGTCTATGAATAAATGAATTTTCGCAAGGTTACGGAAAAAAAAAAGAAAAAAATAATAGAACATCATCATCTCTCTCTCTTTCTATCTATCTATCTATTATGGGACCTTACCTATAACGACAGAGTCGAGCCGATAGTAGTTCACTCCAAACCAGACTGACAGTCATACTAACACCTTCAACATCTTGTATTGTTATTCCGTGTAATATATATTCGTTATTTCTACTCTTGTGTTCGTGTTGTTCTTCCTTGGTCCTAACCTGGACCATAACACTATAAAGATGCATTGGAAAGTGATTTTACTATGTGTTATGGGTCCTTACCTATAACTACAGAATGAACTCTTCCTGACACTATGAATACTACGCCTCTCAAGAGAGAGGGACGAATCGAGTCGAGCCGATAGTAGTTCACTCCAAACCAGACTGACAGTCATACTAACACCTTCAACATCTTGTATTATTATTCTATGTAATATATCTTTGTTATTTCTACTCTTATGTTCGTGTTGTTCTTCCTTGGTCCTCACCTTGGACCATAACACTATCTATCTATCTATCTATCTATCGTTTTTCTTACACTTATGCAGGAGAGAGGGCGAGAGTGGGACAGAGAAAAAGAGAAAGATATATATATATATATAGAGAGAGGGGGAGAGAGAGATAGAGATAGAGAGGAACAATTTTAAGCCTAATCTTTTTTTTTAATGCCTGTATATTTCGAACAGAGGGTTGAATTATTTTAGACGCAGGCGAACACAGATGTTTTATTTGAGGAGAATGTTAAAGTTCGCAATTTCCTTATTCTAATCCGTATACTTAGATCACTCAATTTAGCAGGGAATAAGGGCATCATACAGCTTCTGTTCAAACCCGTTCAACACACTCAAGCGTCAACATTGACAGTTCAATTTGAAACGCCTATTCACATTAAGGCTATAGGTTAACATTTGTAATCATATTTAGTTTTGTAGGCCGTGTGTCTGAATCCAACGTGCACAAAATATTCTATCTGTTGTGTAAACCACTTACAAAGCCAGTAAGTTAGTTCATTCATTCATCTATCTATCTATGTGTTGTTTAAAACTCTTACAAAATCTGTTATACGTAAGGTAGATCTATCTGTTGTTTTATAACTCTTGCAAAATCTGTTATACGTAGTGATTTTCCAAGCGTAGCTTAGATGTGGCACAAGGCCGAAAGTATGGAGCACCCAGTGAGGATCGAACTCACTACTCAGTCGTAATTGTTCTAGCGAGACAAGCTTGCTAACTATTACACCGCCTCGAGGTGCCCTAAATCTATTATACATAAGGCAGATCTAACTATATGTTGTTTAAAACTCTTACAAAATTTGTTAAACGTAAATCAGGTTTTCTATCTATCTATCTATCTATCTATTGTTTAAATCTCTTAAAAAGCCTGATAGATGCCAATTAGGTCTACGTCAAAATGTGTTGAAACATTAATTTAGAGAGGATCCTATGTCTAAAAGTATTTATTTAATAAACAATAAAAAATGGTTTACTTCGATTATATTACAAACACAAGCTGTTTTAAACATGGAATTCATTTGTATTCTTATTGTATCATGGGCTTAGCGCGTACTTTTAAGAATCTTCATTCTTGGAGACATCCAAGAAAATGTTTTTCTTGAGTCAAAAGACCAAATTGCATGTAAAAAAGAAATAAGCTATTTTTGAAAATTATCAGATGGCAACCGAAAGATGCCATTACCACATGTCGTCGTCGCCGCCGCCGCAGTGAGGCACATTCAAATAACAATGCATATGAGTGTGTTGGGGGGAGGGGGTAGATAAAAAAGAAGGAGAAAAGAAGACAAAATGCAAATGTTTTTCTCATCAAAAGTCAACCTAAAAGATTTAATAAACAAAAACCTTGTTATATGTGTTTTTGATTTTGTCAATTTCTTAGGGTCTGGAACAGTTCTCCGTTATACGACCGAAGAGAACATAAAAAACCCCCCATAAAAACAAAACAAAATAAAACTTATCTAATTTTAATAAATCTCTTAATAGAAAAAAAATCTCCCTGCACATTGCTACATATTGTGATCTTATAAATGTTGGGTAATTGAATGACAAAATGGAAAAAAATTCTATGTAACACGTTTCAACTTTTAAAAAGGACTTCATCAGACTAAAGTAATGTTCTTATTGTTGCAATTATATATGTACTTGGGAAAATAAAAATGAAAATAAAAAAAAAGTCACCTTCCTTAATGAATTTAATATCAACATTAAGAAGTCAATCCGAGAATTCGAGAGGATTACAATAAAATAAATAGACAGATATCCAAATTATTCAACCAAACATGCTGGAATGAAGATATGTTGCTTATATATATATATATATATATATATATATATATATATATATATATATATATGCTCCTAAGGTGTGTTATATTTCTAGGATAAAGTGCTCAATACCAGAGATAGAGCGTGTGTAAATATAAAAGTGAACATTGAAGTCAACCCTTAGAGGCCTCTAAGGGTTTACTTCAATGTTCACTTTTATATATATATATATATATATATATATATATATATATATATATATATACATATATATATAATCTCTCAGCTGTCAATGTGCCTCATACTAACTTCGAGTGAGTTGCCCTGGATAGAAATAACTTAATTATATAATTTAACTGATTTAAAATATGGTTTCTTCGCTACACAGGTATTACCATGTTTCAAAAACCAAAGCTAAAAACTTCAAATTTAATTATATAATTAAATTAAAAGCCTTAGTTCTGTTTCATCTTGAAGCGAATTTTGAAGATGAAACAGAACCAATGTTTTAATTTAATTTTATAATTAAATTTTAAGTTTTTAGCGTCGGTTTTTGAGACATGGTAATTCCTGTGTAGCGAAGAAACCATATTTTAAATCAGTTAATTTATAATATATATATATATATATATATATATATATATATATATATTATGTCATGTTAATTTATAATATTTATGTTCTGTAAATTTACATTGACCACTATTTTGTAAAAATAAAAATATCAATAAGAACATCGGATTATATATCTTACTGTTCTTTCTTTTTATTGTAATAATATATATATATATATATATATATATATATATATATATATATATATATATATATATATATTGAGGCATGTGTTGTTAAAGATTACGGAACTTTTTTCTGTTTTTTCTTGCTTTTTCGTAAGTTTCATTGTATTTTGGTCTAAGTTGTTGAAATAGCATGATGAAAAATGGCCCCAAACGAGTATATATATATATATATATATATATATATATATATATATATATATATATATATATATATAATCTCTCAGTAAGGTTTGCATTAATTTCTGATCATCGACAGTCCCTTTATTCCGCTTTTCAACACACAAGACACAAATGGAGGGTTAAAACAATGTTTAGGTCCAAACTGCAAAATTCTTCGTTTAATCAAATTCTTTCTTCCCCTGCTATCAAAAAGTTTTAGTTTGTTGGAGCAAAAATGATTAAAAAAGGCGGACTAGCGGTTAAGTTAGTGATCAAAAAGATAAAAGCTAGAAACTTTATTACCGACGCTTATCTGATTCACCTGCTACTAGTCGCGACTAAAATACAACCTTGATTATTGTTTCATTTTCACCTACTAACTCCATCATTTGCTTCATCACTTGGACATATAATTATTAGAATGAATGGACGTGTTTAAGGAATTCATAAAATAGGCTCGTGATGTTACAAAAAGCTTTATAAATAACGTTGGCCCTTTGTAGTTTCTTTTCAAGATTACTATTGCTCATGTGGCTGTCATAACCCTAAGATTATTTGAGCACATAAGCGACATGTTAATTTGCCATTAGATTGTCATATTCAATACTGAACGTTTTTTAAAGAGGATCTTTTATCTCTATAAAACGAGAATTGGCTCTCTTTAAAATGCTGAACATATACTGGGTGCAAGCCAAATTAAATTTCACTTTTGCTTATCCATAACCAAGTTGGGGTACCACAAATAACTCACGACAGACCAGTACCACCCGTCTTTGCAGCTCGTTGAGATTTGTTGATATTCATATTTGTTTGATTTTTAGTTTGTTGGACATACAATCATATTGTCCATAAAACAGCAAAATTAGTCATTTTTTAATTTCTTTTTCTTTTTTTTTTAAACGTGTGACCTTGTGTCAGACAAGCGAGCAACAGAGTAACGAGCAATTTCCCGCCAACCGTTTATACGAGACACTCGATCCGGTGTTCCGGCAATTACGTTCTTCCGCCAAATCAGTGTGTTTATAATGAACTGTAACTGATCCCACATAATGGATGATACAAGGCATCCTATCATTTTGTCATCACTTTTTTTTTATTTATTCATTTCAGTCAGTTCGTATCTATCTGAATCTATTGGTATTCATCTAGCTATCTTTTCGTGTCTCGGCTTGCTCTTGTCCATTCGGTTTTCTGTTCGTACCTTTCTCAGCTTTTTCTTGTCCGTTCGGTACTCTGTCCGTATCTCTCTCTCTCGCGGCCTGCTCTTGTCAGCAAGCATCTCTGTTCGTATCGCTCTCGACCTGTTTTATTCGTTCGGTTCTCTGTTCGTATCGTTCTTGGCCTTCGCTTGTTCGTTCGTTTCTGTGTTCATATCTCTCTTAGTCTGATTTTGTCCGCCCACCTCTCTGTTTGCACTTCTCTCGACCTGCACTTGTTCATTCGGTTTTCTGTTCCTATCTCCGTCGACCTGTTTTTGCCCGTTTGGCTTTTGTCCACCTGTTTAACAATGTCGGTGAAGGAAAGCAGGTATATTTTCAAAAATAGCAGCGGGCTGTTTAAAAGATGGTGAAAGAAAAGAGGCATATATCAAAACGATATAGCCAGCGAGTCGGGCAAATGTCGTATTTAGGCTCTGGTCATGTTAGAATGACCGTACCATCGGGGAATGGAAAAATAAATTCATTGATTCTGATTTAGGTTTGATTTTCAATATCGTTATATACATATACCGAGATCCACAAGGAAAGTACTGCTTCGCTTCTAATTGTCTCGCGGCTTTATATCCTAGTTTTGAAAGCTTTTTTATTGGTTGGTCGAAATATGGCTTTATGGCCTGGTGATTCTGAATAAACATCTATTTTTAGAGATGATGAAATGTTGGTTACCTTGCTATTATTTATTTGTATTTTATTTCTCTATTAATACAGGGCAAAGCGAGTACTGCGCTCCCAACTTAAGTAATTAATGTAAAATGAATTTAATGATAACATACACAAATTTATCTAGTCTCGCCTGGTTTTAATTTATGCAAATCTCCCAGCAACAATGTTGGAATCTGCATTTAAAGTTATCTCATCTCATATTATTGTTAAATTACGCAGTCTTGTCTGAGTGCTGATTTCGAATACGTTTTGATTAATTAAATTTTTCAGAAACATATTTTCCAACTGCGAGTTGAAACAGTGAGAGTTAGAAAAGATAATTAATGCCAAAAAAGGTTCGCCTATCGCCCGGTTCGCAATTCTCCACGGTCTTTTGAACAGGAGAAGGGGTTTATCCCTGGTTTTCTGTTTAGGGTTTAGTTTCTGGTTCCGTCTAGAGTCTACCTCCACTCAATACTTTTAACGTCTCCGCCTAAACACTGAAATTTTATTTACTATTTATTTATTTTTCTTCAATAGGGGGAGATAGATTCGCCAATCTTCCAGTTCACACCCCCTGGTCTTTTGAATAGAAGATTATCCCTTGTTTCCTGTTTAGGGTTGGGTTTCTGGTTCCTTCTAAAGTTTTCTCATTCTCTTTCACTCCCTTGCGTCTTAGTGATATTATCGCCTTACTTGGGGCGATTGTTTAATATATATATATATATATATATATATATATATATATATATATATATATACTTTATTTTAGGATAATTACATCAACATGAAGGTCAACGCTACATAAATGTAATCATGTTTCAATGTGAACCAATACATCTCATCAGGCGTTGACCTTCATATTGATGTAATTATCCTAAAATAAAAGAATACACCTCTACTTTTGTATTGAGCCCTGTTTTAAATTAATGTTACGAATGTTGGAATTCATATTCGATTCGTTCTCATTTCATATATATATAGCCTTTTGTATATACTGGAGTACTGTGTGAGAGGGAGGGCGCGCTATTTTATTAATTATTATTATTACTCTATTTTAAAAAAAATAATTTTAAGCCTGGTTCTACCGCCCTGTTGATTCTTCCCATTCTCACGCCACTGCAACAATCTACTCTATTCTAAAACAAGTTAGAGCTTGGATGAAAATTATAAACACCTGAACGAATGAAAATTCGATTTTTATTTCCAAATTGCAAAATAAAACATGTGAAAAACTGCAACTCACTTCCTTACCGGAACTTATTCTTTGCTTCATTTCCAATTATTACTAACATTTGCCTTTCGACATTGAAATAAAATCAAAGCCTAATTTAAAAAAATACAAAAAAAAAAACCTTTTTGAACGTGGAAACAGGATAGACATCGACAATAATTTTGCACAGACCTCCCATGTTTAAAAGTTATTTATATTCGGAATGAGTTTGGTAAATACGTTTTTATTAGTTCCAATTTATTTGATGTATTTTATTTTATTTTCCTAACAGCGAATTTCTGTTATTTGAGAAGAAGGACGATGTTCCTAACATGGCTGGAAGCTCTGAGATTTAACACCATAAATGTCAATACCTGAAAAAGTTTACAAGTAATTTCTCCATGATTTTACTGATTTATTTTCCTCTACTTATCGTAGTTTGTTTCATTTTATTTTCGTCTTAACACAACATTGTCAAATGAAGAATTCTTATTTCCTGTAAGACTGTTACATTTCACTTAAACTTAGACTCCTTTATTTCCAATTATTTCTTCATTACCCTATCTACCATATTGACACCCCACCAACCATTTGTCTATTTTCATAGTAAAATTGTAAAAGCGCCCGCCATTTCTGTTGGGTGTGGACAGGCGGATCTTCAACTCCGACACATCTATAAAGTTTCATCCTCTACAAACAACGTATCATTTTACTTTGTTTTTTTTCTTCCGACCGACAGAACACCACAAAAGGAAACGAGGTTGGACAAGATATAAAACACCCAAAATTCTTACTGAGGACGAAATGTATTCCCATCGGTCGCAATGAAATATAAACCAGTCTAGAAGAGGTTGATGCGTCGAGGGGAAGGTATTCAAGATTTAAGATTTTGATTTGAGCAAGCCTGGCAACATGGCATCTTATGTTAAGCTTCATTTTAAATTTACGGTTTACGTTTTGTCGGCAGTAAAAGAATATAGTCGACAAGCTGAGCAAATACACTCAAGAAGAACTGACAGGAGACAGATTAAGGAGAGAAAAGGGACGCTTTGAAAGAAAATTTGAAAGCGAAGACTGTAAATAAAACCTTTTCTTTTTGCACTAAAAGTCTGTTCAGCCGATAAGTTTAAGGAACTGTCTTAATATAGAGCAGTAGACTGATTTTTAGTAGAGGTGAGGTTCATCACATTATTAGCTGCTATAAGTATCACAATGAACAACAATTGTTCTATGTATTAGGTGCGATTCAAATGTTCGGGGAATTCGAACAACCTTTTTCTTTATGTGTCATGTCTCTTCAGGACGTAGGCGATCATGGCTCTCCACTTCCTCCTATCCCGTGTAGCTCTCAATAAGTTTTATCCCTCTGCTACCAGCCCCAGACCACGTTCTGTCATTCACTTGCTTAAACCTGCTTGGTATGTCACGCGTTGCTTTCCCTTGTCCTTCTTTCCCGCTATTTACCCTGTGAGTATCAGATTTTCCAAGCCTTCCTTCTCATTACGTGTCCCAGAAATTTCATCTGCCTCTTCCTGATGTTAAGTATAAGCTTGCATCCTCTCAAAAACCTCATCGTTACTCACACGCTCGGTCCATGATATTCTTAGCATCCTTCTGTAGAACCATATCTCCGTTGCCTCGAGTCTCTTCGTCATCTTTGAGGAGACCGTCCAACATTCGCTGCCGTAAAGGAGGACATATGTCACGTAACAGCTCAGTACTCTTTTCCTTGTTACCAAAGAAATCCTCCTGTCTCGTAATATACTGCCCAGATCTCAGCGTCGCACTTACCGCCCCCCGTCAAAACATTTCCCAGACATTTAAACTTCTGCACCTGTTTGATTTTAGTGTCTCCGATTTGCAAATCGCATTTCGGGCTCATCCTTTTACAGATGACCATGCATCCTGCCTTCTTAATACTAGAATTAAATGGAAAAATGAAATATTACTTTTAAGAGCAGTACTCGAACACATACATCATATCCCTTTTTCTCCGAAATACTTTACAAATATTAATGCGTAAATCATGAGGAAAATTTACTCGAATATTTTGCGAAATATTAAAAGTATATGACAAGGTTGAAATCAACCATACAGGGAATATTCGGTATTCATTAACTGAACAGTTAGTTAAAATCTTTCTCTTACTGCTATAGGTCTTTACTAGTATTAATGAGACTTTCTTTTCAAACCTTTTGTTTATGCTAATCGGGAAAGTCAACTTTTTGATGATACCATTATTTTTCCTTTTTTAATTTAAAAGCCTTCACTCAATGAATACTTATTCGACAAATTAGAATTTCACGGAATTATCAAATTTAATTTTTAAAAATTCATTCATGGATATAATTTCTGAGATTTGCTATCTTTTCTTGTGGGCGAATCAAACAGACTTCATTTAAAACACAAAGTAAATATTTTACAGAAGCCATTTTTATATATATATATATACTGTCGGGAAGGTCACATTATCTTAGATGAAATGACTAGATGTAATCGTAAGTTCTATTGTACAGGACAATGTGTGTATTTACGTGTTATTGTATTAGAAACACGTGTGTAAATCCTGGTAGAATATTAAAAGGTCCAACTACATGAAAATTGGCGGACTTAATTTGTCCAACCGAAGATGAAAGAAGACAGATATATAAGAGAAACCCGGATATAAGAGATATTTTCTCTGGTCCCAAATTAGAGCCATACTTACCTAAACAAAATAGACCAAACCCGGATATAAGAGAGACCCGAATATAAGAGAAACCCGGATATAAGATACTTCTCCGGTCCCGACAACTCTCTTATATCCGGGTTACACTATATATATATATATATATATATATATATATATATATATAAACAAATATGTACTAAACAAATGGCAAGGCACCTAGACATAATATTTGTGTGTGTGTGTGTGTGTAAACATTTGTGTCTGTTCTTTGGTGAATGTTCGTACTTTGGTGAATGTTTGTAATGTTCATAGCGTATCCCCAGAAATGGGAAACGCTGGTCTTCTAAGAGCTTCTTACATCTTGTCGCTGAAATGAAGAAGAGAGATTTGTCTCACCTCCATGCGAGGCGGAACTCGGCCTGAAGGAAAGAAGCGGAAGAGGCAATAAGTTTCCTAGTATTTATAGTATGGGGAGAGAGACCCCTGGTGGAGAATTAGGGAACTAAAGAGGAGATAACTCTGACACTATGCTAACAGTTTCTTCTCTCGTACTTCTCGCTTGTAGAATTCTCTTCCGGTTTCTTATTTACTAGTCAACGATTTCAAAGATTTAAATGCAATGTCAATCGTTATCTTCTGCCTTTTTAATTTATGTTGTTTTATTGTTTTCTCTCCTGAATAATGTTTTCTTTTTCTCATATTTCTCACACCTTGCGTCCGTCCTGGGTAAGACGATAAACTACGTCCAGCAGCAAGACCTCTGATCAGGAGGTTTTGAGGAACGTGGAACCGCCTCTTAATTGCTGGTGTTCCCAGGTCCACCCTGACCCGGGGTGGTAGCACCTGTTAGGGTCCCAGCTATGGGCAAATAGTTAACACCCAAACTTGTGTAAAAATAGGTTTTAATACCAGAAATACTTTGTAATAATAATAATAATAATAATAATAATAATAATAAAATTATTACCAGCAATAATTTTTGAAGGAAAAATTATTAACAGCAATACTTAAAAAAAATACCAGCAATACAAACGGTTATATATTCTTTGGAAAAAAATATAACCAGCTATAGATTTCTTCAAGGAGGAATATTCCCAGAAATAGATTTTTGAAGAAAAACATTACCAGCAATAACAATTTTGTCGGCATTAAATAACCCATTGAGGTTGAAATGCCGCAAAACAAAACAAACAAAATAAACACACCTTGCGTTTTAGTAGCTTTATTGCCTTGCTTGGAGTGAAATGATTAAAAATTTCTTATATCACAACAAAAAATAATAAAGATATAGTCAATAGAATTAATGAGAGGAGAAAGAATTGGCCACAACTGTTTAATACACGGCCACAATTATGGGAAACTTAGTGAGTATCAAACTTACTACACATTAGTAATGGTTAACCAGATTAGCTCGCAGTAAATGATTCCACCCGAATTGCTCACTTGGCCAGGAGTGTTGGTCGCTCAAATATTCTCTGGACGTGCCGTTCTTGTATTTCTTGTTGCATATCATATGATCTCTTCCACGAAAATAGTTACTACTTGTTGTACAAGCGACAGAAACCTTGTAAGAGATAGGTTTGTAAGTGTGTAATAATCTTTTGAATTGATAAGCTTTATATTCTTCAGAAGCTTTGAAGAGCCACTACTATACGTTACTCTCAACATCGCTGTGTCTGATGATAGGTTTCAGGCAGTGAAAACATAATACTTTGCTAGGAAATCTCTATGTCGGCGACTAGAGAACAGAGCAAATAATATCTTATCTGAAAGGTTGACAGTGTGACAAGTCTCCAACATTTTGTCCATCTTAATTTCCCAATAGTTTCTCTTTGGAATGTTTGACTGATTTAACAAATGACTTTCTTCTTCTCACTCTACCGATGCGATAAAAATAACTTCCTGTTGTTCTTGGGATTATTTTAACCGCATCTGCCGCTTAGAAACGGTAATTTTTCTCTCCAGTTTTTCATCTTTGGCACAAAGATACTCCCGATAACTCAGGTCGACCTAAACAATACCAAATCTTCTACATCTGTTCTTCCATGGGTCCATTACACGTTGGTGTCAACAACAGTCTGGGTAATCGCTCTCCAGCCAGATTACGCACATACAGTGGGCTGTAAAAGTAGATGTACACTAAGTATTATACCAGTGTTACCAGTATTACAATAATGGTTCTTGGATTGATTTAATCCGTTTTCGCACGCAAGCCACGTTCTGTTGATGCTATGATTCAGTTCATATGGCAGGCTTGCCAAAAAATTGATGCTGATAAAGACCTTTGTACCAGAGTGTGCCTGAGTGTCTACTCTCGGCAAGAGGATTGTGTGAATGCTGATTGCAAACAGTTTGAACATTATAGGGATCGGTATGTTTATTATTGATATGTTTGTATAAAACAGTACATTTTGTTTTTGTTCACTCTTTAGTCTATAACGACTTTTGCATACTGCTTTTGTTTTAAAGATATAATACATGGTGTTCATAAAGTTCGTGTGCACTTTAAAAAATTTATAACTTTATTTGTATTTGCGATAGAAATAATTTGTAAAAAGGATTAGAAATAAGTAAATCTATATTTTTTAAGGTTTTATTGAAATTTTATCTAAGTTTCCACATGTCCTCCATCATTAGCAATACTAAGGGTAATACGATTTTGCAGCTCACGGAAAACATTTGCCAACTGATTTATAGTAATGCCTGAAATCACATTAATTATTTTAGCTATACTTAAAACTAGGTACATTAAACTTTATAACATTTTTTACATACCATGTCAAACCGTTTTTTATGTCTTCAGGTTAGCTGGGTATTGAATTCACAGAAGTCTTTCAATCACGTATAGAGAACACAATCTGCCCTGTTATTTAACCCACAGCTGGTGGTGGAAAGAAAAAAATGATTTCATGCCTTTCCCAAGAGTATTTGTGCGAAAGTGAATGTAACAAACTCGACTAGAATTCGAACACGGCTTGCAAATTTCCCATTCAGAGCCGCTAACTATTATATTACCTGAACATTAACGGTGGATCGACCTACGTAAAATGCATACTATAAGCGGTATATCTGGATGTCTTGTAACCGGATATACAACCTGTACCAGTCCCTAAAATATTATTTACCATATTCTTTATTATTCATAAATAATCTCCCATATTCATCCATAATTTCAACTGACCCCCCCACCAAATTCTTGTTTTACAAGCAGCTTCGTCTTCTTCTTTGTGCAATGTCTCTTCAGGGCGTGGACCACCCTTAGCAATGTTTATCTTTTTGTCACCTTTCCTAATCCATCATCTACTAACCATTTACACAAACTCATTAGGTAGGTTACAAGCTACTTTCCTGTGTCCCTCTGACTTTCAATCTGTCCTGTGAGTATTAAATTTTCTAAGGCTTTATTCCTCATTATGTTCCCTAGAAATTTCAACTATCTCTTTTTGATGTTAAATATAAGTTTCCTTTTTCTCTAAAGCTCCGTCGTTGCTCCCGTGTTCATTCAAAGGTATTCTCATCATCCTTCTGTAACACCATATTTCTGTTTCCTTCTCTCTCTTCTTTATCTGTGAGGAGATTTTCCAGCATTCATTGCCATATAGGAAGACTGACAATACATAACAGTTCAGTACACTTTTCTTTGTTAACAAAGAAAAGTCGCTGTTTCTTCATATTTCGCTTGCCTTTACTCGGCTTGGTCTCGACTCCATATAAACCACGTTGCAATATCGATTGATATAGATCATTGATAACAGTTGCTGAAAAAGATTTTCTAACTCCTATTTGAAGAATCGATATGTGATATTCAGAAGCCCGAGTGAAGCATCGTAACGAAAAATATCCAATCATTACAAAACTTCTTTACACTGTTAGTAAAATCTATACCATTACAAGTTCAATTTAGGACTAATCAAAATCATTTTCGGACTAAGCAAGTTCATAATGAAATAGCCAAGTTCAGAATGGGACGTAGCAAATTCAAAATGAAAAAGCCAAATTCAAAATGAAAAAGCTAAGTTCAGAATGAGACGTAGCAAATTCAAAAAGAAATAGCCAAGTTCAGAATTGAACGTAGCAAATTCAAAATGTAATGGCCAAGTTCAGAATGGGACGTAGCAAATTCAAAATGAAAAAACCAAGTTCAAAATAGGCCGTAGCAAATTCAAAATGAAATAAACAAGTTTGAATTGGGACTAAGCAGATTCATTATGGAAAAATGTTTCGAACTCATCTGCACGTTTCAATAAACAAATATCATGGCTGGAAAAAAATCAAGTGGGCGGTAAATCCGATGATTAAAAATCGGAGCGCAGCGTTGCGTAGATTTTACTATCACTTCCTTACAAGAGGCTATTCTTGAACGGATAAATTTGAGTAAAAGTTAGAGTTTCTGGCACTTTCATTGTTAAGACAATCAGGGAGAAGAGAAGAAGAAAGAATGAGATGGGTAGACTGTATATAGTGTTAAAAAAGAGAGAATAAGAGAGAGTTATTCAAAATGAAATGATTTGGGTGACAACAGGGCAAATCTCGAAAGTCCTAAGAAAAAGAAGCAAAGAAATACTGAATGCATCTATCAAGACGGAGTTTGAAAAAAGACAGGTATAGTGAGAGATTTTAGCATTGAAAGTTGCATCCAAAAACATACACCTGTCATGTATTTTATTGATTTATTGATTGCTCCTAGAAGATAAAACATTTCAATTTTAAAGTTTAGTTGAACATCATTATTTTATCATGAAGATATTTAAAGTCTTTCTTTAGCAAAATAATTGCTCAGTCCCAAAATGAATTTTGTCTAATCCATTTTGAACTTGCTAAGTCCCAAATCAAATTTGCTTATTCCATTTTGAATTTGACTATTCCATTTTAAATTTGCTATGTTTCAATTTAAATTTGACTATTCCATTTGGAATTTGCTATGGTTCATTTTGAATTTGACTATTCCATTTTCAACTTGGCTATTTCATTATGAACTTGCTTCGTCTCAAAATGGACTTGAAATGGTATAGAATATCTTTCGTGCACTTATTTTGGGTTTGGCAGTTGAAGAAATGGACAATCAGCAGCAGTTCAGTCGTTGGAAAGACTTTTAGAATTGAAAACTCTCTTGGCATAATCTCTTTACGAAGAGCCAAATCATTTTCCAAAATCTTACCGAAAAAAGTGGACTGTCTTTCCGTTGGAAAACAAACGGCAAATTCCGACAAACTCGATTAGGGTCGCGCGTAAAACAACTACAATTTCTTACGTTCTTTTTCAGGCTGTCCCTCTATGTCGGTCAAAAAGAGTTTTGGGGTTCAAACAATCTTAAGAGGATCAGAACTTGAACCGGAGTCCCTTCATCTCCACCATCGATTACAGTTTAAGATTTTATAAAAATTGAAAATTATTCTCCCTCCGGTTTTAATTTTCTCATATAAATGGTTTATTCAATCCTGTATGAAGAAAATAAATTCCGTATCTTTTAGTTCAGATGCAACATCCAGGAAAAAAGAAGAAACTTGTACCTCTCGAAGTCACTAGAGTTCCTTGTTTTAAAGAATGTTGATTAGTTAGGTCTTGTTTGAAATGAACTAGTTGTGTTTCACGAGAATGTAACAGTCTTTGAACTTGGGAAAAAGAAGAAAATATCACGTTGGACGTTGATGTCATAAGTTAAGCGCATGTCGGATTGAATTTATTCTTATCACATTTGTACAATTACGTCGTGGGGTTTCCTTTATTTGGGATAATAGAAATTAATAAAAATAATGCAAGCAAATACAGAATGAATATTTGATGACTATTGAAAAATAAAGGCAAGAAAGGGACATAACAGAATGTGTGATAAGAAGAATAATGAGTAATGTGGCGAATAGCAGAATGTATATTAAGAGGAATAGCAGAATGCATGGTAAGAAGAATAATAGAATGAGTGATGAGGCGAATAACAGAATGCATGCTAAGAAGAATGACATAACGTGTGATAAGAAGAACCAAACTTAAAATGAGTAAAAATCCAAAATGGACGCAATAACTAAAAAATAACGAAATGAAAAAGCAAGAAATAGAAGTAAAAGAAGCAGAGAGAAGATATACGAGAGAGAGAGAGAGAGGGCATGATCAAATGAGATAGGTTATAAAGAGAGATAACAGCTTAAAAACAGCGGGGGGGGGCAGATTAAAAAGTAAAAGAGAAATTACCGGCTGAGGAGAAAACTCAAAACAGAAGAAGAGAGCAACGCTCAATAGATAAATGCACAGATAATGATAGATAGATAAATGCACAGATAATGATAGATAGATAAAGAGATTCAAAGGAGAAACGACATACTAAAGAGAGAGAGGGAGAGAGAATAGACTAAAGAGAATGAAAAAGAAAGTGAGACGTAAATGAAAGGACGACCAGAAAAGAAATCATGTAAAAAAATTTAAATCTCTCGAAAAAAATAGAATAAGAAATGAAAGAAAAGATGAAAAAGGAAGGAAGACAAAAGAATCTAAATGACGAAAAAGAAAAGAGAAAGAAGATCAAAGCAGACGAAGTAACATGGAAGAGAGAGAGGAAATAAAAGGCAAAGAAAAATATGTCGAAAATGATGCCAAGTGAAAATGCCAAGACGACATAACTTCCTGTGTCGCTCCGAATTCTGATGATTCTCATGGCTGCGTAAAACTTTGATGCAATAATGGACGAAAGAAAACCTAGAAGCAGGAAGTATTCAGGAGTAGATTTTATTTATTATTATAATTCTTTTTTTTATAAAGGTGGGTTGGAATGAGAAGGGTGGGTAAAATAAGTTGGGGTAAGTAGTTCTACACCTATTTGTAGTTTAGGATTTGAGTTCCCCTTATACAAGTTATTTTGGCACCGGGTTGATACTTGCTCCTGGCTACTTTCCAATTGTCTGACCTGTTCGCTCCTCCTCTTAATCTTTTCTCTTTCGTTGTAGTCCCTTTCCTCTTACCAATTTCATACATAACCCACTTACACCGTTCCCCTGACCCTCTTTCCTATCACGTCCCGTTAGAATAAACTCTCCCTTCGCCTCTTCTCACCTCCGATTCTCTCCTTCCCGCGAGATAATTGTTATTTGGCTTGCTGCTAGTAGAGTCAGCTTGGTAGTCGTAAGAGGTGACATTGGGTGTCGCTGTTGGTCGGATGTCGTAAAAATTTGATGGACATTTTGTATGACATAGTCTTACTAGTTTTTCCCTTCCCAAACTTTTTCTGTTTAAAAGTAGGGCCTGATATATAGAGAAAAGGATAAAGAACGTAAATAAGAAAGAATTCTTGTGGAACTTTTGAGTTGGCAGGGCTTGTCTCTTCTCATAATATACTGACCCACACCATAAAGAGAGATAAGGAAGAGAAAGTCGTATCGATGTATCATTTTGTGGATCTTCGCTTCCGATTAAAGCCGATGTTTTGATTTATTTGGGGAGAAGTGAGAAAACTGTTACAAAATAAAGTTGAACAGACATAAATTTGGAAAAGTTTTCCCTTCCCTAAAATCGACATCGTGACATGAAAGGAATCTGACATCTAGTTTGATTTATGCTTTTAGCTTTCCATTATCCCATTTTCTACTTAGAAAAATCGAAATTGTATATATATATATATATATATATATATATATATATATATGCTATTTACATTCTTCAGACTGTTGTCCTCGTCTTTGTTGTCATATTCACGACGTTTCGGCAGTTGTACGCTCCGGCCTTCGTCAGGTGATCAGGTGATTGGAATTTCGCGGTAGATTGTTCTAGATCCACGTGACATGCCTCTTCTGGATATATCAGTTTCAGTTCAGTTATTTACCTTAGTAACTCATCTATCCAAGTAGTGAAAATAATTACAATACCTTATCTCATATATGTGTGTGTGTGTGTATAATGGGTACCCGCGTATACACTTTGCTTTTTGTAATATTACTATGGATTCTCATAAAGTTAATTATTTTTTTTTAGTTAAAACTAAAACATTTTAAAAATTAAAACAAAATACTTATAAAGGCCGTTAATTGAATTTGGAAGATATAGCATAATAATGAACTTGTCATGTGACTTGTTAAGTGTCGCCTAATTAAAAAGGTAAATCAATGCTCATATGAGACGGGATTAAGTTTAGCGGCTGCGAGTTCAAATCTCGTCGGAACTTAGCTTTTGGGATTTTTTATTCCGATCCTACTGTTTTTTGTTTTTATTTGTTAACTGTCCTCACAAACACATCAGTTAGGTGACTCTTCTACTTCCCCTATCTCCCTAACCCTCGATATACTCAGTGAGGGTAAACATTTTTCTCACTGTCCGCCCTCATTATTTCAATTTTTCAATTTCAGTCTTGATTTTGAGTATAAGTGTTCTTTTTGTTGCCGTTTTTTAAAGACTTGTTCGTTACTTACACACTCCGTCCATGGAATTCTCAGTATCCTTCGGTAGAACCACATTTCTGTTGCCTTCGGTTTTCTCCACATCTGTTGGAAAATTGTCCAGCATTCCTTATCTTCACTGCCATATTCCCGACGTTTCTGCCGTTGTACGCTCCCGTCTTCTTCAGGTGATAAACGTTGGAATTTTGAACTGAACCCTTTATTTCGTCCACTTTCACTACCTGTTTTGTGAGTTTAGTACCTGGCCACAGTAGAGGTGAACAAAAACTTGGAGAATTGAGTTACTAAAGAGAAATAACTGAAAACTGAGATATCCAGAAAAAACATGGCGCGTGGAACTAGAATAATCTACCCCGGTGGACGATATAAAGGGCTCGGTCAGAAATTGCAACGTATTTCACTTGAAGAAGGTCGAAACGTAGCATATTGGAATGCCTTGCAGTTCATAGTTAGTCCTTTTTTCTTGCTTTCTTTTGCTACCCTGTCTCGGAGGTCCTATAGTTTTATTTTCGAGTCAGCTATCAACACAGAATCATCTGCGTATCTTATATTTTGTACGCCAACCGATAATATATCGGGTCTCCAGCTCCCTCAGGATAGCCTTGCTGTAGAGGTTGAATGAATCCGTCGAGAAGAGGCATTCTTGAATTACGCCCTGTTTCTATTGTCCCTTCTCGATTCCTTTTTTTTATCTGTATGCAAGCGGATTATTCCCAGAATAAGTTCTGGATTATTCTGACATTTTTTCCAAATGAATCTAGCTTTCTTAACAGTTCAAACTAATCCCTGTGCCAATTCAAACTAACAAAAATTTGATTAAAAATATAACTTGTCGAAAGTTAATAACGATTTATTAGTATGGGGTGTATCAGCTAGCAACAATTTAAGGGCTATTTCGTGTTAGGAAGAATAATACGCTTTAGCCTTACAATCAGCGGACACCGATACTAATATTGGCATTAGTGTAGCCACTGATACACTAACACCGAATGAGGATACAAAAAGACGAAATACGGGACCGTACCCAACAAGACATTTAATAATGCAAACAAATTATATACATATTAAAAAGGTTTACATGTCCCAAACACAAGATTGTTCATATAGTCCAAAGGACCGAGAGTGTTTAACGAGAACAGAGAAATGCCATACCAACTTTAGGGCCGTTGACTGTCCATAGATGAGTTAACAGGACTTACTTCTTTCTCCACGCTAGGCTGGGTACCAGCAGACCAATTTCCACGTGTGTGGACTCCGGTGGTCGCAAGTAAAAAAGGGCAAAACTTCCTAAAAACGGAAGTGACGAAAGGGAAGAAGGGACAGGAGAGTTCTCGTCTCTAAGGGGTTGAACTTCCGTTAGCCCGACCCAAGGGAAACAACTGTAGTCTCCCTACAAGTTGTTTGCGTTTCGTGAATGTGTTGTTGAATTTCGCCTATTTGGTTCGTGATTTGCTCACATGGTAATTGTGAGTTCAATCCCTGGTCTAGGCAGTGTGTACTTGGACTCGATGAAAACGGGGCGAGTAATAACTGAGCAGTACTAAATAAGAACTAGACAAGATATTCCTAGACACGGGCAGCAAAATTAGAACAAATCTACCCCTGTAGATTAAATAAAGGGTTCCATTCTGTAAGTTAGCCGGAACGACATACATCTGATGAAGGTTGGAAGATATAATGGCCGAAACGTCGGACTAATGCCCTCGATTTTGTCGTTACTTTCATATCATTTTTGTTGTGCATTCCAGCCTTCTTCCAGGGTCTGTCTTCCAGTGCACACTTGGAAGGGCACAAGTGTCACGAGGACAAGGCTCCAGTGGGGAAGGTAGACAAGTCCAAATTTTGCTCTTCGAATACAGTTAGTGTATTAAATGTACTTGTAAAACTTATACCACTCGTATAGTGTAAATATCACGTCACAAACGCAATGTCGTAAGTGTGTACATTGTACGCTTACATATTTTGATCTCAGAAGTAAAAACAGTTCATTAAGCCGTATTCAGAGCAATTCAGTTTTCTTGAAGAAAAATAATTCTTCATAATAATAATAATGACGATGCTCAATGAGGCATAACTCAAACAACAGATAAAACGTCTCGATTTTGTTTCTTTTTCATATTACCCTTTCCAATCTTTTTTTATTTATTTTCATCTTTTCACCTTAGCTTTTTAAGAAAACATTTTTTGCCACATCCCTTTTTCCTTGAAATTTTTTACAACTTTTTCAATCTCAGTTCAATGATTCTTTCTTTACGCCATCTTTTTCTGCAGACTTTTTTCGGCTTTTCTTGCGTTTTTCTTTCTCTTAATTTATTTCCTTTTTAATAGTTTCTTTACAGTTGTGCCTTATTGAATTTATTATTTTCAATTTGCCTTTCATTTCTTTTTACTCAGAACCTTTTACTTTGTTTAACGCTTCTCACCGTTTTCTTGATTATTGCGGACACTTTTCTGTCTTTTATTCCTTCCTTTTCTTTCCAAATCTTTTCTTTACCCTGTTATCTTCCTTCCTTCCTTCTTTTGGCCCTCTTCTTCTTTACCTTCCCCTACTTTGAAACAATAAAAACAAAGCAAAATCTCTGAAACACGGTTGTTTTTGCGTCTTCGATGATTTCCTTAACTCCGAGACATGTTTATGCAATTTTCAGAAAAAATAAAAGTAGGGCGTATATAGAAAAGGAACGAAAAAAAATAACGAAAAAGAAAAGAGAAAACTTATGAAATAACCATGAATTATGCATGCAAAATAAAATTGTAAAATATTACTGCGCTTTGTTAATCTCTATTTAATTGAATACACTTTAAACCAGAAAACATTTTTAAAGCAATTAATAAAAATAACCTCAAAGGCCATACTCTTGGATAAACACAGTTTGTCTAATAAAGGAAAAAGTTAAATTAATATTTCATAGTTTATTTACAGGACACCATCATCAGAACAATCACTTTTGCTTCAATAATGTTCGTCTGTGTAGAAAATTATATCTTGGAAATTTTTATCGAAAATTTTATTCGTTTTAAACCGATCGATAGTGTGAATAATAATTTTTTTTTTAGTAGTATTATAATTTTGTACTCTGTGGAATATACACACATATTTTTATTTTATTTGAGCAGCGTTATAAAATTTTACGTTTATGAATGTCAAATATTTCCTTGTAGAGAAACAGCTAATATTACCATTACCATTTAGTTTTCAAAACCTCATAAAACTGCGAGTTCATCCGAAAACAAATGAAAATCGAGCCAGCAACACAAAAGTTAAAAGAATTGACTTGTTACCGCCGTAACTTCAAAACGCTAGCTACAGATGTAGAGAGACTTGCAGTTAATTCTACCTTCTCTTCTCTCTGAATGAATGCAGATGATCAATCCTTCTCTTTCATATCAGTTTACACCGTATCAGTCTATATTTCTGAAATGAGGTATTATATACACTATTTACATTATGCGGACTATTGTCGACATATTTATTACAACGTTTCGGCCGTTGTACGCTCTGGCCTTCTTCAGGTGGTTAGAATGTTGAACTGAACCCTTTATTTCGCTCACTGGGGTAGACTGTTATAGTTCCACGTGTCATGTCTAATGGATGTCAGCTATCAGTTATCTCCTGCTTAATTCCCTCTCCAAGTTCTCAAGGACACATGACACAATGGATAAAGGCGTTAGTTAGATCCAGTAACAGGACCCAAAGAGTGTGAGTTCAATACCTGTTTAAGCGGTGGAGAACTTGGAGAGGGAATTAAGCAGGAAATAACTGATAACTGACATGGCACGTGGAACTAGAATAGTCTACCCCAGTGAGTGAAATAAAGTGTTCAATTCCACATTCCAACCACCTGAAGAAGGCCGTAGCGTACAACGGCCGAAACGATGTAATAAATATATCGACAAAGATGAGGACAATAGTCCGAATAATGTAAATAGTGTACAGTTGACACCGTTGTTATTCACCGTATATATAATTTCGTTTTGTCATTCGTTCTTGGTGTTGTTGGAAACTAATAAACTTTATTTCAAATTCTGTCAGTGGACTCATCGTTCATAGAAAATCTGTCGTCGTCCTAATTGTTAATCTCGTTTCTTGTCTTCTATGTGCCGTGTCCCTTCAGAACGTAGGTGATGATGACTCTCCACAACTTCCTATCCCTTGTGGCCCCTAACAGCCATGCTAAAGCTCTAGCGACTCCCATGTTCCGCCATCCATTTTGGTGGCTCGTCTACTACCTCTATCCCCCTAACCCTTGATATGCTCAGTGAGGATAACATTTTTTCCTTCTGGACGTAGGCGATCATGGCCCTCCACTCCCTCCTGTCTCTTGTTGCTCTTAATAAATTTTGTCTTTTAGTTAATTCTCCCAAACCCTGTTCCGCCATCCATTTGCTCAAGTCCATCAAGTATGTTACGCGCTGCTTTCCTCTGTCCCTCTTTCTCTGTATCTGTCCTGTGAGTATCAAATTTTCCAAGCCCTCCTTCCTCATTACGTGCCCCAGAAATTTTAACTGCCTCTTCCTGATGTTAAGTTTCCTTTTTGTTTCCATTTTCTCTAAAATTTTGTTATTGCTCACATGTTCAGACCATGGTATTCTTAGCATCCTTCTGTAGAACCACATTTCTGTTGCTTCAAGTCACTTCTTCATCTTTGACGAGATTGTCCAGCATTCGCTGCCATACAGGAGGACAGATATCACGTAACAGTTCAGTCCAATTTTCTTTGTTTCTAACGAAATTTTCCTGTCTCTTAATACTCTTCTTAGCTTTTGGAATGCATCTTTGGCCATCCCAATCCGTCTTCGGATCTCAGTGTCACACTTCTGTCCTCTGTTAGAACACTTCCCAGATATTTAAATTTCTGTACCTGCTTGATTTTAGTATCCTCGACCTGTAATTTGCATTTTGAGCACACCCTTTTGCTGATAACCATGCATTCTGTCTTCTTGTAGTTTATGCTTAGTCCTTTCTTCTCGCTTTCCTTCTGTAGGAGGTTTTGTAGTTTCCTTTCCGGGTCTGCTATCAGCACTGTGTCATCTTACAGATCTTTAAATAAAGCATCATTTAAACAAAGAATGCCTTTCATTTTTAGCTTTATAACATTTTATTACCAAAGTTTTTAAATTTCAAGTCACCATCACAGATTCTAACAAAGAAACGTGCATGGAATTTTAACTTCTAGATAAGGTAGTAAAGGAAAGCAGGGAGAAAGGGAACAACAGCTTAAAACGATAGGAAGTCATGGAGGGTCATGATCGCCCACTTTTTGACATGCCATATAAAAGAAGATATATGATATCTTATTCTGTGCGAGAATTTTTTCGATTGAAGAAATGTAGACAAAATAAATGCTTTTTATCAGTGCATATTTTTCTTATACTGTTTCTCGGCATTTTGCTTGCTTGAATTATAAATTCCAAAGTAAATTACATAAAGATTTTCAAAATATTTAATAAAGATTTCATAAATTTCAAAGAAAATTACATTCTAAAATTTCATAAATTTCTAGGTAAATTTCATAAACATCTCATAAATTTCATTATAAATTTAATAAATTTTAAAGTATTTAATAAAAATGTCTTAAATTTCATTATAAATTTAATAAATTTTAAAGTATATTTCATAAAAAATTCATAAATTTAAAAAAATAGTAATAGTTAATAAATTTCAAAATATTTAATAAAATTTTCATAAATTTAAAGTAAATCTTATAAAATTCTCATAAATTTTATAAAAAAAATCATACATTTTTAAATATAAAATTTCCTAAATAAATATCAAGCAAATATATTAAAAAACTAAATTTAAATAATACTTTAAAAAAGTAAAATTAATAAAATTTTCATAAATGTCAAAATATTTAATAAAAATTTCATAAATTCAAAGTAAATTTCATACGACTAATAAATTTCCATGTAAATTTACTCACCTGACGCGTCAATGAATTCTTTGTAAATCTTATTAAAAAATGTATTCTTTTCTATGAAGTTTAAAATTAATCTTTTAAATAATTAGTACATTAGTGTGTACATTTTTTGAGGCGACTCTTTATGCAACTAAGTTTTTGTTGCTTGATATCAAATGTGAGACATTTAGGATATAAAAATGACCGTAAAAGAAAAAACCCTATTAACAGATCAATAGAAAAAAAATCACTTCGAACAAAGTGATGTGTTGAAAAATTATCAAGTATCATAAGTCATTTGTAGCAAATCCTTAATTATAGAAAGACAAATAAACATCAGTTCTACATCTATGAAGGAATTAAAATATGTTAAATAAATATTTTAATATAACTTGTGCAAAGTTGTTAAATGTCTGTCTATATTTCTTGTTTAATGTCATAAGAGTTACTCCATAAAAAAAAGTAATTTTCAGCACTCATGCACTGCGAACCTGGCTGATCCTGTGCTTGTCTGACCCACTTGTAAATTTGGTTCACACTATAACTTGACACATAAGTTCATGTATCGAGACAATTTCGCTCCCACCAACTAACACAGAAGGAACACAGAGTTCAAACCTGGGAAGAAAACAAGCTTTGCCCTTTAATGAGAGAGAGAGAGAGAGAGAGAGAGAGAGAGAGAGAGAGAGAGAGAGAGAGAGAGAGAGAGAGAGAGAGTGTGTGTGTGTGTGTGTGTGACAGGTAAAGATGTGTAGGGTGGAACAGAGTTTCTATATTAACAGCAGAGATAACGAGCTACGATGTTTTCACTTGTGGCAAGTCTGTACATGACCAATGCTTGGACAAGAATTCCCTGTAAATTGTCAGCCAATGGCGTGTTCTTGAAAGTTTGCTGAGGTAAGCAAAGAACACTGCTATGATTTTAGACGAAAATATATAATTTTTTTATTAATTTATTATAAGTAGTGACATAAAATATAAACTTGCTATTTTAAACAAAATTCATTTGAATTCTTCTTGGCTTACGTACAAAATGGCCAGTAATTTTGCTGTAAAAAAAATCTGACTTTCACTGAATAAACAAAAGCTACTACTAACCGCTATATGCTATGCGTTTGGCCTGACTTTACTCTTTCTCCAAATTTACTTGTTTGGAAGATTTCAAATAATTTTATTATTAAAAACATTTGAATTGACATATCAGAGGCACGGGCTTTCAAATCAGAAAGTTTAATTCCAAGTTTGAAATATAAGTTCATTAATATGGTACAATTGAATTTAATAAAATTAATGAAAACAGATATTTAAATAAATTAAAATTAATAAACAATAAAGAACTAATAAAGAAATAAATTAAACTTAATAATTAAAGATATTTATAATTTTGTACGAAATAATTTGATAGGGTACGCGTACCTTGCTACTTAAAGATCCACGCCACTTGTCAGTTGATATGATTATAAGTTTCATAATGTTTTCACACTTGGCAAATCTGCACATGGCCAAAGCCTGGGTAAGTATTTTCGCTCTATTATCGGTGCTTCCAGATGACTACTCTCAACTTAATTCGAATTAGCCCCTTATATACTTGATCGTCGAGGTGTTATGTTTTTTTTTTAAATTAAAAAAAAATTTTTTTAAAATCATATCACCCCAAGCAAGGCCGGAGGCCACTATCACGCAAGGGGTTAAAGAAGGGTTGGAGGAAGAGCAGATAGGAGTGGCAAGGGAGGGGATGTGGAGAAAGAGAAAGACAGTGGGTCGATCAAGGCAAGGGGGCCACAAAAGATCCGGAGTGAGAGCAGATAGGAATGAAAAATGAAAGGATGTGGAGAAGGGAAGTGGATAGATCAAGGCAACTGGAGATGTCGATTGACGCTACACTTAAACCGTTGGAGATTGTATTTATCAGGGAAACAGTAATAGGGAAGGGAGTTCCATAGGCGAGATGTGCGAGACATGAAGCTATTAGAGTAGAAGAGACGTCTACATCTAACAGTTTCCACGGTGTAGGGGTGGGAGCGGGAAGCCATGTTGGGTAATTCATAAAATTTCTCTGTTTTTTGTTTTTATTATGACGGCAAACATTTCTCAGAACAAAACATGCGACAGGTTTTATTGGGCTAGATGGTTTCAGCACAAGGGAAGAATGGATCACTACCTAGAAAAATAGTTCCATAACTTGCTTCCCCAAGGGAGAGGAGTTAATGGATAAAATTGCTTGACAGTAAGTTGCAATCAATAAAATTACAAACACTTTACTGGTTAGTAAGCTGCACTGGCAGATACACTGAATTCATCATAAAAATTAAGATGATGAATTACTAAATACTAATTGTAATGACAAAAGTACGCAGGTGTAGGCTTTAAGAAAGTTTATTCAATTGAGAATACAAGGTTCACGTATAGTGTCTTTTTATAGTCCCAGTAAACAGAAATAGCTCTCTCAAAGAAGAGAATAACAAAACAAAGGGAGACTACTCTTGATTATTCATAACACTAAACACTTCAAATACATCGGTGTATGGATCAGTTATAACCAATTTAGTATAAGAGATAATGAAATTGAACATAAAATAGTTTGCGCTAGAGGTATTTTCCCACAACACCAGAAATTGGCCTCAAATCAAAATATTAACCAAAAATTTGAATCATGCTCTTAAATCATCTCCTCACATTGAGAATTTGATGCAGATGTCATGGTGCCAGAATCGTTCGGAATATCTAAACTGTCAGCTGTATACAAACGCTTTCTCAGATCAATGATTAAAAATTACTTCGAGCGAATGAAGCATGTAGGTCTAAGTGAGGACCATCCTTCTTAGAAAACCGTTGACTGACGTTACAGAATCACAAAGAACTGTATAACAGAAACCACATTACATGAGGACTTTCAACAGCAGCAACAACTCAAATGTATGTATCACATGTGACTTGAAGAGAAAATAATGACAGAATGAAGATGTTGACGTTCCACACGACACCAAACAAAAGGGTAAGAAGAAAACCACCGCCCATACTGAAAAGAGTGATAAGACTCAGCGGACCTCAGAAACCTATTTTTCTGAAAAGTTATTTTAATACAAAGTTTTGATAAATTTCAAGTGGTAGCAGCAGTGGATGTCTGGTTAATAAAGGCCGAAAGTTTCCTTAAAATGGAATAGCTAATATTACCATTACTATTCAGTAGCTAATTTGCTTGTCATTGAGCGCTCAATACTTGTTAACTTGTGCTAGAAATAAGCCAATTTGAGTATGAATAATAATACAGAAGTTTGTTCGGATAAATAAAAAACAAACAAATGATTTTCGTAGTGGTCATTGCCTTTTAAGCTTGTTTGCAAGAATTTTTATTTTCGTAATAAAATCAAATAAAACAGAAAAGATAAAACAAATATGCCTAAAATTGATTTATTTTCTGTGGAATTTTTATTGACTTTTTGGTTTCATTTTTTTGTTTTGTTTCAACGCAATATGTTTTCTATTGCAGGGGGCAGTTTCTTATTTTCAGTTTTATTTTTAATGGTACTTCAAGTTTTTCTCTCTCTGTTTGCACAACAAAGAAGAGATATTATGAAACACGAAACAGAATTTTTATTTTTTTTATTTTACTAGTTATTTTTTATTTTATTTTACTAGTTACTTTTTATTTTATTTTACTAGTTATTTTTATTTTATTTTACTAGTTATTTTTTTATGATTGTGTCTGAAATGAAAAGGTTGCTTCAGTTTTTTTGGTTGGTCGTTTCGTTTTTTTTGTTTTTTTTTAACCTTCTTCCTTCCCAGCCTCGTTATCAAATATTGGGAGGACATTTATTGAATATTTATTGGCTGGAACGTACGGAAACGAACAAGCAAAGGAGAAAAACATCTAAAAATAGACTTAGAGAGAAAAGTAAAGCGAAACAAAACGAAACAGAGAAAAAGAAAAAGAATGAAAAGTTGTTAAGAGAAAGAGGGGGAAAACATAAAGAGAGAAAGAATAAAAAAAACTGTATGAAACAAAAAGAGAGAAAGGGTAATAAAGTAAGATTGAAAGAGAAAAGAAAAGAGAGAGAAACAGGAAAGTCAGACAATGAATAAGAATAAGGTGTAGATGCAGCAACTTAATTATGCACAATTGGACGTTGCATTCGCGATGCCCGCTCCATACAAGTAAACGCACATACGTATTATAGGAAATTTTCTCGCTTGCGAGAAAATAAATGTTCCTACTTCGCTAAATTACTGAGCACAGAAGAATTTTGAGAGCAAATAAACAAAAATAAATAATTTACATTATTCGTACTGTTATCCTTATCTTCATTGCCATATTAACAATATTTCGGCCGTTGTACGCTCCGGCCTTCTTCAGGTGATTGGAATTTCGAACCGAACCCTTTATTTCGTCCATCAGGATAGATTGTTCTAGTTCCAAGTATCATGCTTCTTCTGGTGGATTAAATAATCAGTTGAAGAAGGCCGGAGCGCACTTCGGCCAAAACGTTGTGAATATGGCAATGAAGATAAGGATAGCAGTCCGAATAATGTAAATAATCATTATACCTCATCTGAGAGATCCATTCAACTTAAGAAGGCCAGAGCGTACCACGACCTAAACGTTGTGAATATGACAATGAAGATGAGGATAACAGTCTGAATAACGTAAGTAATCATAATGCCTAATCTCGGAGATATAGACAGAAAAATAAATAAATATTTTACAGATTCACAGATAAACGCTAGTTTTCATCTTAAGTGGTATGTCTCTTCAGAATGTAAGCGATCATGGCTCTCCACATCTTCCTTTTAAAAACCTCTATAAACTATACATTGCTATGCTTATACTTAGAGTTGGGTTATGTTGCATTCTCAACGGCTTTGGATTCAGAGTTACCCTTCTCCTAGACTGGTTGCCAACCAAAGCTCGAGAGAAAGAAAAGATGGGTTCTTACCTTTCCTAAGGGTATTAGTGCAAATTAAGCACGAACTGTCTCAGTTGGGAATTGAACTCAGTTTGTCAATACCCTTTACCGTTCTGTAAATCAGCACCTGCGTCAAATTTCGTCACATTAAAAACAAAAAAAATTATTGATCTTTCTCTCTCTTATAGGATTACGCCCTTTCTCTTACTCGCACAAATACACATTGGTATAAATTTATATGGCCAAACATTCGTAAAAATCTACACACACAAGCACTTATAAATACGTATTCTGCAAAGGAGCTATAATAGTTGATATTAGTCGTAGAGAAAGACATGTAACTAGATATCTGTGTTACATGCTTTTATTTACATATGTATATTTCAGGAAGGAATAATATTTAGAAATTAATTAAAGCCATTATCGCCTCGGATTATCCCCCAGCGGGAATATGTGAATGTATTTCATTGTACAACAAACACCAATAAACAAAATAACGCATTATAAAGATCTAGATGGGCAGAAAATAATGTTCAAATGTTTGTTGCATATATTTCCATATAATGCAAATCGTTTGCATTCACGTAAATTTGTCCATTAGCTAAGTATATACATACATACGTACACACACACACACACACACACACATTTAATACCCTATATTTAATACCCGGGGGTGGGGGCAGATGGATACATGCCTTTCAAGGGGATCTGTGTAAAAGCAAACGTAACGGTCTCAAATGAAATTTGAACTCGGCCAATAACCACTGCGTTGCGAACACACACTTTGAGTTGTTAATATTTTACGTATTTACTATTTTTACTTTCCATTTTTTGAGAACTTTATTTTCTGTTATATAACTGTTGGATACCCAATGAGGATAAAAATCACTTCATTTGTAATACAGTGTAACCCGGATATAAGAGACCCTGATATAAGAGAAACTCGGATATAAGAGAGATTTTCTCTGGTCCCAAATTAGAGCCTGTGTTAATAAAACAAAATAGACCAAACCCGGATATAAGATACTTCTTCTCCGGTCTCGACAACTCTCTTATATCCGGGTTACACTGTAGTACACGAGACTAGATTGGTGTCTATTACTAATCGGTGAAATGCCTATAAATGTGCATTTTCCAAACTACTAATGTCTACAGGTACAGAAGACACCCGAAATAATTCGGTGTACACATATACAAATCTCAAACTTCCAAAACACACACACACACATATATATATATATATATATATATATATATATATATAGGGAGAGAGAGAGAGAGAGTTAGAGTTGAAGAGGGAAGGTGAATATGGTGTGGGATGGAGAAAGATACTGAAAGAATAAGGGAGAAATATGGGGAGGGGGAGGGGGATAAAAAAAAGAGATAATACAAAAAATAAGATGAAGAGATGGCACATGGACAGAAAGAGAAAGCGGGAAAGAAAGAGACAGAGGTTAAGAAAGAGAAATTGGAATAGAAAGAAAGGGAAAGAGCGAGAAAAAGAAAGATGGTTGAGGGCGACAAGCCGACACGTATAACGTGTAAAGAGAACCTTTAAGAGAAAGGTCGTTTGACAGGAACGAGCATAACCAGGTATAAAAACAAAGGTAGATGCGAACTGACTGAAACAGAGAATAAGAAACAAAGAAGGGCAAGATGTGAGTAAAGAATAAGAAACGAGGAAGTATAAGAAAATAGCAAAAGAGAAAGAGTAAGAGAGAAAATAAAAGAAATCTTTGGAAACTAACAATTTCCGTACACGTATCCAATTGGTGTAGCCTAAAGGAGGTTCGCCTAAGACAAAGACATCTAAAAATCCTTCTGCATAAAATCTACAAAGCTTTCAAAACACAAATAAACAAAGAACATTGAAATATATGTTTGATTCGCAAAACCTTTGGTGTATAAATTCGCATAGAAAGAGGGTAAATGAGAATATACGTAGACACATGTGCCTCAGAGGAAGTGTCAAATCTTCAATTGTAATCTCGCACATATACAGACACATACTCATGATGACGAGACGGTAATCGAGAATAAGCAAAGAAACAAACAAAAAACAGATTGAAGCTATCCCATGGCCACTACGATTCTTGAATTGTGGCAAAGCACAAGCGTTAATTCGGATGGCACTGCAAAAGTTCAACAGTTCCTTCCCACTCGAACTAACCATTTTGTCTACTCGTTCTTATTTCCTCAAGGAAATGCGTGTCGTCTAAGAAAACAAAAAACTTTTCTTTTGTTTCTCCAACAATCTCTATCCGTTCATAAAAAGAAAGAACATCTATTGTAATTTCTGGCCGTACATGACTTGTAGATTTCCATCGGGAGAAAAAGGCAATTTTCTCTATCTTCTTATATATATATATATATATATATATATATATATATATATATATATATATATCTCATGTATATATCATAGTGTATGAAAAAGAGGAGGGGAGGGACAATTTTCTTTTTATTCTAGGCACAAGAAAGGCATATCGCCAGCTTGTCGATGTATTTACTTGAAGAGATTTTGTTTTAGCACAAAATTTCTTACATGCACGCTAAAGTAGTTTTCTTCAATAATTAAACCGGAGAAAGGCTGATTCATGTGAATCACCATAAAAAACTGTTTGTACTTCAGACGAGAATTTGATCATTCTTAGAATCTGGTGAGGATTTCAATTATAGGTGAATACGTAATTCTTTAAATGGACAACTAACTTGAAAGACAGGCAGACGATTTTATTGGTTCAAGAAGAGAAAACTCTTGTGAAAAACAATTTCATTCATTTTTTTTTCTAAAACAAAGTTTAATTTTTTGTCAGATGCTCATGCTCTCAAATAATTGAAAAAAAATTTGCATATGACTATTTTTGGGGGAAAAGAATTCTTTTTGCAATGGAACAGACGAGACAAAAATATAATTTATATTTTTCTGCCAAATGAAAAAGTTCTAATGAAAATTAAAAAAGCACAAAGTAAATGCGCTTTTTGAATAGCAAGTAAGTCTGATTGACCAATACTGCTGAGTAGATTTTTTAAAACTAATGTAACTCAATATAAGGCTCAAGAGTCACTCAAAGTAGAGTATTACTAAATGAGGTGAGTGGTATGAACATAAGAAGAGGGAGTAGGAAAAGAATTGTATGAGGATATGGAGGATAGATAACGATTGATCCGGGATTTTAAGAGAATAAGATTTTAGTGTTCTCAGGAATCTGTTCCACAAAATAACAGTTCTTGGAAAGAAGCTGTTTTGAGTGAAACTTTCTCCTTGCAAATGGAATACGGAGAGAATGAAGATGGTTCGAACCAGCTTGTCAGGTCTTAACCGTAAAGGCCTGAACTTGGAGAATTAAATAATAGAGCTTGTCCGAACATTTTCCATTGGAATGGCGACAGGCTTGCAACGATACGTCTCTAGGAAAGGAGTTGTCCGGTATACAAGATTGCGTAGACGCTTTCGAACTGTCATGGTTAGAAAGTTAGGTCTGGACAGCCCTAGCCCATTTATGGCAGCCATATTCCTTTTTGATCCAATCTGACATTTGTATAAGTCAGGCGAGTTCGATCCACATACTTTTTGCCTTGTGCCAATCTAAGCTTATCTTAGTTTATTACAAAGAAAATAAAACCGTGTCACTCGCATCAGTCTGTTTATTAAGAATCATGATAGTATACTAGACAATGCCTGTTGACAAAAACATAACTCAGTCTCATCAACGTTCAGCATAAACAGGAATTACATCGCCGTCCAAGAAAAGCAAATCGGTATGCGATCTACGAAATCGCCCCAAGTAATCTTTGAGTTGGATTAACATGAAAGGAATGTAGACCAATTGTCTGGTGAAGTAATGACGACTGGAATTCTTGCTATTGAGATAACAGGTTTATTCTTGAAAAGGTTCTTAGGAACTTCGAAAGGATTTCTATGATTGAAATGGCACGATGCTGGAAGAGCCTGATTAGTAAAACAAAAAGATGCAGCTGTGTATCACAAGTTTATTCATCTTTGATAGACAACAGATGTATTGAAATACTGGCTAGAAGCAGCCATTGTCCTAGTCAAGCAACACAAGAATTATCTCAGGAGATATATATCGTAAGTAGCACAATGAATCGACTAAAGTCTAGATAACACAAAGGAGGTTATTTCCAAAATTGTAAAGGGAGATAATAACATCCTCACTATCTACTTCTGATCTTCAAGAACTTACTAAGTTTAAACAAGCATTTTTTCAACTCCATTTATGTATACCACTGACTGGGCACTTCGTCGCAGTGTACTGTTTAGCAAGCTTGTTTCACTGGACCAATTGGGACTGAGTAGTGAATTTGATCATAACTGGATACTTCATGATTGCAGCCTAAGCTATACTCAGTAAATCACTATGTATTGCACTGATTTTATACATATCTATCTACAAATTATTGGTGGACCTAGAAGTAAGCGGTCTGCCCGAGTGGAAAGTTTGTGGGGAGAAATATTTAAATGAAGCAGCATGCAAAATTAGTTGTACCAATTTTCCTCTCACTCCGCTTGTGGCATTTTTTTTATCCAAATTCACTTTATGATTAAATAATGCACTGGACATTTATTTTGAGGCTTACGAGAGGAATCAGTTACCTTTAGGGCCATTTTTTGTCAGAGTGCCGATAGTGTTAAGGCGATAAAAATTGTTATTTGTAAGAAAAAACAAAACAAAACTTTTTTTTCTAATCATTTTTAAATATCTGTCTATATTTCTGAGATGAGGTATTATGTACATTATTTACATTATTCGGACTATTGTCCTCATCTTTGTCGTCATATTTATTACAACGTTTCGGCCTTTCAGTATATGTCTATATTTCTCAGATGAGGTATTATGTACATTATTTACATTATTCGGACTATTGTCCTTATCTTTGTCGCCATGTTTATCACAACGTTTCGGCCGTTGTACGCTTCGGCCTACTTCAGGTGGTTGGAATGTCGAACTGAACCCTTTATTTCGCTCACTGAGACAGGCCGCCCCCTTAAGGTGAGGCTTCAAGAACACCAGAAAACTGTAACACGAGGGGAAGTGGAAAAATCAAGCGTGGCTGACCACATATGGAGAGAGAAGGGAGATCACCGCCCTCTGTGGGATCAGGTTGAGATCATAGACAAGGAACACCATTAGAAAATTCGTAAATTTGGTAAAAACATGAAATGATAACAGCAAAAATTGCAATATGAGCACTGGTAAAAATGGTTGCTGAAGACATTAGGTTTATAATACCCAGAAATTCATACACAGATGTCCTCAAGGACACATGGCACAGTAGATAAAGGCGTTGGTTAGATTCAGTGACGGGACCCAAAGAGCGTGAGTTCAATATCCGGTTAAGGCAGTGGAGAACTTTCAGAGGGAAATTAACAGGAGATAACAGATAACTGACATCCATTAAACATGAACATAAAACTAGAACAGTCTACGCCAGTGAGCGAAATAAAGGGTTCAGTTCAACATTCCAATCACCTGAAGAAGGCCGAAACGTTGTCATTTTTAAATGTTTTTCCATTTTATTTGGTTGTTGCCTTTTGTTGAGGCTCCGTGTTTTTTTTTTCAAAACAATATAAAGAGTCGTAATTTCTTTATGTTTTGTAGATTTTGCCCACTTTTCGGAATGTTGCTTAGAGGCGCAGTAAATTCTACGATTGCCCCGGATAGCACAAACGCTAGATATACCGCTTATAAAAATCCGAGACATTTTATCGTACTTTGAAATATATTTGTATTATTCAGTCAATATCATTTTATAGAAAAAAAACATACATTCTTTATAATTTCAAATTCAACTATTCAATGGCAGAATGCCAATCGTGATGATCAAACTGACTTCCAAATGATATGCGATGCCAGTTTGAGTTATAGGGATATACCAATATTTGTTCACAATAATATAATATGAGGATTGAACCCACTACACCAGTTAACTGGTTTGCAAGATATGCTTGTTAATCATCATCCAAAACGAGGCGGACAAACTTAAAGCATTCTATGAATGTGGCGTTGTTCCAAAATTGGCTTAGACAAATAAATCTCTAAATATATGGTTTCCTTGGCAATAATGTCGATACAGAAGAAAAAAAAAAGAAGCTCGGACTAAAATCAGGCCCACCGACAGAGTGTTTTGAGTGTGTGTTTGTGTATGTGGGGTAGTCATTAAACCCGAGGGGACGCGAATTTGCACTCTGATTTTCATCATTTTCACGAATAGCCAGGAGGAAAATAATTTCCTCCTTCGTCCATGGTGACTGGTCTGAATAAAACGCTGTAAAAATGTTCCCAATATTTGTTGTTTTTAATAATTTTTTTAAAAATCATTTCACTCCAATCAAAGCGATAACGCCACTAGGACACGTTACTGAGAGTAAAAGAAAGTGAAAAGACTTAAGTGAGGAGAAAGGACAATAAAAGAACAAGTTTTAGGAAAACAGAATTTGGCAAGTGGCATTGCATTTAAATTTTTGAAGATTGTAGTTGGCAGGGAAGCAAGAAATCGGAAGGGAGTTCCACAGTCGAAAAGTGCGAGAAAAATAAACAATTAGAATAGAACATGCGGTTACATATATGTAGTTGAACAGCAAAATGGTGAGACCTACTTGCCAATCTAGTATTACACTCAAACTCATGCAGACGAGGTATTAAAGAGAACAGTTGCTATGAATATATTTGTAAATATTTGAAGAACACATCAGGCCGGTGAGAAAGGGACTGAAGTCGAGATGCCAGGTCAGGATTAATTACATTACAGATCCTTCTTTGAATATTGTCAAGAATCTCGATATATATATATATATATATATATATATATATATATATATATATATATATATATATATATATATTAGGAGCCCCAGATTAGATATGTCAGCAATATTCAAAGCACGGATGAATGGTAGATTTATAAATGTGCAAGATGTATTCTGATAAGAAAAAAATGTCGAGTACCAACTTTTGATAAAGAAGAAAATTATTTTAACTTTCTGTAAATAATTTGTTGCATGTGTACATACCATTCATTTCATTCAAATAAATTCAATTATAGACTAATCTTACCCCGCTTATTAGATATTGGAAACATCCCCGCTTATTAGATATTGGAAACATCCCCGCTTATTAGATATTGGAAACATCCCCGCTTATTAGATATTGGAAACATCCCCGCTTATTAGATATTGGAAACATCCCCGCTTATTAGATATTGGAAACATCCCCGCTTATTAGATATTGGAAACATTTCCAACACCTATTCCAAAATCCCTTTTGTTAAAGACCCAAGAGTATTAATTTGCAACATAACAAAAACAGCATTTCTTTGTAAAACTTTTAAAGAAGAATCTGCAATATTATCTGTCCTGGCATGGTATCTCGGTTTTAATCATTTCCCCACCGGCGTAACGTAGCTTCTTTGTGTCTTTTCTATAAATATTTTCATGGCGATTGTTCTGATGAGGTTTCATCTCTGTGACCTCAGTTTTATCAATTTAAGCGTAGTACTGGACTGGCACTTAGGTTTCCTCATTTAACTCTTGTAATTTCTTACACTTCTCGCCTGTGGAACACTCTCCTGGCTTCTTGCTTTCCAGTCAACCATAATCTTCAAAAATGGCAATGCAATGCCAATTTTTGTCATCTGTTTTTTCCATCCTGTTCTTTTATTGTCCTTCTTACGCAACAGCATTTTCTCAGTTTCTTTCATTCTAACTAACCCCTTGCGTCTTAGTGGATTTATCGCCTTGCTTGGGGATGAGATATTTTTAAAAACCCGACCTTTATTGATTGTCTCGTCTTTCTTCTCTAACTTTTTAACCCGTTGACTGCCAGAGGTCAATTACGAAATGAGACGTCGAACTTTATAATATGCAACTTAGGAAATTTATAGCATTTTTGAAGTCTTAACATAGCCTACAAACTAAAAATATCACTGCGAATAAACTTGCTGATGCAGATGAAAATGTATCAGAAAATGCCAAGGAAATAACTCGTAGACGGCACAAGATAACTCGTAGTCGGTGACATAATAAAAACTGCCAACCAAGATTAGGCAGTCGATGTGTTAAGGAAACTCTTATGAGTTTTGTCGTATCCTGACTGGGGACAAAACACAAAGAGTTGACGGTCGTTAAATACAGACTTGACGAAAGTTTCATTTTTGATAGTTTATTTACAGTCATCGGTATATGTGGAGAGTTTACATCACGTGCAAAAAACAAAATCTCAGTTAGAATGAAATGGCAGTATGTAATGAAATCAGGGAAACAATTTCCATGAATAGTGTTCCCTGTCTCCCGTTAAACATTGCACACATGTCTATGCAACTTACCATTAATAGACCGTTAGTTAGAAAGGTACAGCGCAAGGAAATTGCTGCACACAAGAGCTATACGCGGAACAATTCTATAGATTGGTGATACTTATACTATCAAACATTATAAAGACGTTGAAAAGGATTGTGCATCATAAGCAGGTCAGGTGCAACGATGGCAGATTTTAGTTTCTATGACAAAGAGTTAAATCAACTACGATTGTAATTAGATAAAAATAAATAAATAAATAAATAAATAAAACAAAATCAGTTCATTTTATTTATTTTATTTTATATTTTACTAATTTCACCCCAAGCAAGGCGTGAATGTAACTCTGGCGGTTATAAGGAGTGAAATTAAAAGAGAAGACTGACTATAGGAAGTATTGAGGAAAAGACAAAAGCTTAACGAGGTTCAAAAAGATCGAAGATAGTGATTGACATTGCATTTAAATTTCTGTAGTTATCAGGGAAGTAAGTAAATGAAAAGGAGTTTCACAGTTGGGAAGTGCGAGAAACGAAACTGTTTGATTAGAAGAGGCGGTTACATTTAACTATTTTCAACAGTAAAAGGGAGGGGCCTAGATTAGCACGTTTAAATTCATGTATACAAGTTTTATTATTAATTGGCACTTATTTTAGCTTGCTTCATATTATGAAAAAACAATAAAAAAAAACGATGAATATGACATTACTACAGTTAGTACAATTCATATAAATAAAAAAACAACATTGTGCTGAACAACCGTGGGAAAATTTTCGAAGTTTGCTTTTCTTCATTAGGTGTCGTAGAAATTTCAACCGTCAGTGTTGGAATTTTGGCTTTTACTCGATTAAGAATATAGACTCCCTGCTGGATACCAAACCATCTTATTCATAAGCCAAGCGATAAAGAGTTTAATTTATACACTTGTATTTCTCGAGAAGGGCAAGAATCATGCAAAATTCGCTACGCTTATTTGCCATTCAGGAATATAAGTGATTGGAATACGAAATTTACACCATTTTATCAAAACTAAAATACTGTTTTATCCTCTTATAATTTTACTTGTACTCTCGAATCTGGGATAATTGTACCTTTTCATTATTAAATTTTTCAAAACAAAATCTACCAAACTAGCCCCGCTCTTATCCACCCCCGTTTATTTAATATCGTGGGAACTACCTAGAAAAAAAAAAGAAAGGAAACTCCAAGAAAATGATTATTTACAATTGCTAAACTGATTTGATTCAGATTCTATAACTTCATTCATTTTATAATTCATTCAATTCTAAACATTAATTCGTATCAATTGAAATCAAAATAATATTTTCGTCGTGGAGCGTGCCACCTTTCATTATTATTTGAAAAGTAAATAAGAAATAAAGAGAGGGGGAAAAAGAGGATAAAAAAGAGGAAAGCGAGAGAGAGAATAGGAAGGCGAAAGAAAAGAGAAAAATAAGGAGATAATAGAAAGAGAAAGAGAGAGAGAGAGAGTGAAATGAGAAAGAGTTTGTGAAAAGAGTGTGCAAAGAGAAGGAGAGAGTGAAAGTGAATGAGAGTGGGAAGAATAAGAAAGGGAAAGAAAAGGAGAGAGAGAGAGAGAGAGAGAGAGAAGTTGTGAAAGAGAGAAAATTTAAGAAGCCGTAGAAGATACGGATGAAAATTGCATGTAACTACAGCACTGGATATTAAAAGAACCCTAATAAACGGATTCTTCTGGACATGGGGCTTAAATGTTAAAGCAGCATTCTTTAGAAAACCGATTTACCATATTTAATTGAAAACCAAATAAATTCGTGCTCGAGAGAGAGAGAGAGAGAGAGAGAGAGAGAGAATGCATACGGCCGTATTTATTTTTTGTCTTCCTTTCTTTCTCTATCTTCACCTCTCTCCCTTCCTCTTTCTCTCTTCCCACTTCTTTTCTTTTGATGCTGCAAATGCATCCAAATGACTCGGCAACTCAGTCTGTTTTTCTGGTCTTCGCCGTTTTACATTAGGCAAATCTCTAAACAAAGACGTCATACGATTTCAGAGTCACCTTTCTTCCTAAATGGCAATTTTTGCTTTTTCCTCCATGATTGATTTTCAGCCACCAACCTCATCCAGACAGAAATCCATTTCCAATAAAAGAACTTAAAAAATGGAAAAAAGACTCTTATTGAAATTAAGTAAGAAACTATTTACTTTCTCTCTTTCTTTCTTTCTTTCTTTTTCTCTCTTGCCCATCGACCTATTCACCCATTTTCTTGAAAAGTCTTCTAAACATCGAAACCTTTTCTTGTTTACGCATCTGCTTATGTTGTTTGTTCAATACTTCGGGCATTTTTTTTACATGATCTTTTTAAAAATCCGTTTTCTAATTTTCTAAATCCGATTCACTGTGTGAATAGATGCGTGTATTTGATAGATACAGAGAGTTCACGAGGTAAAGACAGTTAGAGAGAGGGTGGAAGGAGAGAAGAGAGACTATATATTTGTCGACTTCGCATGGAAAATGTAAAAGTCTCTCCAAGGGAGATAAGAACAAACAAAAAAAAACGAGAAATGAATTTGAAAGGAGCCTCTGCAGTATTTAATAAAGTGAAGTGTGAAAACAAAGCCCGTCTGCCTTGCCGTGCTCGACACATAAAGCTCTTTTCGTACATTTTTGAACGAGTTCGTATCTCACTGGGTGTTCCACACAAGTAGGCTTTTTATATGGTTTGTGCACCGGGAGAGAGAGATTAAGCTAAACTTCATTCGGTACAGCACCACAGACAGTGAATGGAGGAGAAAGAAGACTGTGTTGAGTTAATCTTTTAAGTGGAAAGCTGATGATTGGCTGCCTATCTCGTCGTCTGACTGCCTTGAAAGCTAGCAAATAAAATCATAGTTTTTTCTTTATTTTTAACTGTTATCAAACTCTAAACAACAATGATAGTAACAGAGAAAAATATATCTCAAGACGCAAATCATTCTTCTATCTACAATATATATATATATATATATATATATATATATATATATATATATATATATATATATATTTATTATAATTTTATCATATAGACAAAACCATTTTACTCACTACAAAGATGCAACTTCGTTTCAGTGCATTTCAACTGCACTTCGACGTGTGAGAATCGAAAATGGTCTAATAATTATCGTTCTACTATCGTTATCGAGCCCTCTTTTGGGTTAATGCTGTGAACGTTGGAATTTATATATTACTTTTGTTCTCATCGCACCGGATATATATATATATATATATATATATATATATATATATATATATATATATATATATGTGTGTGTGTGTGTGTGTGTGTGTGTATATACTTAAACGTTATTTTTAGTGGATATTCGTATCTGAGTAGATGCTCCGTTAAACAGTATATTTATTAATTTTTGACTACCGGCCTGAATATTGGAGAAATTTTATTAGAGAAAAATATGCGCTCTCCGACAGGACTCAAACCTGCGTTCCCCGTTTGGGATAGCATCACTTGATCTAACGTGCTTTAAACCTTTCGGAGAGTATCGATGGTCAAGCATAATTGACGAAGTAAATATATATGATGAATATCGTATCCTAATGTATTCTATCTATCTATCTTGTTTCTTTATCTACCTATCTATGTTGCTTTATCTATCTATCTATCTTGTTTCTTTATCTATCTATCTATCTTGTTTCTTTATCTATCTTGTTTCTTTATCTATCTATCTATCTTGTTTCTTTATCTATCTTGTTTCTTTATCTATCTATCTATCTTGTTTCTTTATCTATCTTGTTTCTTTATCTATCTTGTTTCTTTATCTATCTATCTATCTTGTTTCTTTATCTATCTTGTTTCTTTATCTATCTAGTTTCTTTATCTATCTAGTTTCTTTATCTATCTATCTATCTTGTTTCTTTATCTATCTATCTTGTTTCTTTATCTATCTATCTATCTTGTTTCTTTATCTATCTATCTAATGTGGGTATAGAAATCAATTCTGAATAGTGATTGGTAGTTTCACGTCTTAAGTGATTATCAATCTATGTGGTCATCCGACCATTCGCTGTATCTGCGATATTGACCACATTTCCTATCATAAATATAGCATATTACACACACACATTATATATATATATATATATATATATATATATATATATATAAGAGAGAGAGAGAGAGAGAGAACAAGAGAGTTAAAAGAATGAGAAAGAATCGATAAAGCAAATAGGATATTCTTTGTTTTACAATCGAGTTTGTTATCTGATGAATATTTTGTTGTTGCTTCCAATTATTTTTATTCTTTCCCTCGCCATCTTTGAACGTTTCAAATATTTGATGGAACTTCCCGGAGTTTGGTATTGATCTAAGCTAACATTTCCTACACGCTTTCACCCCTCGGCCACAATCAGTTTCCGACATTTAGACAGTGCGTAACTCTGTGTATCTTTGCGCACTCGTTTTATGCGTGCGCCTGCATACGATTTATGTTGGTGTATAAAGGTGTATACATATAATGTCAAGTAGGTACGCAGACGCACATTTTTATATGTACAGGTATCGACTCCTGTCAGCCATTAATTTAAAATTGTAGCCATCCGTTAGATTTAACTAACATTAACACAAACGCGGTTTATGGCTTACTTACAACAGGTAATTTGGACTCTTACCACCGCTGAACAGCAAAAGCGGATTTTAACTTTTAGTAGGTGCAAAACACCGATATCGGTATTGATATTTAGAAAGCCTAGATTAGTCTGGTACAAGGCCACAATAGTGGGGCATCCGTGAGTATCGCGCTCACTTTACTAATTGTCAACTATGGTGATACTTCTATTGTGGCCGAGTGGTTAAAAAGTTTGCGTTACGACCATGAGACAAAGGTTCAAAACTAACCGTGGTCGATTTGTCATGAAGAGGACTTCTTGATAATATCAGCCTGGCGATCAGAGAATGAGATATGGAGAGAAAAAAAGGAAGAAATACTGGTATCTTTATTTTTGTGTTTGATTTTCATTGGTTAACTAAGCTTCATGTACATTTGGCTTGTTAAGCAGTGTTAGTATAATTTATTAAATTCCGAATTTGATGTTCTAAGAAATTAACAGATTGGAAGCCTAACCTAAAAACCGTAGATATTGCTTTATGTATGTAGGTTTATGAGAGAGAGAGAGAGAGAGAGAGAGAGAGAGAGAGAGAGAGAGAGAGATAGCATAATATAAAAACTATGGAAAAAAAGGAAAGAAAGAACTAAAAAAAGAAAGAAGAGGAAAAAGAATAATGCATAAAAAAAAATAGAGAGAAAAATGAGAGAGATAGAGAAGAACAAAGAATGTAATTAAACTCTGTGTGTCCATGTGTGGCCGTGCATGCGTGTATGCGTGTGGGAGATAAAGTATACAAGACATAAACGAGAGAGAAACGTCGGAAGATGGCAGGAAACCATTGTAAAGACCAAAACAAAAATCCAACAAAAGATGAAATGACACAAGAAAAAAAAAGAAAAGAAATGAAAAAGAGGAAATAGCGATAAGCTGCTTGAAAGAGTATTTACATATGTGCATGTGGGTATATGTGTACCCAAAGTAAACATCATTGCGATGTGTATAGGTATGTGTGTAGGTCATATTAGGATTACTTTTTGAGTGCAAGTACACTAAAGGCTGTCGACGGAACACCCTGAAGCCATTGCATAGAAATCAAGAGAAGAGTATATGATAAGTGACAATAAAATTCTCTGGACAAGAGAACTGAACGCTGGGAAAGGAGAGCAAGGAAGGAAAGGAGAGCAAGGAAGGAAAGGAGAGCAAGGAACAAAATAAAGAGAGCAGATGTAGGATTAGATACTGAAAAAAGAACGATATTTGCCCTATTATAGAAACGGCACATCGATTGCGAAGGTTTAGACTTAAGACTAGTTAGTCGCAGACAGGGAGGAATTGAATAAGATGGAATTGTAAAAAAGGTTTTGTCTTTACTGCCCACACCAAACCTATATAAGACGGTCATATGCACTTAGCCGGCGCGAGAAAAATGGTCATCGAGGTAATGTTTTGTTGTTTGGAAGCAAAGCAGATGTAAGCTATCAGTGTTTAAGTATCTCTGCCATTCGTCATTTCATATCTGCATTGTATAAACATGCCGAGTACATTCAGCTGAATATTTTACTGCTGATCCTTAGGACTGTGTGGTGGTCTGTCTAATAAAGACATTTTCTTCGTAAAGTTTTGATATCAACGTAAAGGAAATACCGCATTTGCCTGCCTATTTGACACACCCAGATTTTGGCATGGAATATTTACGAAAAAAAATATACACATATAAAAATAATAACAATTATAACCTTAGCTTTATGTTAAATTCTCACTATGAATAAACACTTATGGTATTAGCACAAATTATGCTACTGGTACTTTTTTCTTAAATATAAGTGAGCTAAAGTTTAATTACCGGGACATTTTTTGGGGGAAAAGAAGAATTTTAGTACATCTCATCATGTATTTATTGAAAATTCTTTTTAAATTGAGCAACATCTCCAAGTATAGTAAATTTATAATAGTTGCAAAGAAATCTACTGGTATCAGTGAACATTGGTACATATGATAGTAGGCAAAAAAACAAACAAAAACAAAAAACGAAAAAAACCCCAGAAATATCGTACTTGTTGGTAAATGAAGTCCCATGCTATACATGCAGCAGTGCAAATTCCAATACCTGTATATCAACAAAAACACACACATAGCAAGCAGCAATATACCAGTCAAAGCAAATATTTCTATAAAATCTGGTATTTCTAGAAAAAGAGGCAGCAAAATATTGTACGATTCAATAAGTTTCTTAATTTCTTTTTCCTGGGTGAATTTTTCAGGGATTCTTTTATTGATATCATGTTTGTTCACTTCCAGGAGTCATAGATTCAGATCTAAGCTCTATGCGTGCACTGTTTTCTGGTGGACCACACCTTTTTCCTGGTCTTCATGTTCCCGTCATACACAATATTGCTCTATTGGACGCAGGGTAATTTTCTGGAGCTTTTTTTTTTGAAAAAAAAACCCGTGTCCAATAGACCGGCAAATACAGTAGGTTCAGGCAAGGGTAAGGGTCATCGAAGAATATCAATGCTATTGATAAACTTATTTTGGAAAGAAAACTATTTTTGCTGAAACATAATTGACCTTAACCAAGCAACGACTTTAAAAGTTATCATAGCCGGCAGAATCTTATAATAATTCAGCTTTCTCCTCTCTTAATTAGCTCATCCGTTACGCCCTGTCAATGCCTCATAAATAATGAACTATTTTTTGATCTTGTGGAAAGACGGAAAAGACATATCAGAGACGCTACTTGGCTTTAGAGAGAAAATGAAAGAAAGAAAAAAAAAAGAAAGACGTGTTTAATGTCCCCTGCCACAACCTGACCGCGTGGAAATATGGAGAAGACATCAGAAACGCTACTTGGTTTTAGTGAGAAAAAGAAAGAAAGAAAAAAGAAGGGAAGATAGAAGTTATTAACGTCTGTTTCAGTGAAATGAAAAATTTGCACCCACTTCTTAAAATAACGACCAGTATTCGTATTTAGGATTGTTATTGCAATATTTTGTTAAAGTTGTTAAGCTCAAATAATTAAGGATGCAATAGAGGAATTTCTACGGATATTTTATTGTCTCAGAACTTGCCATGTGCTTACTCTTTTTTTTTTTTTAAGCTTATCACCCCAAGCAAGGCTGGAAGCCACTAGCCACTATCATGCAAGGGGTTACAGAAGGTTTGGAGGAAGAGCAGATAGGAGTGGTAAAAGAGAGGATGTGGAGAAAGATAGTGGATCGATCAAGGCAAGGGGGTTACAAAAGATTTGGAGCGAGAGCAGATAGGAATGAAAGGTGAAAGGATGTGGAGAAGGGAAGTGGATAGATCAAGGCAACTGGAGATGTCGATTGACGTTACACTTAAATAGTTGGAGATTGTATTTGTCAGGGAAACAGGAATAAGGAAGGGAGTTCCACAGGTGAGATGTGCGAGACATGAAGCTATTAGAGTAGAAGAGACGTCTACATCTAACAGTTTCAACGGTGAAGGGGTGGGAACGGGATACCAGCCTCGTAGGACGTTTAAATTAAAGGCCTAGGAACCAGCGAAAGCAGCTCATCGGAGCAATTACCGTGAAAGTATTTGTAAAAAAGACAGAGCGAGGCAACGTCGCGTCTGTGAGAGAGCGACTGCAGACGAGATGACAGATCAGGGCCAATTACATTGGATATCCGTCTCTGGATCTTATCAAGAACCCTGAGGCAAACAGCAGGGGCTCCAGACTTAACTGAAGAATATCATCAGAATATTAAAATAGGAAAACCGTGAAATTTTCTAGTGTTATAAGAATGGCATAAGAAACATGTACAGACATTCTAACATTCTGATGGCATTACCAGACATTTTATTGCCCTTTATTGCTTTAAAAGCCACTGTTTTTGATATGAAGAATGTTTCAAAATTCATGAAATGTTGACCCAAATTCAATAAAGATATCTTACATAGGAACAAATCTGTCACATTATTATCTACAATAGAATCTACTTAATGATATCTCAAAACCAGTACATTTGGGGACCCTACTTCCTCAGATTATTAATCCTCGATAAACTTTCTTACTTTTAATCAAGGGGAAATTCTTCATTTCTTTTCAGACAAATAAGGTTATAATTTACTTCAAGCAATAACAAGTATTAAAAAAAAAATCACATGGCCCCGTGGATAAAGGCGTTGGTTGAGTAATCCAAAAAGTGACTTGTCACAAAGAGTTATGCATTCAGTACCTGGCCTCATCAGAGGTAACAAAAACTTGGAGTGGGAAGTTACTAAAAGGAATGAAGTAAAACTGAGATATTAAAAAAAAGGATGGTACGTGGAATTAGAACGACCTATTTCGATTTTGGTTCGAAATTCCAGAGCGTACAATGTGAATATAGAAATAAAGTGTATCTGTCTATATTTCTGAGATGACGTATTATGTAAATTATTTACATTATTCGGACTATTGTCCTCATCTTTGTCGCCATGTTTATTACAACAGAGATAACTGATAACTGACATCCATTAAACATGGCACGTGGAACTAGAACAGTCTACCCCAGTGAGCGAAATAAAGGGTTCAGTTCGACATTCCAACCGCCTGAAGAAGGCCGGAGTGTACAACGGCCGTAACGTTGTAATAAATATGTCGACAAAGATGAGGACAATAGTCCGAATAATGTAAATAATGTAAGAAATATGGGGTATTTTTTTTCACGGTATAAAACAATTATTTAAAAAGCAAAACAAATAGTTACGCTGAAATTTATTGAAGCCCGAAATTTACAATAAATTATTAACCATTGATTTTATTAATTGGTACGAAATTGGATACAAAGGCCTTGAATACTTAATCAGAGTATTGTATTAACGTTTTCACTTTTCAGGCTCGAAGTATTCTAATCTATAATGACTAAGTATTTGAAATAAAATTTAACACCTCGGAGTTTTCATTCTTGTGGGTGCATCGTTGTGGTGTAGTGACTAGGTCTCGCTGATCGTTACTAATTATGAGTGAGTTCGATCCTCATGCTTGGAGCCTTGTGCTAAAACTAAACTAGTAAATAGCTAGCCTTCCTCCTTGTGCTGGATCGCTGATCGTTCTCACAGATGTAAAAGCAATCTTGCTGTGTCACTATGGCCCGCAAGCTAGTCTTTCTGACCCCTTTGTGAATTCGATCTTGGGCGGATCATCTTTTATTCGACTAGAATAAACCGGACTTATTACTCGCTCTACAACCTCTTTCCCGCTGACACAATGTCGGAAGCCACTCTATCGTTGTTTCTATGGAAAATGTCCAGACGATCTCCATTCTTTAGTTTCACCAGTTCAGGCCTTCACAGCCAAGACTCTTCACGATACATTCACGGAGTTGAATTACTCTGATTCCTCCCGTATTTCAACTGTAAGGAGAAAGTTCCAATCGAAATGTTTTTTTTCTCTCAAGAACTGTTATTTTGTGGAACAGGCTCCCGCGTAGATGCTTTCCAGAAGACTACAATCTTAACATTTTCAAGTCTAGGGTCAATGGTTATTTACTCTGCTTATTTTTTTACTCTTCATTTCCCACGTCCTCCTGTTACATTAATATCACAGACATCATTCAGTAATCCTCTACCATGAGCGGCTCTTGTGGCTTGTCTTCAGTAAACAAAAATACTAAGATGATATTTTGTGAGTTTCTACTAAGCTTCTCACAGTGAATGATTTTCTTTTTTTTACTGTCAATGGAAAAATAACATTAATATCTCACACATCATTCAGTGATCCTCTACCATGAGCGGCTCTTGTGGCTTGTCTTCAGTAAACAAAAATACTAAGATGATATTTTGTGAGTTTCTACTAAGCTTCTCACAATGAATGATTTTCTTTTTTTTTACTGTCAATGGAAAAATAACATTAATATCTCACACATCATTCAGTGATCCTCTACCATGAGCGGCTCTTGTGGCTTGTCTTCCGTAAACAAAAATACTAAGATGATATTTTGTGAGTTTCTACTAAGCTTCTCACAATGAATGATTGTCTTTTTCTTTTCTTTTTTTTTTTTACTGTCAATGGAAAAAAATAATTTAAGGGAAATACACGTTGACGGATTCCATCAACCTGGCACCACCGATGAGATATCCGATCCCTTGAGAGCAACTCAGTTACACTCGCAGCTGAACGTTTTGCAGAGAGTTACTTTATGTTCAAGGCTCGCAAGAGTGACGAGTTATGTGCTAGAGTAGAATTCTATAATTATGAACATTAATGGAAGAGCGGGAAAGAGGACGTCAAGCCGTATATTTAGGCCGGCGAAAAGGAGGAGGAGGAGGAGGTTGATGGCAGACAGGCCGGTGACCATGATAATTAGGCATACTTAAGGGCTCGAAATTTCCCCTCCCTTCCCATACAAAACTGACCTTTACAAACATCAAAAGGATGAGAAAAAGAAATGAAGGTCAATTTTTGACCTTGCGTATCAACTTAATAGGAACGTGAGCGGGTCTAGGAGACAGAGTATTTGTGAATGGAGTTAAAAAGGAAGTTTTCTCAAATGTTCTGAAGTCTAAAGGCATGAAACTGAAAACTATTGATAAAATATGCTCGATATCTTGAATGAATTAGACGAAAATAAAACAAATTAATAATTGAAGAAATTGTCATAATTGTGAAATTCATAAATGAGTTGAAAAGAAGTTTTGTCAATGTTGAACCTTCATACCTGCAAAAGAAAACGGATGTGTCAAAAGGACGTTTTTTCCCTAACACCGCCATTATTTTAACTACCTCCACTCCTCGGCAATGTTTATTGTTTCAAAGAGCGATGATTAGAATTTTAATAAAACCTGGACATATAAAACTTTTATATGAAAAAAAAAAATTGCCATGATTTTAAAAAAGAAAAACATTTATAATAAGTTCCATCATTTGTGAATAGTTTCTGAAAGTTTCATTAAAATCCGACAATTATTTTTATTTTTACAAGATTTTCAAAATTAATGTCTGTCATACAGAAAAAAATGCGCTAAAATTTTATGTTATTTTACTAGTTCCGGTGACACAAAGAGAAACAAGGTTTTTTCAATCAAAATTTAGAATGTTCTAAAAACAAGGAATTTTTAAAAAAATAATTAAAAAATACTTTGATCTTTCCTCTCAATAATAACAAACATTTAGACGATAAAATTTTGTTTTCGTCAAGTTTGGTGTCTTTTTCATCATGTTATACTCTGTTTTTAGCGATCTCATGAAGATACCTATATAAAAGTGAATTTATAAATTTTCTCTCTTGAGAATTTACAACAAAAATATAAGAGTAAACACCATTTATTTATTAGATTGATTATTGGAATGGTTGGTGAAACATCGTCTAATAGCCAATCGAAGTTTATAAAATGGTTGGTTCACATAATTTAGTAAATGTTTCTAAATTTATGAATAAAATTTTTCATATTTATTTCTTTATAAATTGGTAAATGATAAACATTGAATTGTAAATGGTTTGTATATTTTCTTATGTTGCAAATGTAAAATTATTTTTGTAAATAAACAATCTAATAAATAAATAGTGTTTAATATTCCTGTGCTTGTCACTGTAAATTTTCTGCAAAAGATGAACAATTATTAACTGTTTGATGTCGTACGTCTTTAAGGAGAACACTATGATACAAGAGTGAAAACGAAAAACCGCGAGGAAGAAAATAATAATAAGAAGAAATAATAATAATAATAATGATGATGATGATGATGATAATGATGATGATGATGACGATTATGATAATAATAATAATAATAATAATAATAATAATAATAATAATAAACGTCCTAATGCACGGCTTTCATGGCTTTGATTGTCGGTCTTTTAACATGTTTGACCTTGGTGAATTAAGATGGGCTAGAGTAAATATCTTGTTTAGTATTACAGATTTGCTTGTCAGTTGCTTGCTCTTAACCAGTTGGTCATGTCCCCTAGAGACTGACGCGGGAATAGTGGGGAAAGCATCATGACCGATAGTCAGGAGGGTTGATTTAAAAAAAAAAAGAAGCTTGAACGATGAGGCAACGAAGCCGAGATAATTAGGAACACCGCCCAGTCGGAGACCGTCGTAATGTACCGGGTTACCTGACCTGAAGGTATTTCTCACTGATACCCCCACCCTCACATGCTGTTTTTATCAAAACCTGCTCCCCTATCGCGAAAATCTGTCTGTGATGCATTTACACTGTATGCCTTTGCCAAACTTTCTGTCATGATGGGTACATTGGACTTTGTATATTAGTACCCTTTATTTATTTATTGGCGTGGTGTTATTTCAGTAAATAATAACAACAACAACAGCAATAATAATAATAATAATTGTAGTTCAGTTTTAAAGTAAGCTAAACACAGTAAACAACACTACCCACCCAACATATTTTATTTTTAGTAAACTGCAGATGAGCATTAATTGCATGATTGTCCCTTGAATTGTGCATCGGGCTCGTTATTGTCTGCTTCTTGTTTTTATGTTCAGCAAAAAGTGAAATGTCCATATTACCTGAGTCGTTTTTTCCAATATATTTTGAAAGTGAAGGTGGACATGACCGCAGGTATCATGTAAAAAACCCCAAAAAACAAAAAACAACAAAAAAACCTAAGTTTATCATTCTGAGAAACGATGCTTATATGGGATTTCTTAATTTGAATAAACTTAGTCTGTACCACCCTAAACTTTTAACGCCCTGTCGGTTGGGTATCAATAACACGCCGAATGTATACTCGTGCAAAGGGTACACCCACAAAATAGTCTACTAGTTGAGAGAAACACATCTACTGTGGTAATTTATTAGACTATCCACGAAGTCGACTGTGAAGGATTTTATCTGGACCGTGTTTCATGAACACTATTTACATTATTCGGACTATTGTCCTCATCTTTGTCGCCATATTTATTGCAACGTTTCGGCCGTTGTACGCTCCGGCCTTCCTCAGTACCTGTCTATATTTCTGAAATGAGGTATTATGAACACTATTTACATTATTCGGACTATTGACCTCATCTTTGTTGCCATATTTATCACAGCGTTTCGGCCATTGTACGCTCCGGCCTTCTTCAGAAAATATAGACAGGGTTTTTTATGAAGTTAGAAAGTTCCGATCTTAGGCTTATATAAGTGGATGTTACAGGATTTGTCCTTTATTTTTGGAGTCACCGTTGGCAGGTGGTAGAGATATAGAGGCAGAAAGCAACATGTTGTGAAATGGAGATGTAGAGTGGGGGTGGTAGATGAGAGTCGACAATGATAAGAGAGAGATGAGAGAGAGAGAGAGAGAGTGAGAAGGTTAAACTAAAAGAGATATAAATTCAGATTTCTTTCTAGCCGAATGATAGATTTGGCACATCGGTAGACAGAAGTACTAGTGACGTTGTCCCAAGTGTCACGTACCTGCACTCCTAGACTCCGCCAAGGGAATCGGTGAATAAATATACTAAAAGCTGGATTCATGTTTTTATTTATCGACGTGGTGTTATTTTCACCTTTTGTTACCTTCTAAATGGAAACCGCAGTTTTCACGCACACCAACACAAACGTGTATTATTGTGATTTTCCAAGCGTAGCTAAGACGTAGCACAAGGCCGAAAGTATGGGACATTCAGTGAAGATCGAACTCACTACTTGGTCGTAATTGTTCTAGAGAAACAAGCTTGTTAACCATTACACCGCCTCGAGTTGCCCTCCAACATGTATTATTAGTTATTATCTTATAGTGTAATAATAATATTGTCCTTCTCCTAGACCAGTTGCCAACCAAGGCTATAGAACCCAGTCTGTCCTGCTATTTACCCATAGTTGGAGGGAGAAGAAGAGGATTCACACCTTTCCCAAGGGTATTAGCACGTAAGTGAATGCAATGGATTCGACTGGAATTTGAACTCGGCTCTTCGATTCCTCAATCCGAGCCATTATCCATTACTCCACCGTGCCTCTGAATTCAAAACCTGAGGAGGGTCGTTTGGAGACCTTGTGGCACTCAGTGCACCAGGTATTCGCCCCTCCAAAAAGTGTGCGCGGACGTGGCGCAGCCACGACCACTTAAAACAATATTCTCAGCGATTGGCATTCTGTCGTATAGGACTCATGACGGAAGCCGATACTCGGACACGACTGGGAGCCGCCGCCGAATAATAATATTAAAAAAGTATGACTGAAGATGAATAAATTCTGGAAAGAAAATGTCATTAAGTTTAATACAAATATTGAAAATCGACATGGTAAGATCTGAAATTTACGCTCGAGTTCACCTGAAAGAAAAGACCTAAAATAAACTCGACTTCGTAATTATTCTTATATTTCTGTTTTATTTTCTTCTCATTTCTAATTGTGTATTTATGTTTCCCGGTGCCATATTTTCTCAGGAAGAGACGCTTTTGGAAAATATATTGCATTGTTGCAATTTCAGTGTGAGAAATAACTAAACAATTAGGAGAGAAATAATTTATTTATTTAAATAAAACCAACTCAGTTTCTCCATTGTATTATGTTAAAATTAGTTATACAAATATTTGAAAGCAAACAAACTACTGTTTATTGTCTATCTTTTGTGGATAAAGACGTTGGTTAGATCCAGTGACTAGACCCAAAGAGTTGTGAGTTCAATACCAGGCCACAGCAGTGGTGAACCAAAACTTGGATAGTTGAGTTTAAAGGAAATAACTGAGACATCTGGAAGAGGCATGACACGTGGAACTAGAACAATCTACCCCCCGGTGGAAAAAAAAAGTGTTCGGTTCGAAATTCCAATCACCTGATGAAGGCCGGAGCGTACAACGGCCGAAACGTTGTGTATATAGCAATGAAGATGAGGATAACAGTTCGAGTAATGTAAATAATACAAGTACTGTTTATTCCCTTGCTCTTTTTTTTATCTCTCTCATATGTTCAGTGTTTGAGAATGATAGGGTGTTAGACCAATAAATTCTCAAGAATCACCAATATCATTTTAGTCAGCTGAGATAAGCATATTCTAACTTCCTTGTTTTGTGTCGCGTTTGGACATGGCCAGATTGCGACATACGAGTGATATGCGTCACTTTGGCACTTAATGTGCGACTTGTATTTCTCATAGTTTTCACAGGAATACATACTAAGAATTAATTTCATACAATGTTGTTGTTATCTAAGTTAAAGCGATGGTTAACTGTTTTTTTTTCTCGTAGGCCACTCGCCAGGATGGTAATTTCGATGTTAAGAGCGTATCACATTACACTGGACCTTTGTCGAAATACGCTAATCTTGGTAAATAGAGAAAGCGATTCTGAAAGAATGATGTTTAGCTAGCGAATCTCACAAATCGTGGCTCGTATAAGGAGTTCGATCTTCTGTGTGATCCACTATTGTGATCTCGAATTAAATTAAGTTTAGCTGATAATATAATAAAGAGCTGTTACCGCGCGGTTTGATATTAAGAGGGTTCATATAAAAAGTAATATTTTCTACAGTTTAAGTGATAAAAATCAAGGTTTCCCCTATGTACTGGCATATTTGGGATGACATCATCTTTACTTCCAGGATACTTCTCTTAACGCCGGCTAGGCGACATTGTATGACGCAGCATAAATTGAAAAGGAATCAGACTCTCGCTTTTTTCTCGTTTCAATCGCGGGATACCGTGGTGACAAGACGTGTCGTGTTTCCCCTCCGGGAAGGCTTAGTTCTAGGGCGAACCGACGTTTTAGTTTAAACTAAATCACGTGGCGTGGCGCATCACACACACACACACACACACACACACACACACACACACACACACACACACTAATTACATAGTATATATATTTCTGTACTTTTTCTTTTATACTACTTTGTACAACGCCACCTAACCGCTTAAGAGAAACATCCTAGCCGAAAAGGTAGGTTAATTCCCCACTTTTGGTTGGGCACTTTGAGGCGGTGTAATGGTTAGCAAGCTTGTCTCGCTAAAATAATTACAACTGAGTAGTGAGTTGGATCCTCACTGGGTGCTCCATACTTTTCGGCCTTGTGCCACATCTAAGCTACGCTTGGAAAATCACTATAAAGAACCTATGGAATATAAGATCCCTCTCCAATTTCAACGGGGAATATTACGGCTAAATTGTTCGATAGTACAGCGAATGTTACTAGCGCCTCATCACATTGCATATTGTCCCAACTCAAAAGAAGTTTTTTTTTCGTGTCTTTATTAAAGGAAAATTCTGAAATTTTAATATTTGACAGAAAACTAAAGCATATATTCCATCAAGTATCTTACATCGCATATGACATGTTATAGAGATACCAGAATCTCAAACGAAAACGTATAAAATATTTTAACTAAGGTAAAAATAATTGTTCATCCTTTGTCTTTGCGCCCTATCCCTCGCCTGACAGCCACAAATATGTTCTGCAACTACAATAAATGCTTCTTCATCATCGTGAATGGTGATGACTTTATATGGAATGCCCTCTAACGACTTTAATAGTTCTAGTTTCAAGTTAACAAACGTTAGACATGGATTCATTCAAACCAGTTTCTTAATCTGTGTTGAGTTTGGTACATTGTTTCAGTTAATGTACTGTCGAGATTTCTTCAGGCTGGTGTCTGTTGGATTCGGTAAAATTTCGAGAATTTTGAAAGAAGTTCTTTATTTAATTCACCCCGGGGAAGTCTAAACTGTTCTTCCTCTCCCACCTGTTATTTCCATTGGTATCTGAGGTAAAATGTTTCATTTTTTCGAATAATTCTATCTTTTTTTTTTTTGCTTTCGCTTTCGCTTAGCCAGTTTATGAGTAAGGAAATACTTATTGAATTTACAGTGTTAAATATGAAAATAAATTATTATGTAAGTTATTATATTTAATTAGTCTGCGTAATTTCAATACATCTGAAAACGGGATTTTATTGGTTGCTTGGAGCACACTTGTTTGTCTTTGATTGGTTTTGACATTCCGTGGAATGCCCTGTAAATGCAGGCTGGCATCTCTATCTATAAAAGGCAGGATGTGCGTATGTGTGTGTGTGTAACGAATGCACAGCCGCAATTTTCGATGGATTTGCACGAAAATTTACATGCACATGCTCCAAGTTAGCGGGAAGGCCAAGACTTTGCATTTCCCAACTCCCATCGATAGTAGAAATAATCTATTTTTTCATGCTTCTACGGCAGTTTTAATGTAGTTTGCGGCCATTTTCTACTGGCCAGTGTGAGAGCTTATAGCTGGCTGCCACGAATAGGCAGGAAGATTCTATTGGCCAGCGTGAGAGCCAACAACTGACTGACACGAATGTTAACTAGCATGCTAGTATGCAAAAAAAAATCGATAGCTGCATTCGTCACAAATGGGAAAAATTTAAATCTGCATGGCACTTTACTCCAATTGTTTCATTCGCTTGCTTAAACTCAACGTCAATTCTGATTCCGCAGAACTGGCTTGTGTGTGAAAAAGTATTTGTTGTTAACATTCTTTTTTCATTCGGTTTTTCCAGTTACGAGTCCTTTTTAAAGCTGATCGTTTTGTGTTCATTTTGTTTAGTTCTTTTTTCGTAACAGATTTAATGTTTAGTATAGAGCTTAGAAAAAATTCTCAGTGTGAGATAGGCAAGAAGTAAGGCGTGTAGCAACATCAGCACGGCAAAGGGCACTCCTTTAAAGGCAAGGAAGGGCAAAAATATTTTAAGTCAAGTGATAGCGATTCCTGTATGAGTCGTACGATTTTTGAATCAAGCCCGGGCAACGCCGGGCCAGGCTGATAGTCAATAATAAGTCTCAAAAGAAAGAGAGAAGGGCGCATAATAGCACAATGGTTAGCGTACTTCACTTGTCTATTATTATCTACATTTTAGTTTCAAATTGACGAGGTGATCGAAATAAAAATGGTGACTGTATATGTTTTTAAATATTTTTTATAATATATAATTTTTTAACATTAATTTTAATAGTAATTTTATAACTTTTAAATGATTTTTCCTAAATTTTAATAATTAAACATTGTCTTAGAATACTTAGATCCTAAATTAAGGAACGAGAGGAAATTTCTGAATGCTTGATAAAACGTTTAGTTGGAATAAGGATTTCTTGAGTGGATCTTTCTCCTAAAAATGAATAGTTCCTAGAATCTGAAAAATGAATTAATTATAAATATCAACTGAATAAAAAAATGCTCACTTACCGTTATTGTCAATGGTAAAACGTCCAAGTCCTGATCCATCCCGAATGGAATACATGACAGGCATTGTATCATTGTCCAGTGCTTCAATATCAGTCGCTGACACCTGCATAAAGCCAGTCCCTATTGGTTCATCCTCTCTAACATATCCAATCGCCACAAAGTTCTCAAATGTTGGCGGGTGCAGATTCTCATTGACGTCAACTACCTCGATGTTGATGAAGCAAGACGATAACAATGGTGAGTCGCCTTGGTCCTCCGCTTGCGCCGTAATGTTGTACACCTGTTTCCGTTCAAAGTCTAATTTCTGGGCAATCCTAACAGTCCCCGTTTCTTCGTCAATTTCAAATTTGCCGTCGGTGCCGTAAATAAGACTGTACTTTACTTTTCCGCCGTCTCCTACATCAGGGTCGTAAGCTGTGAGCATGGTGACAACGGCGCCCACTGGAAGATCCTCTCTGATTTTGATGTCGTAAACCTCCGGTGAGAATTTTGGAAGATTATCATTGATGTCTGTGACAATGATCGTGACGGTCGTCGTAGACGACAGTGAGGGGTCTATGCCCCCGTCCTTTGCTTGGATTAGAATATTATATATTTCTTGTCGTTCACGATCGAGCAACCCATTTACTCGGATTATTCCAGTTTGGTGGTCCACCTTGAATTCTTCAGTGTCTGAAATGATAGAGTAGGTGATTTGTGCATTTTTGTCCTCGTCATCATCTGTCGCGTATACTTGTGTAATAGTCGCGTTAATATTTACATTCTCCGACACATTCATAGTATAGTGATTCCTTTCAAATTTTGGTGAGCAGTCGTTTTTGTCCAAGACAATCACAGAGAGATTCTTTGTTGCCGATTTATTTGGTGAGCCGAGGTCTGCAGCCAGAATGACCAATTCGTGTCGATCCTGTTTTTCCCGGTCAAGTTTTGACAGAACGTAAAGCACACCTTCATTACTTACTGAAAAGAATCCCTGGCTATTACCTTCTGATATGACATACACTAATTTACCATTATATCCAGGATCTTGGTCCTCGACGGGTAGTTTTAAAACACTGAATCCGATCGGACTGTCTTCGTCCACGCTAACGTTTTCCGGCATGTTATTGAAAACTGGTGCATGGTCATTGTGCAAATACTGATCTGGAATTTCCGACATAAGATCCCGGTTTTCTAGACTGTCTTTTTGCTTTTTGAGCAGCATGTCTTCGAGGACTTTTGTCGCATTTGTTTCCGTACAGCTCCGCGTGATAAGATTATCGGTGAGTTTGTTGTAACTGTGGCCTTTATCGACGACGATGACAGTTATAAACATAGGATCGGCAGAGTGAACGCCATCGCTGGCAGTTACTGTAAGAATCACCTTTTCGTTTCGCAGTTCGTTGGCCGGCACGTTCAACTGCAGGTCTCCTCCCTCGGGATTGATGACGAAGCGGTTATCGTCATTGCCCTCCGTAATGTTATAAGTAACAATATTCGTGAGGTCAAAGTCGATGGCCGACACGACCAACAACTCCGTGTTCTGGACAGCTTCAATGGAGACGTACAGGACACAGGACGAGTGCTGGAACTTGGGCTTATTATCATTCAGATCTCGAAGTCGTATAGTCACTTGAGTCTCGGCCTCCCTGCGAAACGGCGACCCCCAATCCGAAGCCCGTATCTTTAAAATATACTTTTCACGCATTGATTCATAATCAAGTTCACCTGTTGTTTTTAAGACCCCGCTGAAAGGGTCAATATCAAACGGCACGGGGTTTACATTGGCGATTGTCATACTCAGGTAACCGTTCTCATCGCTGTCCATGTCTGTGGCAGTTACCTGGCCCACTTCAGAGCCAATAGGAGAATTTTCTTCGATATAGAATATATCATCGGTACTGTTAAAGACCGGGGTATTGTCGTTGCAGTCCTTGATTGAGATTCTGACGACCGCCGCCCCGCTTTTGCGGGATCCTGTATTAGCTTCGTCCTCTGCACTGACCTCAAGCTCAACCTCTGACACTTGTTCAGCATCCAGAGCGGAAGCTGTGCTTATTAAACCGGAAGCTGCGTCCATTTTGAAATAATTATCGTCATTACCGCCAGATATGAAATAACGGACCTTAGCATTTTTCCCTAAATCAGCGTCTCCTGCATTCACGAATAGAACCGGCGTGTTCATTAGGGCGCTCTCCTCAATCTTTGCTTCGTAAACGGCCTGGGCAAAAACTGGGGAGTTATCATTCATGTCCTGTATATCGACTGGAACCACAACACTGGTATTTAAACCGGGGGTACCAGAATCCGAGACAAACAGTGTCAAGTTGAAACCATCGGGGCTGTCCTCTCTGTCTAAGTTTTCCCTGACGATAATCAAATATTCACCAGGAGCTTTACCTTGACGCAGCATAAAATATTCATCAGGGTCACCGTTTACGATCTGAGGCTTTTTAATCTCGCCATTGACGCCGCTGTCTTTATCTTCAATGTGCACAATTGCATAGACAGTTCCAATATTGCCGTGCTCGATCAGAGATGGCAGATTTTCAATATAGACCTCCGGCGGGTAAAGGTTCACCTGTTGGACGCTGACTGTGAGTTTAGCTCGACCTCTCAATTTGCTAATCTGCGTGCTAGTTTTCGGTCCGCGATCATTAGCCAAAATTTCAAGTTCATATTCATTCTGATCCTGGTAGTTAAGAGGGCGAGTCAGTGTTACCACACCGGTGGTTGGGTGGATGGCAAAAACGTTAGTATTGTCCACAAAGCTGTAATAGATCTCAGCATTTACACCGATATCTGCGTCAGAGGCACTGACTTGAATGATACTAGTATGCAAGGGCGTGTCTTCACTGATCGTCACATTGTAACGTGGGTTATAAAATATCGGACTCAGATCGTTTGTATCAAGAACTGTAATGTACACTGTTGTTTCGGCCTCAAATATAAGACCGGCGATATTTTGGCCAACAGCTTTGACGTGTAGCGTATAATGATCTCGTAACTCACGATTTAATTTCCCAGGAAGGATCCCGGTGTTAGTTCGGATCCTGAGAAACCAAAAATCCTCAATACGAAGCTCTTCTAATTTGAATATCAAGTCGTCGTCTCGCTTTGCGATCGAGTAGGATACGTCGAGCGATTTGTCATGGACATAAATGCCCATTTTACGAGAAGACATTATATAAGTCTTGCCCACCGAGTTTTCGGGTATCGTAGCATTATACATGGGGTAAGTGAAAGAGAATGGTAGCTGCGACGGAGCAGCTGCTGAAGTCAATGTGCTCACAACATGCAGAATGAACACCCATTTAATCCACCACGACACTGGGGGTTCCCACAGCACTGTGCCACCGGCATCACGGGCCAATGACGTCATCATGACGTACGCACCTGAAAGACGAACAAAGAGTCAATATTAGTTAACTCGACAAATATATCACTTTTCGTATTGTGTATGCGTGGATTGAAATATATAACTACAGCCCCCCCCCCCTATATATATATATATATATATATATATATATATATATATATATATATATATATATAATATTTATGCTGGTCACACCACAAACTCGCTTTCACGACGCTTGACTCTACATTTGAATGATAACTCTAACATTTTTAGGCATTTAAAACAACATGCCTGGCCACGTACACAATTCCGGAAAATCCTCGTTGAAAACACAACTATACTTAAACATGAAAACAATAAACAAAAGCTAAAAATTCTTGAAGCTATATACATAAAACAGTTGAAACCTAACCTGAACAAAATAAACTACGAAATCTCCAAATATATTCTTAAATGCCTACAATTGATAACAGAAGCCATTGGTTTATACCAACGGCTTCCCATACTTAATACTTCTCGTTTTCACTCTCGCATGGTCATGTGTGACGTCACGAGCTGCGACGCGATTTTCGCTTCCGTGTCTCGTGTACACGAGTTTGTCGTTGCTTTGAAATTTTTCATGCAGCAAAAACAGACTATCATTATTGTTTCGTCCGTGTGTTGTTTGATATATTGAAATGTAATTGTCATCTTTGATAATGGCTTATGTAAGCCGAAAGCTTAGATTGGATTTAAACATGTATCAATATGGTGATTTCCTTTCGTCATCCAATGGTAAAGTTATTAAGCTTATCAGACAATATGAAAGGAACTTACTTAAAATAAATAGACAAAATTTGTCTATATTATTTAATGAAACATGCATTAATATATATATATATATATATATATATATATATATATATATATATATATATATATATATATATATATATATATATTAATTGGTAATAACTATTATATTTATCTTGAATTCAACTTAAGAATTGTAAATCAAATTTAAACGACAATAAAAATCATATCTGAAAGCACCTTTTCTTTTTATGTGTCATGCCCTTTCGGGACGTAGGCGATCATGGCTCTCCACCTCCCTCTGTCCCTTGCGGCTCACAAGTTTTTCCCTCTACTTCCACCCCAGAACACGTTCTGTCATCCACCTGCTCAAGTTCATCAGGTATGTCACGCGCTGCTTTCCCCTTGTCTCTCTTTCCCTCTATTTGACCCTTGAGTATCAGATTCTCCATGCCCTCCTTCCTCATTATGTATCCCAGAGATTAAGTAAAAAATGCAGTTATTTGCCGAATTTTGATCTGAAATTCTCATTGTATTATGTTCAGTTTATGCGATTATTTGCTGATTGTAATACGCGGACTTTTTATCATTAGGCTATCATTAGGTATTTACCTACGTATATCAACCAAAAATAAATATTTTTTATAGAACTATGTAATATATAGAGTAATAACTCAAATAGGGGAGATAAGTATGCGCGACCGATAAATAAAGGGTGCGGCAGAAATACCTCGTAAATAATGGTATGACATTAGTGGCAAGAGTTTCTTCATTTAGCTAATGTTTTACCATTATTTGGACAGTATATTTTTAAGCGTTTCACCCCAAGCAAGGCGGGAAGCCACTAGCACGCAAGGGGTTAAAGAGAGTTGGAGTGAGAGCAAATAGGAGTGATAGAGGAAAGGATGAAGAGAAAGATAGGGGATAGATCAAGGCATCTGGAGACGCCGATTGACATTACTTTTGAATAGTTGGAGATTATAGCTATCAGGTTAAACAGGAAAAGGGAAGGGAGTTCCACAGACGAGAAAGCTATTGGAGTAGAAGAGACGGCTACTTTTAACAGTTTCTGCAGTGACAGGGTGAGAGCGAGATGCCAGCCTAGTAGAACGCTTAAATTCATGAAGTCTGGGAACCAGCGAAGGCAGCTCATCAGAGCAATTACCGTGAAAGTATTTGTAAAAAGACAGAGGGAAGCGACGGCACGTCTTTGAGAGAGCGACTGCAGACGAGATGCCAGATCAGGGCCAATTACATTGCATATCCGACTCTGGATTTTATCAAGAACCTTGAGACAAACAGAAGGGGCCCCCAAGACCATATATGGCAGCAATATTCTATGCAAGGGCGAATGGTTGATTTGTAGATTTGAAGGATCGACTCCGGCGAGAAAAATTTCCTGGCGCGGCATAGGGACCCAACTTTCCTTGCGGTGGACGAAGCAATTGACTAAATGTATTTGTTCCATCTCAGGTCAGCAGTCAATGAGAAGCCGAGTAGTCGCAAAGAGATGCTCTCGAGAAGTCAGGCATAAAGTCACATTGAGTTTTGTATTATAGAATAGATGAGTGGGTGCACAGTTAGGCTTTGAATTTGTTTTGCCCTCTTGAATAACTACCGAGTCTATATCTAAATGGGTCATTATTTTAAGACATAAAACTATAAACGAAACAGTCATCTTTTCTACTTTTTTGTTAGGTGGGTCATAGATCTTGTTCTTTATACGGTAACAAGAACGTCTGTACGAGGTTTGGTGTTATTTTGCTCTCCATCCAAGTCAATAATAATCCGAATTTATAACTCGATAACAAAAACGATACGGATGTTAAGAGCACGTTAAAAAAACAAAATAAAACAAAAATACTATAGGTGGTATGGATTCTATCCAGCAAATACCAAATTTAAAGAGCTCTTATTTTTATTTGGGACTTGTTATTTTTTGTTTTAAAACCCTAATTGTGGGACCTTTTTTTAAAATTTATTTACACATCACAAGAGAAATAAGATTGATAAAAATGAAGAAACAAAAAAAACCCCCAAAAAACAAACTCCAAATGTATCCACAAATAAAATGGTTTTATTGTATCTTATCTAAACTTTTTTATTTTTATTTACTTTTTAGCACATTCCTATTTTTCTCCCGTGATATATTTTATTAGTTCGCTTTTCTCTCTTCTTTTATCAGCTATCTCTTCCTTTTCCCATCTCGATTACTCCTCAATGGTCGCATTGTATCGATATTGTAAGTTACTTCATTGTCTAGTTCTCAGATCCTTGATAAAATGTTGACTTTAAACTTTTCTTGGTCGACTTCTGCAGCCGAGATGGTTATCACAAAATTATGGCATCGATGTTACGATACGATAACGAGCGAGAGTAAATCTTGCTTTCTTTCTTTTTTCTTTTAATATAATTTCTCCTTCATCTTGAACTTCTCTCACTATCTTCTTAACCATTTTTTTCTTTTTTTCAATCATTTCTTTCCTTCGTGTTTCTGTTTATACTTTCGAAAATCCTTTCCGTCTATTTTCTCCATTTTTTAAAATTTATCTTTATTCTCCACTCCTATTTTTTTTATTTTTATAAATAAGAATAAAATAAAATTCTGGCGGTCAACTCTTTTATCAAATAATTCTCCCTGAAACCTTATTTTTGCTTAAAAATTCAAAGTTGCAAAGAATACATAAATTTAAAGAAAAAAAAATTCTGTAAATTGGAAGTAAAACATTACGAATGGTTTTGGTAAAAGACAAGACGAAGCCTTAAAGACAAGTTAGCATCAAAAATAACTGAACTCTTACAAATAGGATTAAAGACACCCACACGAGAAATCAGGATTTCTGTATAATGTATATGCATGCACATGTGTATGTATGTTTGCGTATGTTCGCAGAGTTGTGTGAAAACGCGACAGTCACTTAGAGATATATATACAAGAGTATTACTATTCATACACCAACATATCAAACGCATACACAAACATTATCTATCAGCATTCACGTAAAAATACTGATATTGTACATACACAAAAGAAAACTCATAAGTACCTTATCATAACAATACACATACAACACTTTTCAAATACGGACACGATCAATTTGCATAGGATAATCAATAAGTCTGTAGAATAATGATAAAGTCACCTGCTTTGCACAAAAATATTCAGTTTTCAACAATCTACTTCTTTGTCAACGCACTTAATCCAATGATGCCAACCTAAGCGAGTCGAAAGATTAGAAACTGAATTTTGATTATTTTATACATCGGCAACAGCTACATTTGCGAATATTATTCGCATACTAGAAAGAACGATCACGAAATCTAATAGGCATAAAATGTCTCTTCTTTTAAAAACAACACCTTTACAAGAACAATTACTACCAGAATATATATATATATATATAAGTGAACATTGAAGTCAACACTTAGAGGCGACAGGCTGTTTCATGCTAGACGCAATCGTCAGGCCTGACGATTGCGTCTAGCATGAAACAGACTGTCACCTCTGATATTGAGCACTTTATCCCATAAATATAGCACACCATGAGAGTATATTTCTTCATATATGATAACACTATATATACTCGAATATAAGAGTGGTTAGAATATTTGGGGTTGAATTATGTATCACACTTTTGGTTGTCTGTTACTACACGGACAAGATTTTGACGATACAACAGCTGTGAGCAATGTTTGCCTTTTTTTTACTATCCTTCAGACTCCCTGTTCTGTCATCCAAATGCACTGGCTCGTTAGTTCGGCTTCCTTCTGTCCATATTGCCTCCATTTTGTCGTGTGGGTGTCATATTTTCCAAGTACACTTGCCTCATTATATGTTCCATTTATTTCAACTGTCTCTTTACGATTTTAAGTAAAAATGATCTTCGTGTTTCATTGTTCCCTAAAACCTCCTCGTAGCGGCTCACATGTTCAGCCCATGTTATTCTCATCGGCCTTCCATAGAAGCAGATTTCTGTTGCTTCAAGTCTCTTTTTCTGTGAGGAGACTGTCCAGCCTTCACTACCATATTAACGATTGGACTGATTCCATTTGTACACATTATCAACCCTTTGCATATTATTTAAAGCAAGAAAATATTTTTGGATTGTAAAACATTTTATTTTAGATAATAATGGTTTAGTGATACAAGTCTAACTAATTAACCAGACGAGGTGGATTTAGGCCTTTCACATGGCCGTAAGTCTCAGTTCCATACTAAAACTTCGCCGTTGTTCACATGTCCATTCTATGGCATTCTGAGCATTTTTCTGTAGAAACACCTATCTGTTACATCCTATTCATCTATGAAGAAATTACCCAGAATTCACTGACATATAGGAAAGCCGATATTTACATAGCAGTTCAGTACTTTTTTCTTTGTTTATAATGACATTTTCATTTTTCTTAATACTTTGCTTAGCTTTTTCGCTATTCAAATGCGACTTCGAATTTCAGTGTCACCTTTTCGTCACTTCCCAGACATTTGAGCTTCTGTATCTCCAATTCGCAGCGCGCATCTTGTGTCTGTCTTCTCCCAATTGATGGTTATCCATTTGCGTAGCGTATGTTTATTGCGGAAACTATAAATAAAGCATAAAATGTCATGTAACATTTTTTAATGAAGTTCCTTTTAATCAACGACATCTATGAGGCGCACACACAAAATCATGGAAATCATTTGTCAAGTTAAGAGTCCCGTAATCCATTAAGGTCGTAGGGGGTCCACACTTTTACTGCAGCCATAGAAGCAGTGGCGTGTCTAGGGCAAGTTATTCAGCGTTTTCCTTTTCCTAGAAAGGTTGCCAATTTAAGGCCAGGGAGTACATTCAGCTCTGTTATTTAATCCATAGCTGGAGGGGAAGAGATGGATACATTTGATCTTCAAAAATTTAAATGCAATGTCAGTCGTTACCTTCTGTCTTAATTCTTCTTCTTTTATTGTCCTTTCACATTATTAATATATTTTTCTCATATTTTCTAACAAGTAGGAACCTCTTCGTCTTAGTGGCTTTATTGTCTTGCTTGGGGTGAAATTATTAGAAAAATGTCCTTTCTTTCTCGTATGAGAAATACGCCGGGCAAGGAATACTTTACCAACCATTTGTACAAAAACGAGAAAAAGTTCATAAAATCTTAAAGTATTCCTTGTCCATTTTATTTAATAATGCAAGCAAAAATGAGAAACTGCTGCTCAGATATACATTATTCATGCACACGAACACGCGCGCAAACACACACACACACATATATATATATATATATATATATATATATATATATATATATATATATATATATATATATATATAGGGAGAGAGGCGTGTATACCAGAGGTTGTATATGCACACTTACACACATGCAAAATAAACTTGCGAAAGTACAAAGAAAAACATTGTGAATAAATACACTTACATGTCTACACAAGGACATATTCAAAGTTGCAGATCCACACATACAGAAACGGCATACTTGCACGCAGACAGTGTTATATGTACGCATGCGCAAAGGCCTTATCACGGCAGTTTGACATTTAAACTGCAAAAAACTGGCGGAGCATTTATAAGGATGCAATTGATGATTTTCGACCTGACTAGGAGAAGAGTTGAAAGATGTGGAATTATTAAGGAAGAGGAGGAGGAGATAAATAATAAAGACAAGTAAATGTAGTGAAAGGAGGAGAGGTTTACGAAAAAAAAAAGAAGAGGAAGAAGGGTGAACAGGAGAGTAAGATATAATGATGATGAAGGGAGGAAGGGAGACATTTAGAAGAGAGAAATTAGAAGAGGAGAATCAGATGGAGTGAGACAATGGAAAGGAAGAATTAAACCTTAGGTATTGGATAGAATCTGTTATTTCATCACAGGTTACTGCGATCTGTGTTGCAGGTTAACAGCCACAAACACGCACACAAAATAAATATGAGAGAGAGAGATAGAGTTTGCGAGAAAGAGAGATCGAGAGAAAGTGTGTATGTGTGTGTAAGTGTGTGTGTGTGTATGTAAGTGTGTGTGCGAGAGAGATAGAGTGAGAGAGAGAGAGAGAATAAGGTTCTTCAATCAAGAATTGTTTGCGTCAAGAGCCGTAGGAACAATTGGAGAAGCTTTGTGATATTTTTCGGATGAAAGGATCTTTGTAATGCAAAGGAACACGAAGAAAATAGGCCATGACGGAAACGCTGAAACAGCAAAAGGGTTCATTACATTTGTAGAGAATAAAAGAAAGAAATAAATGCTGAAAAAGGGGTTTTATTAGTTTATTGTACTATTTTTATTTCACTCTGTGCTTCCATACAAAGAAGCACACTCATTGACACCTGTTTGTATCTCCCCCCCTCTCTCTCTCTCTATATGTATATATTAAAATAAGTAAATTTCTTAAGATGCTATATATATATATTTAAGACATTAATAACTGAAATTACTACATGCACAAGCACACGCATATATATATATGTATATATATATATATATATATATATATATATATATATATATATATATATATATAGTCTTAAAGTGAGCTATATTTATGGGATAAAGTGCTCAATATCAGAGATAGAGCGTGTGTAAATATAAAAGTGAACATAGAAGTCAACACTTAGAGGCGACAGACTGTTTCATGCTAGATGCAATCATCGGGCCATATATATATATATAAGGTGATTGAAAAGTAACTCCCTAGTTTATGTATAATGGACTCTTTAGGCTAACTATAATTTTTACAAAACGGGAGAGTCCATTATTCATATAAAAGGGAGTTACTTTTCAATAACCTACACACACACACACCTCTCTCTCTCTATATATATATATATAGATACACACACACACACACACATATATATATATATATATATATATATATATATATATATATATATTAATAAATATACATATACCTACGTTCGAAGTGCAACTTCGTTTCGTCAGTCACGAATTATTCATTTTAATTTTTTTTAAATTTAATTTAATTTTTTAAGCGTTTCACCCCAAGCAAGGCGGGAAGCCACTAGCACGCAATTTGTGAAACTGCTTATTTGCTATCGGAATATATAGTTGTTGTTAGAGTTCAAATGAAAACAAGTATTTCAAATGATGATTTTCCAAGGCGACTACGTAATATTTACTCGAATATTAGCGTAATACTATCATCCAATCAAGAATCTCGTAACCTATTAGATGTTACATTGAGGAGGTACTATATGTACTGCAGCCACGGTGTATCTAGGGTAAAATAGTCCGACTTAACCCATTTCTTATCAGGTTGGTTTTGAATCCATTGCCCTTCTTCTAAGTTGGTTGACGTAGCAAAGCTAAATAGCACCGTCTACACTATTATTTACGAGGGTTTGTATTCTCCTAGACTGGCTGCCAAACACGTCGAGAATGCAGAATCTTCTATGCTGTTTAACCCATAGCCGGACAAAGATGGATTTATGCCTTTTCTAATTGCGAAAGTGAATGAAACAGACTCGGCCAGAATTTGAAACCGGGAAGCTTATTTCAATTCGCGCACTGTGCAACTACCTGTATATCCATTATAAGGAAATACATTTGTTTACTCGTAAAATCTTCTAAAGTGACGTATTACAAACTGGTGACTATTTGTCTGTCTGTGTTCGTATATATAGATACATATCATGAATACAAAATAAGAAGATAATTTACATCTTCTTATTACATACGTCAAATTATATCATTTAACGTATGTCAAAGCAAACAAATTTTTTGACTAAAAAGTACTCAACATCTATCTTGATCAGTGTTTCTCAATCTTTTTTTTTTAACTTTAGAATGCACACATTCTAGATGTAGAATAACTAAAACTCTTGGGTGCACTTTAAATTTTAGTAAGGACAAATTAGTCACGGCATTTAAAAATATGACATTTTGGTTTCACATTTCCAAACAAGACTTGTGTATAGTTTTTATTTAATTTATGAAGAATCTGCTATTCTTTTTAGAGAGATCAATAACGACTGATTCAAAACTCTTGAGGAAGGCAAATAGGAAAGGATTACCCACTCTTTCTTAAAGACTAAGGAATTTAGCATCCAGTTTAAAATATCAAATAATAAAGACTTGAATTTGTCATGGAAACCTTGTGCTTGGTGTCTTTAGCTTTTTAAAGCAATTTTTTTTATATAGAAATAATTTATAAATTGCTATACTGTTAACATAACTCTCACCTGGCTACCTTTAAGCCTTAAGGGTAGTCAGCCTTCAGTGACATGCTGTCTAGGTAGGCAAGGTAGGCAGTGACTACCCTGAATAAAATAGATCAGCAGCTTCTGTGGAACAACATTCACCTAATTCAACAAAATTACGAAGGTTACTTTTGTGATGCATAAAATGCAAAATGTTTTACTTTTTGTACATTACTACATAAAGGCCACAAGCTGCTCGCCCTAAGTAATTACTGACGGCACGTGCCTGCTTTAAGGGTGCCTTGGTGTATCCGGGCGCATCGTTTGAGAAACGTTGATCTAGAGTAATAATTATTGTTTTAAAAAGATTGAAAATTCACGATTTTTATCGAAGATCGACTCGATGCTTCGCCCCTCAGAACCCAGAAAAAATATAAAAGAACACACGACAGGGAATAAATAAAAATAGAAAAAAAAAAAACGATAAAATTAAATATTACTTCCATTTACATTATTCGGACTGTTATCGCCATTTTCATTGCCATATTCAAAACGCTTCGGCCGCTGCACGCTCCGGCCCTCTTCAGGTGATTGGAATTTCCTCAAGAACACATGGTCCAGTGGATAAAGACGTTAGCTAGATCCAGTGACTAGACTCAAAGAGTTGTTAGTTCAATACCAAAACTACAGCAAAACTTGAGGAGTTGAGTTAAAGGGAAATAACTGAGACATCCGGAAAAGGCATAGCACGTGGAACTAGAACAATCTACCCCGATGGACGAAATAAAAGGTTCGGTTCGAAATTCCAATTACCTGAAGAGGGCCGGATCGTACAACGGCCAAAACGCCGTGAATATGGCAATGAAGATGAGTATAACAGTTCGAATAATGTAAATAAAGCAAGTAATCATAATACCTCATCTCAGAGATATAGACAAAATTAAATTTTCCTCGTAGATAAAAAAAAAAAATACAGACGTCTACACTGTATTCCTGATCTTGTGCAGTCGAGGAGATGCCTACCCAGGGGAAACGTAAATATCGCGTGCTACTAATCTTAAATTAAGTAAACGGAAAAACATGACCGAAGGAGAAACCTACCATCTCACACATTGTATAAACCATTCACGCGACAACAAATAGAAAAATAATTATACCCCAAAATGGCTTGGACAACGAAACCTTTGTGATATATACTTTGACAAGACACGAATAACCTACCTTTGTTATCTGCGTGTCTTTATCAGAAGGTTTATACGTATGTCCATGCGTGGGTCGTAACAATATAGCTTATCTTCAGGTTGCCTAATTCAATACTACTACTACTACTACTACTACTACTACTACTAATAATAATAATAATAGCAAATAGTAGAGAAAAATTCCTGGTTATCTTATCTAAATTTTCTGGTGAAATTTTATAACTATCAAAATCTCATGGAAATTCTCCTATTGCATTGTTAAATATTTGAGCTTAACAGATTTAACAATGTTGCAATAAAAATCATAAGTATGAGTGTAGGTCATTATTTAAAGAAGTAAGAGGGTACAAATGGAAAAAAAATTCAAAACACGAGAGCATTATCACCTCCACTATATTAATTTCCTTTCTTTCTTATAATTACGCATATTTTGTTTTCATTACTAAAATCAAACCCCGCTCATAATATTATTTTTTCTTACATATTTTCTCGCAATCAAAAAATGGTCTATTATTTATATGAGGTAACGGCAGGACGTAATTCAATGCTAACCACTACAACCTCTCCCTCCACCACCACCACCACCACCACCAATAATAATAATAAAAATAATAAATACAAAAAATTTAAAAAAAAATGATATTTTGTGTATGATTCTTTTTCCCCAAAATCGGTCACATTCAAGCAGATATATAAAATTTACCAAGCGAATCCTGTTCTGATTCGAACATCCGACAAGAAGGCAATCAAGAACATTACATATTCATCACGCTATAGTTCTACTGCTTAAACAGCATGATGAAATCAGATAGCAAATATTAAGTTATGCAGAACGCACAGGTACTACACTGATCCTTAATAGAGAATTATAGAATGGCATTTTAATTCAGAGCGCAATGGGCCTAAGTAGAATTACCAATCCATATGTATGTAATCCAATCCATTTTGACGGGTAGTATGCTAGTTACAGATAAGAGAATCTTTGTTATTAGCAGTTCGTAATTGATTTTATTTTTTTAACAGTAAATGTATAACACTGTCTATACACCTCGAACTCTCACTCAGGTTTCTACATTTAACTTACCTCTCCAGGTACGTAATCAAATAACTTCCGGTTATATCAAAATCTTTTCTTTTATATATACGAGATAATGGTGTTGAAAAATAGTCGGCCAGACCCTGAAACTTTTTATACATACATTCATTAATAATATATATTTGGTTGAGTTATAATTTACAATTACATTTTATTCAGTTTTATGTTCGCCATTATTTGCGATGAATTAGAGCCATTTTAAAGGCAGTTTTCGATACCTTTTGAATAAAATTCCGCAGGTTTTGATCAATGCTTTCATCTCGTTTTCATTGATAAAAGGTTTTTTTTTTTTTTTACAAATCCTAGAATTTTTGAAGCAGTCGAGAAGGGCAATAATCGGTTGTTGCAATCACAGGTGTATATGACGGGTTAGTCTTGCTCTATGCGACCTGGCGTTCTCATGGAGGGGAACAGTTTTCCCTTTAATTAAGATAAGCTAGCGTATCCCAATTCGTTTTTCTTAATAGTCACATTAGTAGTTAGAATGATACATTCATCATTACGGTTGGTTCCCCAAAACGAAATTACTTATGACTCAACCTAATAGATAAATTATTTTAAGACATTTCTATGTTTATACGTTCTTTTTTTATAGATACAAATATTTAAGTAAATGCTGTGTTTATAATAAACAGTATTAACGACATTTACTGGCCTGAATGTCCCAGAAATTGTCATAGAAAATATGCGTCCTCCGACAGGAATCGAACTTGTATCCTACACGGAACCGTCATATAGCCTGACGTGCTTTACCAATTTAGCCAGAGAGGAGCATTTCGGTTAGCAAGGTCGATTTTACTCTTTATTTTTCTTGCTGTCGGAGGACGCATATTTTCTATGAAAATTTCCCGGACATTCCGGCCGGTAAATGTCGTTAATACTGTTTATTATAAACACAGCATTAACTTAAATATTTGTATCTATAAAAAAGAAAGTATAAAGATAAAAATGTCTTAAAATAATTGCCGGACTTTGTACATTTCATAATGTGTGACGTCATAAATAGATAGACTGTGTATGTGTTTTGCCTGAGGAAGTTCATTCAAATTTTTTTTCTGTCACGATGTGAAGTGAGGTATGTAAGAATGCACACACCTACATTCTGGCTTGTCTATCTCTATATTTACCTACCATTCACTGTTATCTATCATTTATTCATTCATTCATAATTCTAGCTAGAGTAACCTAACTAGTGTTTTGTTTTGACTTTTACATTCTGAAAATGGGACCCTCTTAAATCTCCACATTTACATACACATGTATTCTTATGAATATATATATATATATATATATATATATATATATATATATATATATATATGTATATGTATATATATATATCCGGTAGATATTTGTAACATGTGATTCACGCATACAGACTTGATTAGCAGGTAATAGTAATCTTTTGACAACTTCTAAATGCACCATTTCATCATAAAATATTTTATTTGAAACATGATTTACAAACACCTAATTTACGTTCTTCATAATGCCAACTCCAACAACAAAAACACAAACTATATATATGTGTGTGTGTGTGTGTGCGTGCGTGCGTGCGTGCGTGCGTGCGTGTGTGTGTGTGTGTGTGTGTGTGTGTCCAAACAGGTTTTGTTAAAGACAACTGAGAATGTGTGTTTAATTTTTCCCCCAGTTTTCGAATAAGTTGTTATACTATAGAATGAAAAGTACGCATAAACTGTCCAAGGTTCATGCCTTGTTCTGTTTTTTTTTACCGTCTCAGTCATTATCAAGAACTGGATGTTGTCAGTGTATTAGACAAGATTTTGTTGTCTGCATCGTGGTCTTTTTAGAACGCTGAGATTCAAATGAATCCAAAGAGACATCATATGTAAAGCAGGTACATCAAACTACACCGCACTGGTAAAGAATATATCAAATATTTATAAGCATTATTATTATTATTATTATTCTGTAGGCAAATTAAATATGTAATACACACTTTAAGATACCTTTTGGTGTGGTAAAACATATTTTATTAAATGTGGGTTTTTCTTTTGTATAATAATTTCTTGTACAATTTTGTGGCCTTTATTGCAGTAAATGCCGCATAGTATTTTAGTATCATCTACTAATATAAAACTCTCGCTGGTATTATCTACTAATATAAAACTCTTGATGATTGCTTTTGGTTGTTTCTGATGACCTATATATGTAAACATACACTTCAGGCCTGAACCGAGTTATCCGTTTAATTTCTCAAAGAATCTTGCTTTTATTCTCTCTGAGAACTTCTGATTTGTACTTTTTGCCATTTGCCCGTATAGTAGAATCCAAGTCATTTGCGCAATTCCTAGTGAATTACAGTCCCTATCAAGTAATCTACTATTTTGTATTATGAACGAGTTCGCTGCACCCCCTCGTTATGCAATTAACAATCTTCATCTGAAATCAAGAAAATACAAACTTTAGGTAAAATTGTCTTAATATATGGAAATAAATAAGAAGGTGTTTGTTTAAACTAACTCCAGAAGGATATGGGATACCATTTTTATCTGATGTTTCTGGTAGGGAGACATTTGTTCTTTTGTTGTTTTCTCGATTATGGCTTTTATGTAATTCGTTTTACTTCTTGTTTTGTTGTTGCTGGTCGAGATTACACAACTTTCCACTTTCAGTTTAATCTTGTGGTCTGTTAGGATAGAAGTTCTATTTGTTTTTGATGACAAGATCTAGTTATCAGGTCTGTATATTCAAATCCCTCAAAGAATTTCAGTATTTTTATTCTATTTGCTTCTCATTTGTGCTCAATCAAATAATGGATTTCCCTACTCGTTTCCCTAATAAATTTGTTCAACATTCTTCTTTACTTGATTCGTTCCGTACCTTCTCGTCTAGCTCTTGTAGAACATTAAAACACTGTCCTCTTGGCAATTTGGATCACGCTGTAGTATCTATTGATAATTCTTTGAGTTGTCTATTAATAAAGAATCTCCTATTCGCAAGACTTGTTTCTGTTGCCAGCATACAGATTGGGATTCATTTCGTGACTTTATTCAAGGCGCCCTTTCGATTGATATTCTTAACCTTTCTATTGAGATCTGACTGAAAAAAAGCTGTAGAATGAATTGGTAACTGTAATTGCGAGTTTAATAGTCTGAACAACTCGTGAAATGAAAACTCAATTCACTTAATATATACGGGAATTACGGGTTATTAGTACAAATTAAAACACGGAACAACAAAAATATCAAACCATGTTGAGAAACGAGAGCGAAGTAACAAATGAATAATTAAGTGTTATGCATTGTCATCCTATGTCCCTCTTACCCTCTATCTGTCCCGTAAGTATCAGATTTTCTGAGCCCTCCTTCCTCATTATATGCCCCAGAAACCTCAACTGTCTCTTCCCAATGTTAAGTTTTAGTTTCCTTTTTGTTTCCATTTTCTCCAAAACTTCGTCGTTACTCACATGTTCGGTTCACGGTATCCTCAGCATCCTTCAGATAAGCTAAAATAGGCCAAAATAGTTTTAAAACTTTCTAGCAAAATCGTGTGTTCCGGAAGAAAGTTAATTTTATCGGCAAATAAAGAAAAATGAAAAAGAAACCTCGCACACCAGAAACTCAACGCTACTGGAGAAAGTTATGAGAAACGGGAAAAATATAAGAGAAAAAAGTCACACTCTCCCACTAATAATAGGTATAACAATTGAATCTATAGACTTTACAAAGGGACCTGCTTAAGACCACAAACTGAAAAGTATTATGGAATACAAGGATTCTGGTTTAAATGATTTACGACATTAGATGAAAAAAAATCTCCAGCATTTATACAAATGATTGCTGAACAAAAGGATCTAGGAATAAATTATCAAGTGTAAACGACGAATTGCAGTTCATTAGGAATCCGATAATTTGTAATTGAGGTGCAAGAAAAATGCCGAAAACGAATCTGAGAATAAAATAATTTATTGATGAAATCCTGAATATAAATGAAAGAATAAACAAAAAACAAAACCAAAAACAAAACAAAAAACAAACTAAAAATGGCATCTATTGTTTGCTTGCATGAAGGTTTATAATGTAATTAATAATAGAATTTATAATGTTTAAATATTTTAAAATTGCAGGACATGTGGTTGTAACGGGAGAGAGCTATGAAAGAAAGATTTATTCTTCCATTTGTATTTCCCCCATTATGGGCATTATCATATCCGTGATATAATAACACTGATATTTCACGGACAGGACAGTATGGCTGAAAGGAAAAAGGAATGATAAATATTTTCTTTCTCTAGGAAAGACATATTCTCAAAGTGAAACAGCACCATGGACTTGTAAGCTGCAGGGAAGCATACTTAGCCTTTGCTTGGGTCATAGGGGGTCAGAGCTGAAGAAGGCAAACTCTCAGTTTGCCTGCTGTAAAGCAAGCTAAATGTGACTGCTGCTATGGTCACTGTATGGAGTGACATCAATAAGCACCTCCTTTAGTGTTTTATTGTTGTTGCAATAGGAGGTTGCTATAGAAGAAAGATTTATTCTCCCATTTGTACTCCCCCCATTATGGGCATTATTCTAGCCGTGATATAATAACACTGTATTTCATGGACGGAACAGGATGGCTGAGAAAAAAAAGGAATGACAAACAGGTTTTGTTCTCAGAAAAACTTTTAGACCACGATGACATACACAAAACTATATATACATATATACATGTGTCCCACTTACAAAACAATATATCGTATATATATATATATATATATATATATATACAGCAAAACAGAGTAAATAGAAACGAAAAGGAAGGATCTTACATATAGAGATACTCCTGTTTAGGACTCCAGATTCAAACGCGCCGGATTCATCTACTATGTCTCAGGCGAGGACATATTCCACGAATGGGGAAACAGCGAGTTTTGGGTTTTCCTAAATTGAGGACTGCGAGCTAGGGTTTCTTTCTTCATCTGGGAAAGATATATTCCCAAAAAGAAACGGCACCATGGACTTGTAAGTTGCTGGGAAGACAGATTTAACCTCTGCCCAGGACTTAGGGGGTCTGTCCTATAGAAAGCACTCTAGGTTTGGCTACTGTTTACCAACAGAAATTGATTACCGCTTTTGTCACTGTATAGAGTGATGTCTTCTATGCGGCCGTCACATGACCCATGTGACTTATCACCACCAGAGGGAGATAACTGCCTTTTGTATCCCGACATAGTTAACTTCCTAACTAATGTAATGAAGGACTGAGAGATCACTAATGTATGCAACATGTGTTTCACTTGATATTAAAAACAAAATGCGGCATTCTGTATGTATGTATGTATATATGTATATATGTATGTATGTATGTATGTATGTATGTATGGAGAGAGAGAGAGAGAGAGAGAGAGCAAGTGTGTGTGTGTGTGTGTGTGTGTGCTCTTTTCTTTCAGACTGTTTTTTTTTGGCAGTGGATGTTAGAAATCCCTTTATGAATTTTCCTGATAATTTTTGCATTGTTAGTGAAATCTTTTTCACCATTGGGTTTCTTTCATTATTTAATTTTGTTGTTTCTGTCAAATTTTTCAGAATGATTTGTTTGTTTCCAGTTGTATGCTTTAAATTTCATTTGACAATTCTTCATTCTTTGATTTCTTCATTTCCAATTTCTCTGTGTCCATCCAATAGCACCTGATTAGAAAACCAGTCTCATTTGAAAATGTGTCTTTCTTCATCTTCGTCATCGAGCTTGGAACAACGAAGGCTGTTTCTAAGAAAATCTATCCTTCGTCTTTTGGTTAAAGAGAATGCGCTTACATCTGTCATTTCAATATCATTTTATGTTGAAACATGTACAAATATTCAATTTATATTTGTAGATTTTGTTTTGTTTAATCATTTCGCCCCAAGCAAGGCAATAAAGTCACTAAGATGCAGGAGGTTACTGAGTGTGAAAGAATATGAGAAAAAGGAAAACATTGTTACGGAGAGAGAACAATAAAAGAACAGGAAGTAAGAAGCCAGAAGATTACGATTGACATTGCATTTAAATTTTTGAACATCAATCTTGGTTTGATTTGGTTGTTTGGGGTTTTATGGCATATCAACCACTATGGGTTATTTAATGCCAGATCCAGTATTTACTAAATATATCAAAAACGTATCATCATTGTTTCAAAAACGAATAGCTGGCATCATCATTGTTTCAAAAACGTATAGCTGGCAATATCATTGTTTCAAAAGGGTATAGCTTGCAACATCATTGTTTCAAAAATGTATAGCTGGCAACATCATTGTTTCAATGTGCTGGAAAAGACCTGGAAGTTCACTATTTTCCCATAGCTTGGACCCCAACAGGTGCTACCACCCCGGGTCAGGGTGGACCAGGGAACACCAGCAATTAAGAGGTGGTTCCATGCTTCCTCAAAACCTCCTGATCAGAGGCCTTGCTGTTGGATGCAGTTTAACGTCGTACCCAGGACGCATCAATCTTGATTGGAAAGCAAAAGAGAAGAGAGGTGAGAGAAGAGAGTTCCGTAAGTGAGAAGTTAGATTGAAGAAACTGTTAGCATTGAACTGACAGTTACATCTAGCAATTTCAGCTGCAAAAGGATGAGACCTTGCTACCAATCTATTACGGTGCTTAGATTCATAAAGTCTAGGTACCATAGAGATTTAGTAAATATAAAAAGAATATTGCCCTCAAAACATCTGAAGTTTTCTTTTATGTACCAGATTGGTGATGTTTGTTATCTCAAATTCAGTTAAGGAAAAACAGTTTCAAACTGTTCTCTTAAATACTCAGTCTTCTAAGCAGAAACTTCCCATTCCACAAATACAAAAACGATATTTGGGTCCAGCCTTGTAAATCTTGGATGCTTTCTACATAGATAATAACATTTCTGGTTAAGATCAATTTGATTTCAGAAATTTCAAGTTGAACTTCACTGACAACCATATAGGTCTACCAAAGACATATTTAGTAATTTTCTTTGTTTACCAAGTTGAACTTATTTTGAAGAAAATCTATTGTTCTACCATCTGGAATTTGGTTTTGTAGAATTAATACTTAACACAGCATAGATTATTTCAATATTGTTTTAATGTCCGGACATATATAAATACGAGTCCACTTGCTGATTTGATGTGATAAACATAACAAAATAATTAAAGGGTATACAATGTGCAGTTCCATGTTTTTAAGTGTCCTTCTCCAGGAGATGCTTTTAGAGAAATTACTTTGAAGGAGCAATAAGAAAACAAAAGTATTGTTTTTTTCTTTTCTATTCTATTCTTCTCTTGGCCGAATCATATTACATTAGGGTTCATTCATCAAGAGTGTATCAACCAATCCCTTCTGTTATGACAGACAGATTTACTGCATACTGTTTATTGTATATATTTAATTTCTGTTATTGCTATTATGATCATTGCAATCACTGTTATTATTTATGTATATTAAGATGGTTATACATATATATATATATGTATATATATATATGTATATATGTAATATTATTTTTATATATGGAAAAAAAAAATATTATCAATGCTTTATTTTTAATACTGAGGACTATATGAAAATATCTGCTTTACTTTTGAATTATTAAATTCTTGAATCTTATATATATATATATATGTTTTGTTAAATGGGATGAACAAGGAAAACATTTCATTCAATTTGTCCATCATACTTAAAACATGCATAAAAGCAGTGTTGCCTAAATATAATATATATATATATATATATATATATATATATATACACAAATATGCAAAACTTTGTCCCCCTTTATAGGGGAAACACCATTTGATCTGTATTTGAAATAGATGCCTCACTTTTATTTATTATACAGTGTGTATTACATCTGTTGGCCTGTGAATTTCATTCAAGAAATCCTAATAAAGAAAATGTGCTCTCCAACAGGGGTCAGGGATACCCCCCCCGTCTATTTCAAATACAAGTGTCCACTTATAATAACATTTGAAGTCATAAAAATGTCATATTAAAAATCAATATATTGCTTTATTTACATTTCAGATTAAGAAAAATGATCTAAGTGAAGAGGATACACTTTTCTTAAAAAGGGAAAATAGAGCCTTGGCTAACTGTGACATTCTTCATGGCCCAGCAGTAAAGCAGACTGGATTAAACGTTGGTTTCCCCTACAAAGAGGGATGCAGATTCGATCCTTGCTGAAGAAAACATTTTATTTATTCAGATTTCTTGAATGAGCAAAAACCAATAAATACAATACACACTGTTTACTTAATAGATAAAAATGGAGTTTATACTATAATGACATCAAGAGGTAATCAACTCTTTGTGATATAATATATATTCTGCACAATCTAATATATTTACAAAAATCAATCTGCAATAAATTCTGTCAAGAAAAAACTACTAAGATATTTTACTTTATTAATTGGACTATATTTTTTAGTCCATGTCACTTTGACGCTAAAACACATACAACAAAAAAATTTGTGGATTTACTACATTACTAAATTCAAACAAAATTCTCACTTGAATTATTTAAACAAGAACTCTACTTTTGTGACATCACATGTTCCAAAATTAGACAACTGTCAATAAATGACATATTTTTAAAAAACGTCTTTCAGTCTACACTACATTCTTTTGTCTTGGAGTTTACCTGTAAATGGGAAAATTTATGCTCTAAAGATGGAAATGAGAAATTTTTAAAATTATCAACAATTCCGTCTGATAATAATTTAAACATAAGGATTGAATTATTCAATGAATTGTTAGTAAGTTAAGGCCTTATTAACCCTAGAACACTAACCAGGGGTGTGTAGTACCCAGCACAAATTTTCCTATTTTTAATTACAATTTTCAGTACCTGATTTTCTTACCTAAATAATATGTTTTTTAGTTCCTATTAATGTTAACTCAAAGTACAAAGTTTGAAGTGCCTGCATGTAAAATATTTGAAATAAAGATTTATATTTAAAATTTTTTTTTGATATTTTCAAAATCATGTATGATATACCCATGGTTAGTAGCGGTGTAACTTTAATTGATGGTTAGTGTTTTAGGGTTAAGTATTGCTAGCAAAGAGATTTTGCCATTAATTACATTAACATTACTGATTAATTCTTTTCATGACTACCTCTTTATGATATAATATGTATATATATATATATATATATATATATGCCATAATCTAATATATATATATATATATATATATATATATATATATTGCACAATCTAATATATATATATATATATATTGCACAATCTAATATATATATATCTATATATATATATATATATATATTGCACAATCTAATATATATATATATATATATATATATATATTGCACAATCTAATATATATATATATATATATATATATATATATATATTGCACAATCTAATATATATATATATATGGATTTCGTTAATCGGACTGACTTCCTCATCTTGGTTGCTTTCCTCACAACGTTTCGGCCGTCTGATCCTCCGGCCTTCTTCAGGTGCATCTCGAACGGGAACCGTCGGTCTGGAATTTCGAACCCAACCCTTTATTGTTACGGGGGTACCATGTTCTCGTTCCATTAAGGCCATCGCTGCTGCTACTACTGCTTGACGCCATCGTTGCTTTTTCTGCTGTTGCTTCTATTATCGTTGTCACCGCTCTTGTTTGTTGCTGCCACTGCCTTTGCTCGGGATTGAACTCAGAACATCGGGAGAACTTGCAATCACTGTTCCAACGTCCTAGTCGCCTCGGCCATGTGTCACTGGGACGATCGTGTATGAATTTTTGGTATATTTAAACCTAAGTTGTTATTCTAGGTTCTCTCTTACGATTAGGGGTGCCCAAATCGTGTTCAGTTCTATACTTGGTCTGCTCAGGAGGTTGTTATGTCCTAGCATGTGAGCTGTTTCTTTGAGTTTTCTCACTTTCCAGTGGGGCTCACTGTTTATTATTTTAACTTCATCCCAGAGAGGGCGATGGTCACCCTTTTCCTTCCATACATGGCAGTGGCAGCGACAAACAAGAGCGGTGACAACGATAATAGAAGCAACAGCAGAAAAAGCAACGATGGCGTCAAGCAGTAGTAGCAGCAGCGATGGCCTTAATGGAACGAGAACATGGTACCCCCGTAACAATAAAGGGTTGGGTTCGAAATTCCAGACCGACGGTTCCCGAGTTCGAGATGCACCTGAAGAAGGCCGGAGGATCAGACGGCCGAAACGTTGTGAGGAAAGCAACCAAGATGAGGAAGTCAGTCCGATTAACGAAATCCATAGTGAAAACCCCTCATCCCAAAAATATAGACTATATATATATATATATATATATATTGCACAATCTAATATATATATATATATATATATATATATATATATTGCACAATCTAATATATATATATATATATATGTATATATATATATATATATATATATATATATACACTAAAGTGAAATAGTTCATTTAATGAATTTTGTGATAGTGTATATATATATATATATATATATATATATATATATATATATATATATATATATATATATATACTATCACAAAATTCATTAAATGAACTATTTTAATTTCGTGTATATATATATGTACTAATGACAGATAATCAGAGTATGAAAGAAATAGGAAAATTTAATTACAAACAAAGTAAAGGGTGCTGAACTGTTAGATAATATTGGTATTTCTATATGGCAATGAAGGCTGGACGATCTCATCCCAGATGGAGAAGAAATTTGGGTTAATCCTCTTTAGTAACTCAACCTTCCAAGTTTCTCTGCTGTGACCAGGTATTGAACTCACAAATCATTTTGGATTACTTTGACCAACACCTTTATCCACATGTGTCCTTCGGGACATCATTGAGAAAATCTTTGGGAACCATGAGATATCTAGAAAAGGCATGGCACATGAAACTAGAACAATCTACCCCCATAGACTAAATGAAGGGTGTGGATCAAAATTCCAATGTATACCACCTGAAGAAGGCTAGAGTGTACAACAGCCGAAACATTGTGGATATGGCAATAAAGATGAGGACAATGGTTTGAACAATGCAAAGTGAATAGTGTAAATATAAGCATTTGAAATTAGCAAAGAATTTCAAGGTAAAAACAGTGGAGTTCTTCCCAAAGGAAAATTATCTTCAGAAATTTAAAGAAAATCCTATCAGTTAGAAAATTTTCTTTCAGAAATAGTAATTTTAATTTAGTATATACATGTTAAACAATTGGTGAGTTAATGCTATAAAAAATAGCAACTGGTTTACTAAGAGATTTGTTTATTTCAGGAATTCAAAAAGCTTACAGAATTTGTTTAACAATGTGTGAAAAAAATTTGAAATTTTTTTTTCTAATTTTCTTTTTGCTTTGTGAAGAATGAAATTAAAATCACTTTTTGCAGCTCAAAAAATTGTTGATTTAATTTTGATGGAAATATTTGTTCTTAAAATTTCTAAAGAAGAAAAATAAAAATGGCAGCCGAAGATTAAAAAAAAAAACAATTTGGGAGTGGGGAGGTAAAACTAGGTGAGGGGGGAGTATGAGGTTTGGAGAAGAAGTGGGATGGAAAAGAATGGGTATGGGGGTAATTCAAGCAGAATAAAGAACTGATTGACACAAGAAATGCAGGAACAATGAGGAGAATAGAGAAAGATACAAGGAAAAGAAATAAACTTGAATAATTGAAAACATCCGAAAAAATTGGAGAAAAAATGCTGAGATAATCAAGAGAAAAAGAAAAGAAAGAAAGAAATAATAGGGGAGAAAGGAAAAATGAAGGAAAGAAGAGAAAAGAAAGATGAGAAAAGAAAGAAGAAAAAGCAAAAGAAAAGAGATGAATGTAAAAGTAGTAAAAGAGGAGAAAGAAAATGAAAAGAAAGTAGAGAAATAAAAAGAAATGAAAGAAGAGCAAAAAGGGAGGAAGAAAGAAAATGGTAGAGAAGGAACAGTTGAAAGATCAAAAGAAGAGGATAAAGATAAAGGAGAAGAAAGAAGAAGATAGACGGAAGGTAGAAGAGAGCTTGAAAAGAAAAATGGGGAAAGAGGAAAAATAACCGGAAAATGAAAGAGGAAAAAGGAAAAGAAAGTGAAGAAGGAAAGTAGAAGAAAGCTTGAAAAGAAAAGAGGAGAAAGAGAAAAAGCAAGAAAGAAAAGGTTGAGAAAAAATAGCCGGAAAATGAAAGCAGAAAGAGAAAAAGAGAAAGAAGGAAAAGTTTATATCCAAATAGCTGGAGAATGAAAGAAGATAAAACGGGGAAAAAAGAAGAGAAATAGCTGGAAAATGAAAGAGGAAAAAGGAAAGGTAAAATAAAAAGGAGGGAGAAAGAAAAGGTAGAGACCGAACAATTGGAAAAGAGAAGAAAATGAAAAGAAAGTAAAAGGAGAAGGTAGAGGAGAAATAGATAATGTGAAAGTAGGAGGAAAGAAAAGAAAAAAGAAAGTAAAGGAAAATGAAAGAGGAGAAGAAAGAAAAG
>OZ038476.1:13958489-13965989 GCA_964036315.1 Acanthosepion esculentum | reverse complement strand
ATGCATTATCCCACAGCACGTAGATCAAATAAAGAATACAAGGACAATTTGCATTGCAAGAAATGACTAAAAACACAGTGGTTAGAGAGCCAACAATAAAGAGATTTTTATATATACAATAGATATACATGCAAGGATAACCGAATGTTTGTTGATTGTGGCAATTGGGACAAGACTATGAAGAATGTTCATGCAGAAATTTGGTCAATAAAAGTTAATGGTTTTGATTTGTTAGAAAAATTAAAATAATTTGGTTTCTGCCAGGAAAGATCTCAAATGTGTTCATTCAAATGCTAGTGTGTATGTATGCATTACTTGTTAGTTAGAATTTAAGTTGTGAAGAGTTGTTTGCCTTTAACTGATAGGCTAAAGTGATGAATTGTACAATTACTGTTTGTGTAGTGAAAACATTCACTTTTTAAGTCAATTGTAATTTGATTACCATGCGGACAATGGTTGTTTGAGTGCTGTGTTGAGTTTGTTGAGAATTTTAAAGTGATGTTGAGTCAGTGAATTGACACCCGTGGAGTTTGGTAGCATCTCACGAAACTTGATGACTGACTGACTTGAATTGAGTCATGCAGTTGTTTTTATAGTCTATAGGTGTTTAAAAATCAGCTCCAGTGAGCTCGGTAGGAAAAAGGATCTGTTTCGATTTTGCTACAGATTAGTGTTTCTTAACCAATAGATTGAATTTACAGAAACGAAGTGGTGATTGGTTAAGGCTTTTTTTTAGGGAGGAATACATCTTTCCGAAAGGGGTGGAAGGCTAATGTGGAAGATTCCACACACTCACTTCAACATCCACAGTTTAATTGAAGAAAACAGACCATAATTTCAATCAGCTCTGCACACCCACTTCCAAAAGTACTGTCCAGAAATACCAGGCTTATAAAATATATAGATCAATCAGGAAAAGCCCACATGCTTTTCTGAGCCACTAATTGACTATAAAACCAACACTAATATCACCCACAAAGGCAGACCCAACCAAGCTAACATTAGTGATAGACATCCACAGCAGGCAATCAGCATCAACACTAATGTCCTTTCATCAACTAAAATGACTTTGGTCAGTGATAAAATCAGCAGCAAAGACTAATTCTCATCTACTAAAATGTAATAATTCATGGAATATTTCTCCAATCAGTCTATCTCTCACCTATATATGTTTGCTTTTTTTTTTAAAAAAGTACCACTAGTGTAACCTATTCAACTTTCCTATCTTCTAAACTGAATTTGTTAGAATTAATCTGTTACTTTTTCTTTGCTTATATAAACGACCAGTAGGAGAAGATGATATATAAATCTTTTTTTATATCAGAACAATGATAGTTTTTTTGTGTGATGTGATCCATCTTTTAGGACTTTATTGGACTAAAGTAATGTTTTTCTTGATGTAATTATATATGTGTATGGAGGGGAGGGGAAATATGAAAATGCAAATGTTGATTATAATTATGAATAGACAGGAAATGTTGGAAACACTGAAATTTTAAATTTTAAAATAATTTAAACTTTAATTCTTTTGTCGATATTTCTGAGATGAGGTATTATGTACACTATTTACATTATTCAGACTATTGTCCTCATCTTTGTCACCATATTTATTACAACATTTCGGCTGTTGTATGCTCCAACCACCTGAAGAAAGCCGGAGCATACAACAGCTGAAATGTTGTAATTAATTCTTTTTTTTATGTGTCTGTCTGTTGTCTAGCCAATTTCATTGAGTTTATTTTTGCTTTTGTTTTTATCACTTTTATTATTTTAGCTAAATATTCTTCTCTTGCTGATAGATTTTTTTTTTTACTCCTGTGGCAGTGGAGACTTCAGGGGTTATTGGCCCTCATTCGATGGTGTTCCTTCGGAGGATTGGCGCGATTGCGTCTTGATTAAGGAACGAGCCTCGCGAAACGGAGTGGCTCTTGCAGCGTGTTTCACTGGCGACGGTTCGAGGTAATGCTTTCTCCATCATAGCGGCTGGCAGAGGATAGAAAAAATTGTTTATGGTTACGTTGTTCTGGAATTGTCATCATTGGTCGACTGAACTTGCTTTGTTTCAATGACTTTTCAATAAATACATTACCTATTATTATTTTATTATACTAACATTTTCAGTGTTTTCTCCAGGAGTGTTAGGAGTAATATTATTTGAATTTATTCGATAAGACATTGTCAGTTATTAATTTTCACTAGTATTTTCATTTTATTTCTGTTTTTCTATATGTTGTGTCTCTTCAGGACGTTGGTAATCATGGCTCTCCAGATTTGAACTTCCTGTTCTTTGTAACTCTTACTTAATTTTGTCTTTTTGTTATCTATCATAAACTATGTTCTACCATCAATGTACTCAAGTTGTTAGGCAGGGGTTATGCAGTTTTACTCTGTCCTTTTTGCCTTCAATCTGTTTTGTGAGTATCAGATTTTACAAGCCTTCTTTCTTCATTATTTGCCCTAGAAATTTCAACTGCCCCTTTCTGACATTAAGTATAAGTATCCTTTTTGTTTCCATCTTCTCTAGAACTTTGTTGTTGCGCACATATATACGATCCATGATTCAGGACTCAAAAAAAAAAAAAGATTGGAGTGCAAAGTTCAAATTCCAGCTGAGTTCATTATGTCCATTTTTTAGGAAAATTATGAATTCATCTCTTTTCCATCTCCTAGCTTTGAATTAAATAACAGAGTTAATTGTTTTCTCTGGTGTCAACCAGTCTAGGAGAAGAATAACTGAAAACAAAACCAACCTGAAGAGGAATGGTCTTCATCAATCTATCTTGCCATAGACACACCTCTGCTGCTATGGCTGCAGTACATGTGATGCCCCTACATCCCGGTAGATTACAGGACTCATGACACACATGTTTGGTCCATGGTATTCTCAGCATCCTTCTGTATAACCTTATTTCTGTTGCTTTATCTGTGAGGAGATTGTTCAGTACTCATTGCCATATAGGAAGACTGATATTATGTAACAGTTCCACACTCTTTTCTTTGTTTCTAATTACATTTTCCTGTTTCATAATACTTTGCTTTGCTTTGGAATGCATCTTTCAATATCCAAATGTACCTTTGGATTTTGGTGTTGCACTCTTCATTCTTTGTTAAAATACTTACCAGCTGTTATTCAAAAATACTAGTAAGAAATTAATAATATTGACAATGCTTCATCTAAATGAATTCAAATTTGTTATTCAGTACCTCATCACTGCCATATCAGCACATATGCTAGGCCACAAAAATCTCCTGAGCCGACCAAGCATAGAAATGAATACAATATGGGAACCAGTAATATGGAGTGCCAGAGAAAAGTGATAATAACAATAAAAATTGCAATATGAGCTCTGGTAAAAAACGTGCAATGATAACAGCATAAAATTGCAATATGAGCACTGGTCAAATGGTTGCTGAAGACATTAAGTTTATAATACCCAGAAATTCATACACAGATGTCCTCAAGGACACATGGCACAGTGGATAAAGGCATTAGTTAGATCTAGTGACAGGACCCAAAGAGTGTGAGTTCAATACCCAGTTAAGGCAGAGTGTGGAATTAAAAAGGAGATAACTGACATCCAATAAAACATGGCACGTGGAACTAAATCAGTCTACCCCGGTGAGCGAAATAAAGGGTTCAGTTCGACCTGAAGAAGGCCGGAGTGTACAACAGCTGAAACATTGTAATAAATATGGCAACAAAGATGAGGACAATAGTCCGAATAATGTAAATAGTGTTCATCTCTGCCATTTATTATTTTAAAAGTAATCATTTAAGAAATGTGTAGAAAATGAAAATCTGCTAAAGATATTTGGCTGAAAATGGCCACTGGATTGCCCGAATATTCATCTCAAGATTCCAGACATCATTATTTTTATCTGTAGACCAAATTCAAAAGGGACATGAGGGGTGATGGAAATGGACATTGAGAGGTGGGAAGACGTTGCCAACAATTGCTTACACTGGAGACATGATTTACACTGAGGGCTGGAGTGAGGAGAGGAGAAATGACAGCTTGCCACCGGGGAGAAGCATGCTCGATAGAAATAAAACAACAAAGCAGCATCAGGGGAGGACAACTTTACATGCATTCATTGCATTCAAAGTGGGCCTGTACAGCCATAACAGATGTTGCACCACCATCAGCCGCCTAGGTATAACTCCTTGGGTCCAATATTTTTTGAGACCAACACAAAGACTAAATTTCCTGAATTGCCTGAGTTTTATTTCCTTGATATTTTTAGACATTTTTCTTACCTATTTCCTGTAGATACAATAACTATTGTAAGTTACCTTACTATTCACATGCCCGTTAATGATTCTTTTAGAATGGAAAATTAAACCACTAAGTACCAATAAATAAAGGTTATAGAATATATTTATAGTAACCAGGATTTGTCTAAAAACAATCATATTTTTTCCTACAGCCAGGATATTGTAAAATGGACGTATAAAATAGTCAGCCAAATAATAATCATGTAATTCTTTTCACAAGGAATTTTTGCCTTACATGAAGTTCTTGAAAATTAAGGATAATCCAATTTTTATCATCAGAATATATGAAGTCATAAATAGATAAGCTGTTGATTAATACTATAAATAATAAATCTTTTTATAAATCCCATTAAAGCATATAAATTATTTTGTATTTATAGTTTTCTTTAAATCTTTGAGATGAAGGCTTATCAATATTATTCACTGATTTACTCTGACTTGTACTGCAGGGCATAGCAAGGCCCTCAAACATTCTGATGATTGCAATAAACCTGAGGGTCACAGAGTACATCAGTGTTTAATACTTTGTTTTATTCTTAAATTGTAATGACACACCAGGAAAGTCTGAGCTGAGGTTGATTACTATGAATTTATTATGTAGAATGCCATGTTATTTTTGGAAAAAACTGCTCTTCTCCTTAGGAAAAAAAAGGTCATCAATAAAATTTAAAAGGAGGAAAGAAAGAGAACAGAAAAGAAAAACTTCTGTCTGAAATTCTGGGATGAGGAGTTATCATTATTTACATTATTGACATGCAGACTGTTATCATTATCTTTGCTGTTGTTATCACTATGTTTCACCTTTTGTACCCTCCAGCCTTCATCAAACAGTACAATAGCCTCGTGGATCAAAGTGTTGGTACATAGTTATTGTGAGTTCAATCCCTGGGCTGGGCAGTGTGTATTTGGATTCAGTGGAAACAGGGTGAACAATAACTGAGCATTACTATAAATATAACTAGACATGAGTAGTGGAATGAGAACAGTCTACCCCATAGATTAAATAAAGTGTTCAGTTCAGAATAGTTACGCAGATAGTCATACAACAGAGAGAGATCAGAGGGCACAACAGATAAAATGTTGTGATAACAACAACAAAGATGAGGACAATAGTCTGAATGTAAATAGCATAAGGAGAAAAGAAAGAGATTTTTAAAAAAAAAGAAAGGAAAGAAGAAAGTAAAGTAAAAAGGGGAACGATAAGAGATATAATTGAATAAATATAAAGTATGAAATGAGAAAAGAATGGAGAAAGAAAAGAAGGAGAAAAGCAAAAAGAACAAAAGACTGAAAGAATGGAAAATGAAAAGAACGAGAAAAGCAAAACAATGAAAAAGAGCGGCAAAAAGGGTAGAGATTGATAATGCGATGGAAAAAGCAAAATATTAATGACAATGAAAGAAAGAAAAAATAAAAGATGTGATTGTCTAATGAAGAACAAATTAAATGATTACCAAAGGAATTATGACAAGAAAAGAAAAACCGAAAAAGAAAAGGAATAGAAAAGGTAAAAAAAAATGGGGGAAATTTTATGAAAAACCTGGAAGCAAATATCTTGGAATATTAAGAATAAGAAAGTAAAGATTCAGGCACAAGAGAATATGAAGATAAAATCTAAAATTCTGAGTGAAGTATGGTTTGAATAAATGACAAATACAGAATTACTTAAAAATTAAGAATGTATTCATTTTAAAACTAATGTTTTCAATAAAAAGCTTAAAATGTTAAAAATAAATAATAAAGGGTGTATAAAATAATAAGCAAGTAATGCTATAAAATATGAAGTTATATTGCAGATATAAGACAGAAATAAATACCTTGAAAGTTAAGAATAATAATCCAATAAGAAATATTTAACAAGGAGTGAAAATGTCTTATCAAGATGAATGTCATTGAGTGTTGAATATGAAAGGAAAAAGTTTAAATAATAAAAAGCAAAAACAAATATCAGGAGATCAAGTAAGGAAGATTATAAAGAGGATCTGTTGCAATATTTTATCGAGAAGGAAGGATAAAATGGAAAGTGACAGAAGGAAGGAAAGATGTAGAGAAAAAAAAAGGAGCTTGGAAGAGAAAAATGAATCATGTAAAGAAAGGGAAAGAAAAAGAGTATTTGTGTGTGTGTGTGTGTGTTGGGGGAAGAGAGAGAGAGAAAGAGAGGAAAGTAAAATGTAAAAGAAAATAAAGTCACAAAGGAAAAGGAGAATAGAGAGCAATAAAGAAGAGAAAATAAATGAAGAAAAATTGTGAAAAAGATGAACGGTGAGGCAGGAGGTAAGAAGGGCAAAAGGTGATAAGAAGAAAGAGGATTAATGTGATGTAAGAAGAATAAAAAGAAAGGGATAAAAAAAAGGGAGGGAAGAAGAAAAAGAATAAAGTGTGGAATGACAAATAATAAGACGAGAAAATGACAATCAAAGAGAAGAAAGAAGGTTAGAAATGAAAAGAATGAATACTATGAGAAAACAATAGAAAAAAAGGACAGAAAGATAGACTTTGAAAAGAAGACAAAGAGAAGATTAGATAGAAATAAAGCAATCAAAAGAAAGGAAAAAAAAAGAGAGGAAAAAAAAGAATGTTAAATAGTAAACAATATGGAATATGTAAACAATATGGATGCTTAGAAACCATTTATTTATTCATCTCCTTTGCTTGCTGAAATCACTAATATTCAAATGTTAGAATCAAACACTGTTGCACTGGGGGAAATGATTAACAAACAAAATCTTGAAAAATGAAAAGAAAAATGAAAAATACATGAAACCCTGAGGCTACAAAGCAAAGCAGTAGGTGTATATTAAACTGATTTAATTTTGATTCTGAATACAAGCAATTTTTTGGCACTGAATCGATATAAATCACATGTTGGATTCAAAAATCCAGATAATATTCCCCATTTTCCTTCTCAAAAGAAAAACATCTTCAATCAGTTTCAGAACTAGATTCTGGGGATGGAAAAGATGAAGATGCTATTTTCTTTCTTTTATTTCTTGCTTAATTCTGTTTAGCTTCATAAAAGGTTTTTGTCATTGTTTCCTCAGTTTGACATAAAACAAAACAAATTTTCTACATTTTCTGGAGAAAAAAAAATGATAAAAACAATCTTGTTTGTCAGTGCTTATTGCTTATTTAATTTTTCTTCCATTACTTATGCATCTGTATTTCATTTTGCATCTGCATTTCATTTTGCTTTCAACTTTCACTACCATCCCAACTGCATACCA
>OZ038476.1:13850989-13953489 GCA_964036315.1 Acanthosepion esculentum | reverse complement strand
GATAGAAAAGAAGAAATAATCCTGCCTCTTTGCTTTCTAGCCTACTTGATGCCATTTTAAATCAATTAAAGATAAAGACAGAAAAGTAAGCAAAGTGTCTGAAACCTTTTCACTTGTTACTCGTTTGTGAGGAAAGTACTGAACGAAATGGCATTGTTGTTGGTATTAAATTGAATCGGTTTCTTGAAGAATTAAAAACTTTTCTTCATGAAAAACAGAAAAATATCAGGAGTTGCAGAGGAATAGAAGGACCTTAAATATTTATAAAATCATATTTACTTTCTTTGTTAAATAAATATTTATTTTCTACAATCAGTTTTTTTTTTTTCAGATTTACTTTTCTTCTTTAAATCCACTTAAGTTACAACATTTTGAAAGTTGATCATCATTTAAATTTTTACTATTTTGCTGATCTTTGCCATCCATTTTTATTTCTCTTTTGTCTCACAGATGTTTCCTTACTTAATCGACTTAATTCCAACATCTTCCTTTTACGCCATTTATTTCCGTTTCCAGAGAGATAGGAAAACAAGAGTTGTAAGATAAGTTCCTTAATTTTAAGAGGCGTCATTCTCAAGCAGTACAGTAATGCCACTAAGACACAAGAGATTACTGAGTGTAAAAGAATATAAGAAAAAGAAAAAGATTATTAATAAGAGGGAACAATAAAAGAACAGGAATTAAGAAGACAGAAGATAACAATTAACATTGCATTTAAAATTTTGAAGATCAAAATTGACTAGAAAGCAAATGGCTGGAAGAAAGTTCCACAAGTAAGATGTGTGAGAGAAGAAACTGCCAGTTACATCTAGCAGTTACTCTCACAGTTACATCTAGCAATTTTAACTGTAAAATGATGAGACCTACCTGCCAATTTAGTACTGTACTTAAATTTGTAAACTCAAGGTACCATAGAGCAGGAGTCGGCAACCTATGGCATGTGTGCTACATGTCACACACCAAGCAATTTCCAATGGCACACAGCTGCAAATGACATCACAAAGTCTGAACCAGTAACTACTAAAACTCAAAGAAGATACTTAGCGGTTTCAATTTTAATATATACTAAAGTATATATACTATATATTACTATATAAAATATATTGTAGAACAGGTATATTAACCTTGGCTTGTATAAAAATACGCATGCTGTTGGCACAGTGAATGATTTAAAAACCCTAAGTCGGCACATAGTTAGCAAAAGGTTACTGACCCCTGCCATAGAGGAAAGCTCATCAGAACAATTACTATGAAAATATTTATAGAAAAGCATAGGGAAGCTATGTAATGATGGTGGGAAGGTGACTGAAACTGAGATGCCATGTTAGGACTGCTAATATTGCAGATTCTTCTTTGGATTTTTATCAAGGATCTCTAAATCTATAGCAGAAGCACTAGACCAGATGTGACAGCAATATTCAAAGTTTGGATGAATGGTAGACTTATAAATATGTAAGACTGATTCTGACACAAAATGTTATTGTGCATGACACAGTGAATCAGCATTCCTAGCAGCAGATCTAGCAATTGATTAAATAGAATCTTTTCGCTTCATGTCAGTGAAAAATGTTAGCGTGAGAAGAGGCAATGAATCACTCTAATTATTATCATTATTCCAAGAACTGATTAGATTTTTAGTCGATTGCGTCATTTTATTTACCACATTTAAACCATTTTACAATCAATTTACTTTCTTTGCATATATAATTATAGAACCACTTGTATTACATGGTTTTCTGGGAATAGTATTCTCTGTGTGCCTCGCATTGCTGGGAGTGATCTAAGTCAAGAGTTATATTAATCAGCATTTCTTTTTGCTTGCTATATCTTTCTATGAAAGATGAGACCTTTTTCCTATGGACCTTCTTCTTCCTGAAGAAGATTGTAGATTGGATTGGCTGATATACTATAATAATTCTTACTACTGTTGAAAGTCCTGAAGTGATGTAGTTTCTGTTATTTGGTACAAATCATTGTTTGTGATTATGCAGTGCCAGCCTACAAGTTTTGGAGAAAGATGGTCTTTTCTAAGACCTACAAATTATTTCCCACCTTGCAATTCCTTTTTCACAGAAAAACGTTGCAAGCCTCTTGACGCCCTATTGATATTTTCAAGAAAAGTCTTTAGACAAACTACATTTCTTAGTTCTACCAGTTTTAACTGTCACGGCTAAAACCCACCATACCATGTTCATTGTAATGAACCACCCTCATTCACTTCATATTCCATCGGTGAGATGTAAGTTTCACTTGAGCAGCTTCTTCCTGCAAACTGTTGCTTTGTGGAAGTGACCCGCAAAAGGATGCTTCCCTGATCACGGCGATCTTAACTTGTTTAATTCTAGTTGGTTGGTTGCTATCAACCTTTATGTGTTATTTAATGCTGAAATCTAAATATTTTGCATGTAATTTTATGCTTTCAGAGTAAAAGGTATGTTTTTAGATATATATTTTTGATGTAATGGAATAACCTGTCACCCCCATGAGTGACTACACTATAGGCAGTAACTACCTATAAGTATCTGTAAGTCAACGGACTACAGAGACTAGCTGGGATCTGTTTAGTACAACTCAGACTTACGTGAGAACTACCGACCTTCCAATAGTAGCACTCACTACTGGATTGACTTGCAACGAACTTGTGCATAACTGTTACCTTTATTCTTATTGTACTAGTTTTTCCTTATACTTATCCACTTTGTTTTTCAAGTATATATTCCTATTAGCAAGCAATATAACAATTTTGGAGATCATAAAATTTATTATTGGTAATTTTACTATAAAAACGTATTTTATTTTTTTTAGTATTGCATTGATTGTCATTTTGCTATAAAAATGTATTGTTGGTCATTTTATTATAAAAATGTACTGTTGATTTTTGTTTGAGGGGATCACTATTTGCCTATAACTGGGACCCTAACAGGTGCTATGACTTCAGGTCAGGGTGGACCTGGGAACAACAGTAGTTAAAAGGTGGTTCCACATTCTTCAATACTTCCAATCTCTTGATCAGAGGCCTTGCTGCCAGATGTAGTTTATCATCATACCCTGGACAATGTTCAAGTCTTGAGTCAACCGTTATCTTCTCACATATCCCCATAAAATGTAACTCTACTTCTAGTGGCTTTTGGGCCTTGTACAGGATGAACATCATTGTAAAATATAAGTAAATAATACAGTAGAACTATAGTCTTTAGATATATGATATAAAATATGCCTTGGAATAAATAAACATCTATAAAATAATGCTTTTGATAGGAACAACTTTTGGAAAGAAGAATTACTACTTGTGGATTCTCTGCAAATGAAATCACATTTTTTTAAAATCTTACTATATTTTTGATTCAGACAAGAAAAATAACTCTCCTAAATTGATAATGAGTTCAATCCCTACTGAATACACTATAAATTTTGACTTTAGTTAAAGGCAATAACATCTAACAAATAATTCCAACTTGAAGGCTCTGATGAATGTTTTCTGAAAGAAAGTAAGATTGTCTTAGCTGAATAACAATTATATAAAGAAAATTTGGATTCTAATCCTTTTCAAGTTCTTAAAATAAAATAGATTAATATTTTTAGAAGTGATAATTCTTTACACTCTCTTACCATTATGCAAATACCAGAGTTCTTTTGAGACAAATCTTTCTTTCTATATCTTTCTAGGAGTTTTCTTTTTTCCATTTCTTGTCTGAATTGAAATCATCAATATTTGTTAAGATTCATCTTTTCTTTCTTTATTCTTCCAAAATCCCACCACTGAACCACATGACCTATAAAGCAAGCGCTTAAAGTAGCTCTTGAAAAGTCAGAATCCCTTCAAGAAACATCATGAAATTTTTCATCTTGATGGAAATGACAGTTTGATCCAAAGCTGACACAGGCAAAGCTGTTAGGGGATCAAAAACACTCAAACTAACCAAAATAAACAAAATTCCTCCTAGAAATGAATAAAAAGAGAAAAAAAATATGAAAAGTTTTTTTTCTCTGACTCTCTGCCTGGTTTGACATTCTCTGTGATGAGTCCTGGTGTGCATTTGTGAATGCGATGATAGAATGCGAACATTAAAGATTCCACAAAGCTACAATCAATTGTTGATAAAACTTCCTTTTTTTTTTTTTTAGTAACTAACAAATATTTGTTTAATATTTTTAATTATTTTATTTCCACTCTTTTTTTCCTAAAGTTACTGGAGCATTGAAAATCTCATTTCTTTCTTGCCCAAGTGAAACTAATTTATAGATTGTTGTAAATACATGTGATGTACAAATCTGTGAATGTATGGATGTCTTTATAAAAAAGACAGAAATACGAGTTGATTTGAAATGACAAAATCCAACTGTGATCAACTGATTTAATTCAATCAAAGCTTTGCAGTTGAAAGTGCACTTGAGTGTGCATCCCTTGATATGCATGTGCTTATCTCAGTGCATGTATGCGCCCTTAGATGTATGCGTGAGTTTTTGCATATAACTTCATAGAACTATTACAATGAAAACAGCAGCAATATCTATATCAACTTCTTCATTTAATGAAGGAACAATATTATTAATCCAAAGCCCTCCCATAATACCTTATGTTACTACCACCAGAGTATGGGTTAAATAACAGAGCAGAAGAGAACTCTCTAGCTGTAGTTGGCAACCAGTATAGGAGAGGGACAAATCTGGATTCAAAACAGTATGGAGACCTGGTGAACTGCAACATAGACTTGCTCTGCATAGTTACAGTAAAGACCACAGGTTGGCTCTATAAGTATGGAAGAATTACAAATGTACCTGAGCAGATGAACCTGCTTGGGAACAATGAGACATGCAGGAAATGCCACTGATTTGCAGTGTGCATTTGAAATAGCTCTAATGAAGTCGGAGTAACAAATTCTTGCAGATGCATCCTCTGGAAGCTCCTTGATATATTTCCTCTTTTCTGTTGATGACAATGGGAGTTTAGACAGATATGCTGAGGTTCAGCTTGCAAAAAAGAAGTATATATATATATATATATATATATATATATATATATGTATGTAGTTTTAAGGTATGCTATATTTATGAGATAAAGTGCTCAATATCAGAGATAGAGTGTACGTAAATATAAAAGTCAACATCGAAGTCCACACTCAAAGGTGACAGACTGTTTCATGCTAAATGCAATCATCAGGCCACATGCTTTGTGTTTTTTCTCAATTATTTATACAAATGGGCCAGTGGTGCATTGCAGGTAGTCTCTTGCATTGAAGGTACTGTATTTGTTGTATTTTACACAAGATGGACTCGTCCAACGTATACATATACTGACAGAGAGAATACCTGCAGGTTGAGTTATGTCGAGTCAGGGTGGGATATACGGAGACAGTACACATGGTGTTCACAGAGAGTTATACGAGAGTCCAGAGAGATAGATAATTACAGCTTCACTTACAGAGACTTGTACATATACTTTCTACTAACCCGCATTCCTGGACTACTAATCTTCACTTCAAGTCGGTATTCTTACGTTTAATATTTTTCTCTCTCAATTACTGGCATTGTTTATTTATTTGTGCAGGATTCCATTCCCGGAATCCACAACAGTATTCAAATGTTTTTTTTGGAAGGAGTGATTTGTTAATTTGTTTATTATTTACTCTATTTATTTATTACACACACACACACACACACACACACACACACACACACACACACACACACACACACACACACACAGATAGATAGATACATATTTATAAATATAAATGACAATAGGAAAACTGTAATAGTTGCTGACGCGTTTCGTCCAATGCGGACTTTCTCAAGGCAAAAAACGAAATGAATTTATTTAACCAAAGTAACTAATAATAACAAAAAACAGAATGTTCTTAGCAACTGGAAGAATTTAGAGAACGCTATTTTCATATTGTTAACTGAAAATAACGTCAGTTACTGTCACGTGTGGAGATATTGTCATTATACCTGTGTTGACGGATTCAACCATTTTCTTTTGATTTTATAATATTGTTGTGTATGTTTGTTTGGGAAAGCAGTAATTTTGTTAAGAAAGGTGAAATAGGGAAAAAACCTGGGTGTAGATTAATATTTGGGTAATATTCTATGGTGGCACTCTCTAGAATTTTCCTTCTGAGTGAGTTATTTTCTTTTTTTATGATTGTAGCATTTTTAAAATAAAAATTATGGTTGAATTTATTTCTATGTATGACTAGTGCATTAGCTAAGTTGTTTTTTGTGAGGTCTCTTTTGTGCTCATAAATGCGTCTTTTTAAAAATTTCTACTTGTTTCTCCAGTATATATGGGAGGAACAGTTTTGGCAATTTATTTTATAAATGCCTGCTTCAGAAATATTATTGCTATTAGTGTTTGAAGATCTTAGTATATCCATAATGGTTTTGGAAATATTTGTGACTATTTCAAGACTATTTAGATGGGATAGGTTATTCTGGATAGTGGACATGACAGAGTTGGTCGGTAGTATTATGCATCTGTTTTCTTGTAATTTACTATTGTGGATTATGTTATTAGTTTTGTTTCAGTTGTATATTTTGTATGCCTTTCTTCTTGCGTTCTGGATGAAATTATATGGGTATTGTAGGATTTTGAATGTGTTTTCTATGTATGTTTCTTCTTTAAATAAATATTGGGGACTACAGATTCTTAATGCTCTTAGATAGAAACCTATAATAATTCTAGATTTAATTTTTTTTGTTTTTGAAGAGTGGTTTGAGTAGAAACCGATCAGATCATTTTTGTTTGTAGCCTTTCTGTATATGTCAAAATTGAGTTCGTTATTATTTCTATGTAACAAAATATCCAGGAACGGAAGAATGTAGTTGGTTTCAGTTTTGAAAGTGAAGTTTATTGTAGTTTCAATGTTGTTAAGTTTGGAGAGAAGACAGCTTTACCAGTGGTAGAGAAAAAGGATTTAATGCCCAGCCACTGGTCAATCAGTGGGTAAACACTTGTAAGTATTTTTATATCTGCTGTGAAACATTATATATCAATTATTTGTGAATTTTGACTCAGGAGCTCAGGCAGAAGGGCTAAAATTGATCAGGAACATAGGGCTCAAGGGATTAATATGAAACACACTCATTAAAAGTAACAAAGTTATAGTGTAATTATTTAAACAAAACAAATTGAAAATTTGAACTTTCCTAAAAATTTAAATAATGTCCCAATTTTTCTGTGGACCATTAAAAATTTTGTACGGACGACTAGTGGTCTGTGGACCACCAGTTGGTGACCACTGCCATAAAGCACAAGGTATCATTTATTGGTCATTCAGCCTGATCTCCCTTTCCTAATAATGAGATATTTCATTCTTAATGAAGCATTACTTGATGTCAGTAAAGAAACATGCTTCAGGTTACCATAATGGCATATTTGATTAACTAGTAGGGTAGATCAGGCTGCTGTTACATACCTTTTTATTTCTTGTTATCTTTCTTTGGATATGTTCTTTACTGTTAATGATTTAAAATGCGGATTTCTTTCTGACATGCAACAATAGAGATAAGTGTATAGACAAAAATCACAGATTATTCATGCAGAAAATATAAGCAATGTAGTTGTAAAACTATGCAAACATTTTTACCGTTTTTTTTATGGTATTGATAAAAGAAGATTTTATATAATAAATATGACAGAAAGAAAAGGAGTTTTTATTTAATATCTTTGGGGCTCGTAAATGTATTAGATTTTGACATGACAGATTTCGCATCTCATGGTTCAGTTTTTGTCATTCATTATTGACATGATATTCTTTTACCGTTCTGTAGTAAACACTTCTTTTGCCCGAAGAGAAGAAATGTGCCAATGCTTAACAGCATTCACATTAAGAGCAGCGAATATCATTATAAACTAATGTCAAAGCTTGAAATATTAATTTTGCTCGCAATAAATGCTAACTTTTTTCAGTCACTAACTTCGATTATGGTGTACATTAATTATGCATGCTAGCAATTAGTCTAATTTGATCAAATACGAAAATATGAAAGCTTAAAGTTTTCACTGAAAAGAAATTTCTTTTTATTTCTTTATTCCTTATTCTTTTGGGAGAAAGCAAATACAATTTTATTATCAGTTTTGATACCAAGCCTGACTAAAAATTCACTTTCAGTTTCAAGAATATAATCCGATTTCTGGCCAAATTTTTTTTTTATCGCCCATTAGTGATTGCAAATTTTCTGTGATGTTAGCAATTGTAGCTTTCTCTTTAATTAGATTATTCTAAAAATGCTCTCCATAAAAATAAAACTAGAAATTTCTACTTCAATGTGTCCAAGCCAAATTTTTATGCCTTTTAAAGAATCTTTAACATTGTTTCTAAAGTTAAATTGCCTTCATTTAATTTCATTTTGACACTTTGCTGTACATACCATGTGAGAATAGTTTCAGAGTCAGATTATAATTAATAAGAATTATTTTCTTGGTGAAAAATATGAAAATATTATATAGATGAAAAATACTAAGTAATTTTTTGGAGCTTAAATACAGTCCAGAATAGTAAAGTATATTTAATACCTTTTATCATTAAAATTTTCCATATTCCGTATAGATATCAGAACTATTTAATTAACATATACAAGTAGGTTCACAAGCCTGCTTCTAGTGTCAACAGGTAGGCCCTTGACTAAAATCCACAAGGGAAGAGGAAAGTGGGTTGACCAAAACAGACTTGTCGCAGAAGTGTTGATACAGAGGTGAAAGCAGCCGGCCCAACATGAAGAGGTTCACCTGGAACCACATCCATTGCAGCCCTATCTTCTCCAAGGAATCAAGAGGCATAATAATAAATAAATAATAATACAAGTAGGTTGCATCTTTAATTATTTGTTTATACCAATGTGGTATCTTGCATCTATAGAATATACCTTAAATATTTCTGTTTTGTCAGTAACTTTTTTCTCTAATATGCAAAATACAAATTATATGAAATGACGAATGCTATTTTGATTCAAATGTCAAATCTGGAGCAAACCAGGGAAGTGACATATCCATTATGCCAATGTTCTTCCGTTTGGACAACATAACAAAATATACTAAGTTAGGTAGAATACAAATATACTATATTGAATTTAAGCAGAGAGCCAGGAAGTAACACTTTTATCTTAGGCAGAGTACATAGATAGCACATTGAACCTAGGTATAGGGCCAAGGATTGGAACCTTTATCTTATACAAAAATCTTGGCAAGGGGCTAGTGAGTGAAACCCTTATCTTATGTAGAACACATAAATACCACATTCAACCTAAGTAGAAGTTCTAGGGTCTGTCTATATTTCTGAGATTATGTACAGTATTTACATTAGTCGGACTATTGTCCTCATCTTTGTCGCCATATTTGTCACAACGTTTCGGCCATTGTACGCTCTGGCCTTCTTCAGGTGGTTGGAATTTCGAACTCAAGGACACATGGCACAGTGGATAAAGGCGTTGGTTAGATCCAGTGACAGACCCAAAGAGTGTGAGTTCAATACCCGGTTAAGGCAGTGGAGAACTTTCAGAGGGAAAATTAGCAGGAGATAACTGATAACTGACATCCATCAAACATGGCTCGTGGAACTAGAACAGTCTACCCCAGTGATCGAAATAAAGGGTTCAGTTCGAAATTCCAACCACCTGAAATGTTGTGACAAATATGGCGACAAAGATGAGGACAATAGTCCGACTAATGTAAATACTGTAGAAGTTCTAGCCCATACATAAATGATTTTATAGTTTTTATATGTAAGAACTCAGACATGAAATTAACATCTAAGAAAAATAATAATTATGAGTTAACATTAATGATGATTTAGTTTTTGGTAGAACATTAAACTTTATATTTCTGAGATGGGGTATTGTGATTATTGACATTATTTACATTGTTTGGACAGTTGTCCTCAATTTGTTGCCATATTCACAATGCTTCAGCTGTTGTACACTCTGGCCTTCTTCAGGTGATTGGAATTTCAAACTCAACCCTTTATTCCATTCACCAGGGTAGATTGTTCTAGTTCAATGTGTTATGCCTCTTCCGGATATCTCAGTTATCTCCCTTTAACTCAACTTCGCAAGTTTTTGTTCATCACTGCAGTAACCAGGTATTAAACCCACAACTCTTTGGTTCAAGTCATTTGGTCAAGTCACTGGATCCAACCAATGCTTTTAGCCATGTGCCCTTGAGGTCATCAGTGTATGAATGTTTTGACTTATAAACTTAATGTCTCAGTAACCGATTTTTTTTGGTCATATTGCGATTTTTGATGTTATTCCTTTTTTAACCCTCTGCATTACTGGTTCCCATATTGTATTCATTTCTATATACGGTTGGCTTAAGAGATCTTTTTACAATGACCAAAATGTGAATATGGCAGCAAAGATGAGGACAACAGTCCAAACAATGTAAATAGTGAAAATGACATTAAACTGGTATGAAAACAATTTGTATGTTTCCTTTGAGGAAGACTACTGTTTTTTAAATTTTACACCTTTTGCAGTTTGATTTTTAGTTCTGTGTTCCTGTGTTATATGAAGATTTTGAAAAGAATTTTATTTTAGACAAATACAAAACACTCAAAGGACCAAATTCTCAACAATTGTTCATCTAGTATCTGTCTATATTTCTGAGATGAGGTATTATGTACACTATTGTCCTCAACTTTGTTGCCTTATTTATCACAACGTTTCGGCCATTGTATACTCCAGCCTTCTTCAGGTGGTTGAAATGTCGAAATGAACCCTTTATTTTGTTTTGTGCCATGTGTCCTTGAGGACACATGGCACAGTGGATAAAAGTGTTAGTTAGATCCAGTGACAGGAGTTGTGAGTTCAATACCTGGTTAAGGCAGTGGAGAACTTGGAGAGGGGAATTAACAGGAGATAACTGATAACTGACATCCATTAGACATGGCATGTGGAACTAGAACAGTCTACCCCAGCGAGTGAAATAAAGAGTTCAGTTCGACATTTCAATCACTTGAAGAAGGCTGGAGTATACAATGGCTGAAACGTTGTGATAAATATGGCAACAAAGATGAGGATGATAGTCTAAACAATGTAAAAAGTTGTTCATCTAATTCTAATCGGCACAGTTGAATCTTGACTTTAATGCCTATAGACACTAACCATTTTTTTAACTATTTAAGAAATCCATATAAAAATCAAATGATGATAATAATTATCTTTTTCTTCATGATTGTCTCTTCCTTATTCAAGAGGGTAAGATTTTTGGAGCCGATAAGGAGGATAAATCTTTCACAAGTTCTTAAAGAGTGAACAAGAAGAGCGCTCCCATTTAACAACCATCACCTTCATCTGACATGTCATCCATCACCCTACATTCCTTTGCCTTACTGTCTGCCTCACTCGCCGACCTATTCTTATTTTGCCACATAAGTGTGCAAGTTGGTGGATATAGACAACTTGGCCATTTCTGGAACTGAACTAGTGACTGTTTTGAATTAAATCAATAAAAAGCAAGTAGAGGATGGCTTCATGCCTGAAAGAAATGAGGGGACAGAAATGGTCAAAGAGTCTATGGAAAGACTTTGAAGCTTGAAAATAAAATGTGGATTGGCTACTTTGCAAAGCCCTACAAAGAATTTGCAAAGATCTTACAAGTAAATCAAGAACATTCTATTTTCTAGTTATTTAATTTTGTCCCTTGTCTAGACAGACATAACAAACTAGACTTACTTCTGGACCTTTCAATGCATGATATAGATTATTTCTGACAGGTGAATTTTTTTTTTCAAAAAAGAAATGAAAAAGAAAAGTGCTTCTGTTACAAATTTAAAATATAAACTCTTTAAGCCTTTTTAGCTAAGAAAAGTCAGAAATTTCTAAATGGTTTCAGAGTACCTTTTTTTTCTTTTCAGTGACGGAAGAAGATGCACAGTCAACACACTTTTTATTATTAATTTGCTGCTGAAAACACAACTGTGTGAGTCAGGCTATAATATTAGGGCACTGACTTCCAAAGAGTTTACTTTAATTTAACGAGGTCTTTGGTCAATGTAGCAGAAGGGTATCATGAAAGAGAAACAAGAAGAAACATCTCCTGCAGTATTGCAAATGGAGGAGGAGTAGAGGTTATTAACAGACTATCTTAGCAGTGGAAGATCTTCCAGATCACCCTTACTGAATCCAGACACAGACAAAAGGAGACAGTACCATAAACACATTGTTTCTCCCAGTCACTAGCCCTGCTTCTGCATCCCTGTAGCAAAAGCCTTGTCTATTTCTGCATACTAATAAATATTACCCAAATTCATCTGTATTCTATTGGCAAAAAGTAAGTTCCATCCAAACAGCTTTTTCCCGTGTAACTTTCTGTGGAACAAACTCCCAAGAGGATGGTTCCCTGATCACTACAATTTTAACCTGTTAAAGTCTAGAGTTAACTGTGTTATCTTCCCCTCCTATCCATATAGTGATTTTCTAAGTGCTGCTTAGATGTGGCACAAGGCCGGGAGTATGGAGCACCCAGTGATGATCGAACTCACTACTCAGACGTAATTGTTCTAGCGAGACAAGCTTGCTAACCATTACACCACGCCGAGGTGCCCGCCCCTCCTATCCATATAAACTACCTCTTAGTGTAACCCTCTACCTTGAGTAGCCCTCGAGCCTTGTACAGGGTGAACCTTACCGTAAAAAAATTTTTTTCAAGTGTTAAGTACAACTGCACAAATGTAGATGAGATGAAATTTTAGAGCAATATTTTGTCTCAAAATCTGATTTAGTTTATGTTAAAAATTTTAACTTTTTTCTTGAAAAATAAAAGATTTTTTCCTTTCCCCTTTTGCATTAATGTAGCTATTAACAAAACTAGAAGTCTCTTTTGTTTTATGCTTTCTTAGATGTGAGATACAAAGTTTAGGTGTTGTGAAGAATTTGAACAATCTGGAATGATTTGATTATCTTGCACAAGAAATTATTTTGTATTTTCTCTCCCACAGAGAGCTATCAACACAATGAATGCTGGCATAGGCATTATCTTTATATACCCTGTGAATAGAGTATAACATCGAAATGAACACAAATTTAACAAATAAATCACTTAAGAGAACAATAGTTTAAAAAGAGAAAGTATATTGTATATTCAGCACTCAAGTTAAGTCTTTAGATTTTTGTTCCATGTATTTTCAGATTGATTTTAAATTAATACTCCACTGTGACTCTCTTTACCAGTGGAAATGCTATGGATCAGTGTCAGTTGTAATTAGAGAGTGAGTTATAACAATTACCAGGGATTTATTTTATTGTTGGAGTTAGTAAAAAAATGAGTATTTGGCAGGTATACTTTTGTGTGTTAAATATTTTTGAATGACTTGGCTGGCAGGGTGAAAAGATGTAGGCAAGTTGGGAGGGGTTCATTGAGCAAAACAGGGAAGAAAACTGATGGAACTGCTGCCTAAATTGATGAAGAAAGACAGAAATTGTTAGATTCAAGAGAAAAGCAAATTCAATGCACATGCACAATACAGAAATAGGAAATGTGATTGGTTGGTGTCAATTGTGTACAAAGTACAAAAGAAAGTAGGAAAAATGCTGCAGTGTGCAACAGAAATGTAGATTAAATAGAAAAAAAGTTGAAAAATTTAAAATGAGAAGAAAATAAAACACAATTACAAAAAAAATCAAGTTTTGAATTCTTGACTGAAACGTGAAATGAGGAGAAGAGTAAATAAAAGTAAAAAACGGCAGAGATTTTAATTTTGTTTCGTGGCAGAATAAATAAAGTAAGATTGGGACAAAAAAAAATAAAAATTTATCAAAGTTGATTGCAATTAATTATAGAATTTTGACTTTTTATATAAAATCTAATCATAATAATTATGATACAGCATTAAGTCGTTTTTTTTTAACAACTTGAAATTAGTTTTGTCTAGCCTTTTCAAAGTGCATGAAAAGCTAAGTATCTGTATACAGGTATATGTGCAATATATATATCTATATCTATATATATATATATATATATATATATATCTCTTCCATATTGCATTATATAGCCTTTAAGTGTTGACATCAATGTTCACTTTTATATTTACACACGCTCTATCTTTGATATTGAACACTTTATCCCATAAATATAGCACACCTTAAGAGTATATTTCTTTATATATATATATATATATATAGTGTAACCCGGATATAAGAGAGTTGTCGGGACTGGAGAAGGGATCTCTTATATCCCGGTTTCTCTTATATCTGGGTTTGGTCTATTATATATACATTAACACAGGCTCTAATTTGGGACCAAATAAAATCTCTCTTATATCCGGGTTACACACACACACACACACACACATATATATATATATATATATATATATATATACACACACACAGTAGCGGCCATAATATAAGGAACGGAAACAACAAAGACATAAATATGTGTATTACTTAAAAAGTAATGCATAGTTAGCAATGAAATTTTTCCCGAATAAAGATTAGGGTGTAATGCATAAATATTATACAAAGTTACAAAAATTTACATAATAGTTTTTTTTTAAATAAAGATTAAATGGAACAAAGGAAATAAGCTACTGGACAAAAGTTAAGGAACGATCTTGTTAATTCTTGATTGTGAACAAAATATCAACAAAATTTATTATTTGGTAAACATCCCCTTATTTTCAATGACTTCTCTGCATCGTCGACCACATGATCTAATTAATTTCTTGCAAAAATCAGCAGTAATTCCCTCCCATTCGTCTTTCAATAACTCCCATAGGTGATCCTAGTTTTTGGGGTTTCTTTTCTGAGCCCTTTCTCCAATTATCTTCCAAACATTTTCTATTGGATTCAAGTCGGGGCTCTGGGCTGGCCACTTCATTAGGGCGATTCCTTCAAATAAAGCCATAACCTTCCGTGCCTTGTGGCAAGGTGCATTGTCCTGCATGAAAATAGGAGATTCATAAAGATTATGGTGTAATCTTGGTACGACATGCTGCTGAAGAAGCCTTTTGTAAATCTCAGCATTGATATTGCCATGTACGCGGATGATAGGGCCAACTCCCGCAGCTGAAATCATTCCCCACACCATCACACTGCCGCCACCAAACTTAACGGTTTTCTTGACACATTGAAAAGAAAGTCTTTCACCTGTTTTACGGCGTATGTAAGTTTTGCCCTCAGAACCAAATGTAGTAAACTTGGACTCGTCACTGAAATGAACTGTATCCCATTGTGCGTCAGTCCAAACAACATGTTCTCTCGCATACTCCAGGTGTGCCCTTTGGTTTCGCTTTGAAATGAGAGGCTTCGAAGCTGGAATACGGGCCTGCATTTTTTAACCTGCGAGCAACCGTTTTCCTTGAGATCTTATTATCTCATTCTTCATTAAATTTACGGGCAATTGATGTAGCAGTTTCAAAACGTTTTTTGTAGATATTTTAACAATTCTTCGATCTTCTCTTTGCGATGTTTTTGGAGGTCTGCCGGTTTTTGGTTTTGCATCTAACGTTTTATCGGTTTTATACCTGCTAATTACATGATGAACGACACTTTTAGACCTATGAACAATATCAGAAATTTCTGAAATTGACTTTTTTTCTTGATAGCGATAATGAGTTTTTTCTTCAAAAGAGAGCGTTTTACGTGTAGAATTTGCCAGATTGCTTAAAAATAAAGTCCTAATGATAAATAAACTTTTACTTATTGTTGAAAAGCACCATCGAGTTTTTAACAATGTAAATTAAAATTTTATGCAAATTATTAACATCGTTCCTTAACTTCTGTCCAGTAGCTTATTTCCTTTGTTCCATTTAATCTTAATTTAAAAAAAAAACTATTATGTAAATTTTTGTAACTTTGTGTAATATTTATGCATTACACCCTAATCTTTATTTGGTAAAAATTTTATTGCTAATCATGCATTACTTTTTAAGTAATACACATATTTATGTCTTTGTCTTTTCCGTTCCTTATATTATGGCCGCTACTGTGAATATATATATATATATATATATATATATATATATATATATATATATATATATATATATATATATATACACTCAATTTTTTTTCTTTTAATTTGCAACTCTTCAGTTGTTTTTTCCATATTATATATATATATATATATATATATATATATATATATATATATATATATATATATATAAATGTATTGCTCTTCAATACATATTGAGTGATCTTGGCTACTGGCATTTGTATACATCCCATATATAATATGTAAAAATTTCCCTTTCTCTGCTGTGCACTGATAGCTTAGGGGTAGAATCTCTGACTGATGCCAAATTGGTTAAGTTTCGATCCTGGCTTGAGGCTATCAGACGTCTAGCCTCACTGATGAGCTGTGATACAGCAAAACAGGCTTGTATGTGGATTATATATATATATATATACATGCGCACACACACGCACTCTCTCTCTCTCTCTCTCTCTCTCTCTATATATATATATATATATCGTTTAAAATTAAGAGATCAGTTGAATCCGCTTGATTGGTTTGAACCTTATGGTAGCTGTGTGATAAGGTAACAGTCCATCTCTAATACATGTTTCATTAAAAATGACTGACAAGTTACATCTGTTAAGTATCTCTGATATTTTTCTTGTATTTGAATAGGATATTTCTTTTTTGGACATAATGTGTGCAGAAATTGAATAAATGATTATTTCTTCCATGGTTTTCTACCATTTTTCAAAGGCACTGCATGCTGTGAACATTCCACATATTTGTGTTTGTGTGTGTGTGTGTGTGTGTATATATATATATATATATATATATATATATATATACGATAAAAATATGATTATGGTATGCTATATTTATGGCTTAAGTGCTCAATATCGGGGATAGAGCATATATAAATTTAAAAGTGGACATTGAAGTCAACACCCAGCAATGCCAGTCTATTTTATATTAAAATGCAATCTTCATGCCTGAAGAGTATATATATACATATATATATATATATATATATATATATATATATATATATATACGTGTGTGTGTGTATGCAAATGTAAATGTATGCTTTCTAATATATTTATAAATATATAAATACAAATGCACACATACACATTAGATCTTTTTCTTTTTTTGTTTTACCAACATATTTGTTTTTCTTTAATATATATATATATATATATATATATATATATATATATATATATATAGACACACCGTTTTGACCACTATTTAAGTTTCATGATCCTGTGATCATCAGGCAACCAGAATACCTTTCAATTATGGCAGTGTGAAGCTTCAGTAGAGGTTTCTTTTGAGATGTGACATTCTGAAACTTTTTTGCTCTATCCTAATAACCTAGGCACTGAGCACTGTTGGTTAGTGTTTAGATAGGTGTCCGCCTTTTGTTTTCTTAGTTTATTTATTTTCCCTGTTCTTGTATAGGTTTTCTTGATGTTTGTTAGTAAATTTTGTTTTTATTTTTTTAGCTGGTGGGGGATGAGTTTTCTTTTTGACATTTGTCAGGCTTTCTGTTTGAATTTTTTGTAAAATACACACACACACACACACACACACACACACACACACACACACACACACACACACACACATATATATATATGTATGTATGTATGTATATTGAACTTTTATATTTACATACACTTTATCTCTGATACTGAGCACTTTAATCCATAAATATAGCAAAGCTTAAAACTATATTTTTTTCATTATATATATATATATATATATATATATATATATATATATACAGAGTGTAATAGAAAAATTGGCCAAATTTTTTAAAAGCATGGGATAATTGTCCATCCCATAAAATGTTTAATATCTAAAAAAACACTTCACTAATTGAGTTTCTTTTTTTTCATCTTGACACCATTTGTCATAAGAATCACTGAAAAACTCCTTTGAGTTATTCAGTTAGAAAGAGAATATGTCAAAATCGTTTTGTGTCAGACCCACCATATATATTGCCAACTGTGCTATGGTAAGAGGAGAAAGTTCATTCAGGCCTTCAGTAATGCTATGAGCATTCATACTCTGGCTTCCATCTTTAAAGTCTATTCAAGAACCATCAAGAGAATGGTGATGTTTAAAAAAGAGGGAAGTGTGGAGAGGAAAACTGGATCAGGAGGGCACAACAGGAAGAGGGATCATCATTTCAACTTAGAGCTAAATACATTATTATTGTTCAAAGTAGAGTTCAATAGTGTTATAATAACCTTGAAGAATTCCAGTAAGATATCTTTAATCATTTCTAAGATACAACAGTTCAAATCTTGATCTAATAATTGGACAATTTTGCTGTTACACCCTGTATTTCTAAAGAATTAATAGATTTTATTTTTTTATTTAACATACTTTATTACTTCAAATGTTATATTTGAATAGATACTTCATTTTTATTTTAAACATTTTTATTTACTTCATTTTTATTTTAAACAGTATTTATTTCATCAACTGGCTTACATAGTCAAGAGAGCTTACTAAAGAAAATGTGCCCTCTGGCAGGATTCAAACCTGAATGAGTAAATGACTTTAAATGGCAACTAGAACCTTGCTTAATTCTAATTCTCTCCATAGCCAACCAGCCCAGGCACACCAGATTAGATTGTATTCTCTCCTCCCAAATTTGATGTAGGTTCAAATCCTACCGGAAGACACATTATCTTTAATAAGTTTTTGTGCATGTGCAGGCTAGTAGATGAATTAAATATTGTTTAAAATAAAACACTGTGCACTCAAAATAATATATACATATATATATATTAAATATTATAATAATAATAAATAATAGCTGGCCACTCATATTCGAGGATACTACTATACTGGCTAGCCAATCCCTATTGCAGACCCTTGCTCAAATCCCACAAAACCAACCTGTGGTTTATACTGCATCTATGCTGAGCAGACCTTAGTTACAGTTTCTGGGAGAGAGCGTGTTATCTAACCTGATCAACAATTTGAACAACACCAGCACACTCAGACCCTTGGTCATGATGACTTATAACTTTGTGCTAGCACAGCTATTGAGGGCCCTGAAGTGTTCTGCCTACCCATTTTCAATCACAAGGCTTGGATCAACCCCTGGTATGGTTTTCAGGCCCTTATCAAAGGTGTCACACATTGGGATTGTCCCCCTCCAGACTGATAACATCAGGACTCATAGTCAGAAAGCAGATGTTCTAACCACTCAGCCATGCACCCAATATATATATATATATATATATATACACTTTATTTTTAGGATAATACATAAAAAAAAATGCTACACAAATGCAATCATGTTTCAATAAATATTAACGCATCTCAACTGGTGAGTATTGCTCTGCTTTTGTATTAAGACCTCTTTTAAATTGAATGTTATGAATGTTGGAATTGGACTATCTGTTCTCATCATACATGGATATATATATATATATATATATATATATATATATAAAGACATTTTTATGTTTAACATTCTTTTTATGGATACAAGTATTTAAGTAAATGCTCTGTTTACAATAAACAGTATTAAATAACATTTACCGGCCTGAATGTCCGAGAAATTTTCATAGAAAATATTCATCCTTCGACAGGAATTGAACCTGTATCCTTTACGGAACCGTCATTTAGCCTGACGTGCCTTACCGCTTGGCCACAAAAGATCGTTTGATTGGCAAGGTCGAATTTACTGCTTATAAACTTCAATCTTCCATGCTATTTAATACTGTTTATTATAAACAGAGCATTTACTTAAATACTAGTATCTATAAAAAGAATGTTAAACATAAAAATGTCTTTAAATAATTGTCGGACTTTGTCCATTTCATAATATATATATATATATATATATATATATATATATATATATATATATATATGCAGAAAGCTTATGTTTATGGATGTATGCGTAATCACATGTGCATAAAAGTGCTAATTTTCAGCTAGCAATTTGAGAAAGCAAATTAAAAATTACATAATCACACTTAAATAGAAAATTAGATTAAGGAAAAGAAAGAACAAAAATATTTTCAAGTAATAATTAAAAATTCTTTTGTGCAAAGCATAAAATGTAAATCCAGTTAACACCAAAGCAAATCAAGAAACAAAGTGGACACTATGAAGAGAAAAAACATTAAACTGTTTATATGTTAATAATTCCGTGTTTGTGTGTCTGTATATTTATATACAAACTTAATTTTGCATGGCATATGGCAAAGAGAGAAAAGGGAAAATTGTTTGTTCAAGGGGAGAGTCTCTTTCTTGAAAATCAACATTCAAAATCCCAATGGGAACAGTGATCATATGTACCAATGATAATATACAAGTATCAAGTAGGCCCATATATATATATATATATATATATATATATATATATATATATGATAAAATATAGTTTTCAGGTATGCTATATTTATGGGTTAAAGTGCTCACTTATCAGGGATAGAGCTTATGTAAATATCAATATAAAAGAAAAGTGGACATTGAAGTCAAAACCCAGAGGCGACAGTCTGTTTCTTGCTAAATGCAATCATCAGACACATAGCCTGATGATTGTGTTTAGCATGAAACAGGATTTCACCTCTGGGTATTGACTTCAATGCCACTTTATTTATATATATATATATATATATATATATATATATATATATATATATATATATATATATATATATATATATATATATATATATGCACACACACAAAGTGCGATGGATAAATTTTCATTTAAATTATGCAAAAATGAAAATAACACTGGCATCTCACTTTAACAGATATATGTATACAAAAATATCTTGAAAGTAAATTTATTCAATACAATCGCCATTGACTTCAATCACAGCCTCCAGACAACTTCATTATCTCCTGCAACTCTTCTGGATGGTCTCCTTGTCTGAGATGGTGAATGCTGCCATAATCCTTGCCTTCAGTTCATTTTTGGTGTTACAAGTAGTTTTGTTAGTCTCCTGCTCAACTGCACCCTACCCATAATAATCAAGTGGGGTGGCAGTCTGGGGAGTTAGGCGACCAGATGTAAGGGGCGATGTGATTGCAGAAAATGTCTGACAGCCATGACTGCATTCTCCTGCTTGTGTAGCATGGTGCAGAGTCCTGTTGCCAGAGATAGTGTCTTCTAGCAGCCACCCTCTTGACACAGGGCAGCACTACCTCCTCACGGCATTTGATGTAGGATTCCATGTTGAGTCTGAGATTCTCACCAACAACTTCAGGAGTTTTTTCTTATCGAAGTGAGTTTTCTGAGCTGCCATACTTTCGTAATCACCATTAGACTCATCCAACCCTTTCTGAATCCTCTGCAATGTCCTCAAATTGACATCCAGACACTCGGAAATGTTCATATTGAAGCTTCTGGCTTGAATGCCAAGCAGTACAGCATGCCGTTTCTAAACTTCTGGTGTATTGAATTGTGTGATGGTGCTCTTTTTCTCACAGATGGTGCCCAACTGACCCTACTATACTGTGCAGTCGACAAAATTAAAAACAAAGAACCTACATGTGTGAAATTAAAAATATAAAATGGCGACAATTTACCCATCGCATCCTATATATATATATATATATATATATATATATATATATATATATATATTTATATATATATATATATATATATATATATAGGAGAAAAAGATATATTTATTTATATATAGCCGAATAATGTTAGGAAAAGACAAAATGTACATGTGTAATTACATCGATGTAAATATCATTTTAGTCTGATGAAGTGAGGTCCTAAAGAAAGATATGTGTCACATAAAAAAATTCTTTCCACTTTCTCATTAATTTTCCTGGGTTCGAATCTCACCATGGTTGATTTGTCAGGAAGGTGACTTCGCACAAATCACTGCCCTATGGAACAGACTTCCAAGCAGAGGTTTTCCTGATAACTACAATCGTAACCTGTTCATGTCTAGAGTCAACCGTTGTCTTCCCCTCTTATCCATATAAACTACTCAGTAATGTAACCCTCTACCTCGAGCGGCTTTTACAGGGTGAACCTTACTGAAGGTTTCATTATGGTTCTTATAAATTCCAACTGTCTCTTTCTGATTATAAGTATGTTTCTTTTTTGATTCTGTTTTCTTTAGAATTTCCTCATTCCTTGCCTGTCCAGTCCATTGTATTCTCAGCATCCTTTTATATAAAAACATCTGTTACCTCAAGTCCCCTCTTCATCTGTCTAGCATTCACAGCCATATAGAAAAATTGATATTATATAGCAGTTCATCACTCTTATTTTTGTTTCTAATGAATTTTTCTTTTTCTTAATACTTTGTTTAGCTTTTGGAAGGCATCTTTCACTATTCCAATCCACCTTCAGATTTTGGTATCATGTTTTCCGTCATCTGTTAAAACACTTCCAAGATATTTAAACATCTGTTCTTACTTGATTTGATGTCTAATTCATAGTTCACATCTTGGACCCTTTCTCTTGCAGTCAACTGTACATTCTCTGTTCTTACAATTGATAGACCTTTCTTCATCAAACACACAATATGCCTATGTTACTTATTAAGCTTAGCCAGGCACAAGGTCATAGCAGTGAAGCACTCATTAAGGATTGAACAATACACAAGTGAATTGGTTTACAAGACAAGCTAACATACTAAAACATTTCAATCATTTTTTGTGAATTTTTAGTTGCTGATGAGGATTAAAATTGATGGGGATATAAACATTGAAATATTAACAAAATTCCATAATTCATTTAGAATATTGCAGTGACATATGGTCTGGTGTTCCTGCTATATATTTAGAAATCTTTGATAAAATCCAAAGATGAATCTGCCACATTATTGGTCCTAACCTGAAATTTCAACTTCAGTCACTTTCAAACCACCATAAAGTAGCTTCTAAATGCCATTTATATAAATACTTTCCTCGTAAATATTCTGAAGAACTCTCCTCTATGGTACCTAGAGTCAAGGAATTTAAAGGCAGTACTAAAATGGCAGCAAGATCTCATCATTTTACAGTCAAAATGGCTAGATATAACTGTAAGTTCTATGCTAACAATTTATTTTCTTGCACTTCTCACTTGTGGGACTCTTTCTGCTTCTTGATTTCCAGTCAACTTTGATCTTCAAAAATTTAAATGCAATATCAATCGTTATATTCTGTCTTCTTATTTCCTGTTCTTTTATTGTTCTCACTCCTAATTTTTTCTAATATTCTTTTACAGTCAGTAAACCCCCTGCATGTTAGTTGTTTTGTGGGCTTGCTTGGGTTGAAATGATTAAAATAAATCTCAAGAAAAAGATGAATTATTTTATCTGATTAAGTTCTTATGAGAATAAACCGCTCTTTGTACCATTGCCTTCATCATCACAGTTTTTTTTTGTTTGTTTTTTTTATAATGTTCTGGATGATAAATTCTTCAGCCTTACTCAGGTATATGTTGTATCAAAGTTGTTAGAATTCACTTGTCATTTGTAAAAGGCACAAGAGAATATCAAAATTCACAAGACAGATGTTAAATTAGTTAAATACTTACTCTCAAATTCACTGGGAAATTTGATGCTCACAAGGCATGCTTTACTTTATAGATTTGAAGACAGAATGGGGGTTATGATAAATTGATTCATCTTTAAGGTCATCTGAGTCTGACTTGATACATACCTGAAAATAAAAAGAAATACAAAATATTTTAGAACATTTAAGTAAATATTTCAATGCTTTGAATATTAACTCATAATTCTTTAATAATAATTTAGTATACTAACTAATATATTACCTCTAGGTCATAAAGAAAACAATACTGGAAAAATGGCTGATTTGCTGTACCACCCCAGTAAGTATCTAACACTTCCTGATATCCTCTAACTTTATAAGAGCCAGATAAGGGCAAAAATGAAGTACCGTTGCCATATAGCAGGGGTGGCCAAATTTACTTCATGTCAGAGCCACATACGATAAAATTCACTTGAAGACTTCCAATAGTAGCAACAGCTAAAATGGTTAGCACATATGTAACTAGAGGAGAGAATATTTACATTATCAAGATGTCTACACTAATTTAAATAAAACTTTTGGAAAAAATCTCTGATCAAATACTAGAAAGAGTGATAGCATTAGGCTTACAGCCATATCACATACAGCCATATCACATTGGGCTTACAGTCATATCTCATATGATTGCTGAAGTTAAGCAACATTGAACCTAGGTGGGTGACTGCTCAGGAATAACAGATGCTGTAAGTTTGGATGTGTGAGTGATGTAATGGATAATGGCTTGGAATTAAAAATTGGAGAGCTGAGTTTCAATTCCAGTTGGGTTCGTTACATTCCCTTACATGCAAATACCCTTGGGAAAAGTATGAATTCACCTATTCCCCTCCCAGCTATGGGATAAGTAGTAAAAATGTTATCAGGAAATCATTATTATCTCCAAAAATACGTTTTGTCATTAAACAACCTCAAAAAGGTTGATAAACTGTAAAAAACAAATCAATGAAATTTCTACCATTATCATTAGCCTATTTAAAATTGCTATATTTTTCAACATGACTGACAACAAGAAATACATTGTAGTGTGTCCTGAAAAAAGAAAACTTCATGTGAATTAAAGATATTCAGCAGATGGCAACACGAGTAAGAAATAATGAAGAGAACATCGACATTACAAGATAAGGCCTCTTACACACACCAACTCTATTTACATAAAATTTACAGAAATGCACATTCCCCCTCAAAAGCAAAAGAATAGGATAGATGACCTTGTCAAATTGAGCTGAGTGTTTAAATTATTTGTTGCTTTTGTTAGCTGGACTGATTGAATATAACTCAGTTTAAAACAATGAATGTCAAAAACAAAACCAGTCATTTTTATCTTTGTGTTTTCAATGAACTCAAGTGAGGTAAAAAAAAAAAAGCGAAACAGATGCAAGTGTCATTTGCAGTTGAATGCGAATCACTAGAATGAAAGAGAGAATAGAATAAAGACATCTAAATTGAATAAATCATCTGTTTATTTATATATTTATTTTTTAATTAGAACAAAACGTGTTTGATTTAATGTCTTTTGTATTAGTCCTGCTTAAAAGTGATTAATAAGAACAAATAAATGTTTACTTACCTATATACATAATTATTTGTAAAACTAATGAGAATAAATAGTGGGGAAAATTTATTCTACTCTGTATTGTCTTATCAGAACTGTAATATTCACTATCAAATTAACACTGCTATTACTACTACTACTATCAAATTAACACTGCTATTACTACTACTACTATCAAATTAACACTGCTATTACTACTACTACTATCAAATTAACACTGCTATTACTACTACTACTACAACAACTATTAGCTACTTGCAAACAGGGACATAATGGATAAGATTTATTAACACTTTCACTGCTGTTGATGTACAAATATGACTTTCATGAAACTTACATTGCCTGCTGCTGACAAACACACATACACACACACACACACACACACACATACATACATACATACATACATACATATATATATATATATATGAAGAAATATAGTCTTAAGGTGTGCTATATTTATGGGATAAAGTGCTCAATATCAGAGATAGAGCGTGTGTAAATATAAAAGTGAACATAGAAGTCAACACTTAGAGGCGACAGTCTGTTTCATGCTAGATGCAATCGTCAAGCTTGACGATTGTATCTAGCATGAAATTTCATATCTGTTTCATGCTAGATGCAATCGTCAAGCTTGACGATTGTATCTAGCATGAAACAGACTGTCGCCTCTAAGTGTTGACTTCTATGTTCACTTTTATATTTACACATATATATATATATATATATATATATATAAGCACCTCAAGGACTCATGGCCCTGTGAATAAAGGCATTGGTTAGATCCAGTGACTAGAGGGAAATAACTTGAGACATCCAGAAAAGGCATGGCACGTAAAACTAGAACAATCTAGCCCAGTGGACAAAATAAAGGGTTTGGTTTGAAATTCCAATCACTTGAAGAAGTCCAGAGTGTACAATGGACGAAACATTGTGAGTACGGCAATGAAGATGACGACAACAGTCGGAATAATGTAAATAATACGTCATATATATATATATATGCACACAATATTTATGTCATAGATATTTATGAAGCTTTTCTTAGTTTGGTATAAGGCTACACGGGCTGGGTAAGAATCTACTGAGATATTAATAATTACCTTGTTGCCAGAGGTCTTCAAAGATATTTAAATTGGTCTGGCACAAGGCTAACTGGGAATATTTTGGTATTAATCTTTCAAGTAGAGAGGGCTTGTCTTGGTTGAAAATTCAAATTTAAAATTTTGGTGCTCATTTAAAAAAAGGAAAAGAATAAAAGATGCACCAATCTCAGCCGCCAAACAGTATGTAGCTGAATGAATAAATCAGATGAGATAAAGTAAAATTAGTCATCATATATTAATTATTATCTCATAGGTAACTTGATGCCAGGAAAATCAAGTGATCTTGCTGGTATATCTTTTTTGATTCTCATAACTTTGAATTGTTGCTTGGATAGACAATAAATGCCCGACAATGGAGAGAAAGAAGGCAACAAAATACAAAAGGATGCTTTCTTTTATTCAAGTCTAAAATGAGGAAAAGAAAAAAAAATTTGACATTTGAAGAAGGACAAAAGTCAAAGATCAAAGTGCAGCTGTTATTCAAAATATGCTTCATTACTGACCAATAAGCACCTTCAAAGAGCGCAAGAAAACAAAAAAGGCAAAAAAAAACCAAAAAAAAACTGTAGGAAATTGACTTTGTATATAATTATATATCATCAGGAAATAGTTCTCTGGTTTGAATATATGGCTATGGTACACAAGCCACAAACTTTATGTGCTAGTGTACAGAACATATAAACTTTAAGTGTTAGGGTACACAAAGTGCACATTTTAAGTGCTAGAGTACACAAGGTACACATTTTAATACTTACTGAATGTTGAAAAAATATCAATAAATATTTTTATGTCTGATTACATGTGAAAGGTATGTAACTTACAGTAACACTTGATGGGAATTAATCTTTTTGAGATGCATTATTCCTTTTCACATTATAAAATTTGTGACTTGTTTATATATATCCTTCAATATCAGAAGCCAGATTTTTCAAAACATTATTCTGTCTAAGGATTACATACACAGTATCACAGTAAATACTTTGTCGATATATAAAAACTAAGACGGTAGCAAAATTTCTACAGTAAATTTAGTATGCGAACAACTGAATAATTCCAATGAAATGATGATTCTGTTCTACTAGAAAATAGAGGCAGAACATTAACTATAAGAATATGCTTTACAGTTATGAAATGTTTGTTTGGATTTCCCTCACAGAAGAATTTATAATATCCCATTTTTGTGAATGCTGGTTTTGACAAATTAAGATGAAAATTTCTATCTGGGACAATTGACTAGGGTATTGGTTTATGAATTTGGTGACAAGGGTAGTTCAGACACATAATCAAACAATATCTGGGCAGCAGAAGTAGACAAGATATCCCCCAGACATGAACAGTGGAATGAGAATGATCTGTCTTCATAGATTAAATAAATGGTTCAAAAAACTAGAGCAGAATTGCATTATACAATGTAGAGAAATTATATCTCTCCAACTAGTAGATTGTGGGACACATACATCTAGAGGCAGAGAGGAAAGCTGAAATATGTATTTTGAAAACTAGGCGAGATATTAAACAATCAGAAAATGTCCTTAAATAGAAAGAAAGAATTACGAGAGAGTGCTGGATTGCTGTGTAATGTCTAAACTCTTATACGACACCAGGTGCTGGACAATTTCTGCACAAAATCTTGAAACAGGTGAGGTGTGTGTCTACCTAAAAGTCAAGAATGTTTTTTTTTAATCATTTCACCCTGAGCAAGAAAAAAAACCCACTAAGACACAAGAGGTTAGGGTTAGGATTTATTAGTAGTATAAAAGAATATAAGAAAAAGAAGAAAAAAAAGAAGCAATATTAAGGAGAGAGAACAATAAAAACAAGAATTAGAAGATGGAAGATAATGGTTGATATTGCATTTCAATTTTTGAAGATGAATATTGGCTGGAAAGCAAGATGCTGGAAGAGAGTTCTGCATGGGAGTAGTATGAGAGAAAAACCGTCAGCATCGAATACTTTGGACAGAACATTGTGACAATTGAACAGTTTTTAAGGAGAATGCAAACTACGAGGAAACTGTTGCTAACAATCAGAAAGTGACAGTTGAAGAAAGAAGGCTTGGAGAATTTAACATACACCATGTCTAATGAGAGCAAGAGAAGCAGAGGAAATCAATGATTATCTTGTCAAATTTGAGCAAATGTCTTGAGGAACAAGTAAGGAAATGCAAAAAAATGCTGTAAAGGAGAAATTATTTACATTATTTGCATTTGGCATGTCCTCATGTTTGTTGTCATTAGCACGTTTCATCTGTTGTGTCCTCTGGCCTTCATCAGGCATACGTTGAGCCAGGTAACCTAGAGGGAATTTCCAACTGAACCCTTTATTTAATCTACACGGTAGACTGTTCTCATTCCACTGCCCATGTCTATTGTCTAGTTCTTAGTATTGGTACTGCTCAGTTATTGCTTATCCAGTTTCCATTGAGTGAATGTAAAAGCAAAATTAAAGGAGGAAGTATTGTTGAAAGCAAAAAAAGGAAACTGTGGAAAACCATGATTTTCCATTTTATAAAAGGTCATGTTACCTAAAAAGAGTACTAGTACGTATGATGCAATATATCTGACTTGAAGTGACTTCGGCCAATAATTAAATCTTTATTAGAAAATGAGTATAAAAGCAGAAATGGTAAAGATTCAACAAAAAAGACATGAGCCACAGTCAAAAGTCTATCAGTGCAAGAAAATTTTAAACAATTTTATCAACACTCCTCAATCATCCAACTCTTACTTGTAAATTAATTCAATAAAGGTTTGCCTATTTTATGCTGTTAAAATCTTTTTCAACAAAGAAGATATGAAATTTATTTCAGTTTTTGTGATCCTTGCTATAATCATTTTTATTCTTTTGTGTTGTTAATAAGCAGTTTATACAATTACACAAAGGATTTTAGAAAAGAACTTCTATGAACTAAAATTGGAGAAAAGATTTGAATATAATGGAAGAGGAATTTGGGATAAGGTAGGGAGTCAAAAAAGGCAGCTCTAAAAAGGAAGCTTCGGGAAATTTTCTTATAATGACCAGTAATTATATCTGAACAAATTAAAATCTTTAGGTGAAAATTATTTAGAAATGCTTCAAGGTTTGTTAATTAGTAGGTATCAAAATATTATACCATGAATCAATTTTCTGATTATCATCATCATCATCATTATTATTATTATTAATATTATTCTTGATAGCACCTGGCATCAAACAATTTTTCTCTGGAAGCAATGAAAGATGAAATTGAAAAGAAAAATGAAGAGAAAAAAATGAATATAAAAGAGAAATAATTGAAGGAAAAAAGTTTTTTTTAAAAATGAGGAATTTGAAAATATGAGGAATAATTCTGTGAATTGTAAAATAATTCCAGTTATTATAAAAGAAATTTCAGCGATGCCATTTTTCATTAGTAACAAGGAAATGAAGAATCTTGTGCCTCAGACTTATTTTTGTAATTCTTTGAATATTTCTGATTAACTAGTTACATGTGAGAGAGAGAGAGAGAGAGGAAAAAGAGAGTGGGGAGAGAGAGAGGAGAAAGAGAGTGGGGAGAGAGAGAGGAAAAAGAGAGTGGGGAGAGAGAGAGGAGAGGAGGAGGGGGGGAGTAAATGTGTCATTTTTTTCCTAAATGTACAAATTAAAGGTAGTGGTATAATTTTTCTAATCAAACATGTGAGTAAGTAAATGCGCATGTTGCTGCTCAAGAAACAATTGTCTAAACGACACGTGACACCGTGAGCTTATATGTGCATTTCCTTCTTCATGAACATGCAACAAAGTGTAGTTATGGTATCTCTACACGCCCCAAACAATTTAAAAAAAATTTTTTTCCCCACTATGTTGTCTTTTCAATGAAACTTAATTAAATTTAGCAATGATTATTCATTTTCAATACTATTTATTTTCATATTTCTTTTTCGTTTTGATTTTACACTAATCGTATTAGTAGCAATAGTACTATTTTTATTTTATCAGAGGATGCATATTCACTTGTTATTCATTTTCTTTAGTATCTACTTTCACCTTTATTATTTTAGTTCCTTTTTATTCAGGCCGTCAATCTACAACACCAAATGGCAATAAAGGATAAGCTTTCAGCAAGGTTTGAACTCACATCCTTTTTCCCATAAGGATGAACACACCAACTGCTTTAATTGCTAAACTAATGGGACTTGAGTATCTGTCTATATTTCTGAGATGAGGTATTAGGTACATTATTTACATTATTCGGACTATTGTCCTCAAATTTATTGCCATATTCATTACGTTTCAGCTGTTGCATGCTCTGACCTTCTTCAGGTGTTTGGAATGTCGAACTGAACCCTTTTTTTCGCTCACTGGGGTAGACTGTTCTAGTTCCACGTGCCATGTTTAATGGATGTCAGTTATCAATTATCTCCTGTTAATTTCCCTCAAAGTTCTCCACTGCCTTAACCGGGTATTGAACTCACACTCTTTGGATCCTGTCACTGGATCTAACTAATGCCTTTATCCTTCAACTACAGATAAAATGTATTGTTGATTATTTTGCTTTAAAAATGTATTGTTGTTAATTTTAATATAAATATGTATTGTTGGTAATTTTTTTTATATAAAAATGCATTGTGGGTATTTTTACTATAAAAATATATTTTTATACTTTCAATTTGGGGTTCACTATTTGCCCATAGTTGGGACCCTAACAGGTGCTATCACTCCAGGTCATGGGAACAACAGCAATTAAGAGGTGATTCCATGCTTCTCAAAACGTCCAATCTTCCAATTGCAGGCCTTGTTGCTGAATACCTGTATTGAAACAGCTAATTTCCCCATTTTTGTTACCATTAAAACAACAATTCTATGTTTGATGTCATGGAGTCTTTGTTGAATTTTTCAATATCTTTAACGTTTTTGAATTTCTGACAACATAAAGAGTAAAGTATAGATTGAAATAAATTACACGCTGAAGTGTTTGGAAAATATATTGCATGAGAACGACTTTCAAATGCAGCTCCATCACAATTTGCTGCATTGTATTTTTTCAACAGGCGGATGAGCATCCATGTATTATTCAAACAAGCCAGTTGCTCACTGTAACATTTCTCAATAACAGTTGTGTCAGTTCTAACAATTTATTTTAAAATAGAGAATTTCCTAATTTCTATATGAAGTTTTAGTATAAGGAGTTATCATTATTTACATTAATTACATTCAGACTAATGTCCTCTTCTTTGTTGTTAATATCACTGTTGTAACCTAGGGAAGGTTACTGAATAAAATAATCACATGAAGGTTGGTAATGAATGATAATACTTAGGACAAGGGCAACACATATAAGATTCACCAGTGGTGCATAAAAGAAGTAGTCAACTGCTAGAAGTGAGTCAAGTGAATTCCACAATGAATCTCCAGCTGCAGACCAACATACAGTATTTACTACTGTATTTATGTGAATGGGGACATACCCATTCTCATCCGTAGGTATGCTACAACAATCACAAAGTTTCAGCTATTGTACATTCCTGCCTTCTTCAGATGTCTGCTGATGTGGGTTATCTTTAAAGCATGTCGAACTGAAACCGTTATTGAATCTATGTCTATGGACAATGGAATGAAAACCATCTACTCTTGAAGATTGAATAATGGGTTTAGTTCAAAGAATAGCATTTATGGTTATATCTAGCAATTTCAATTGTAAAATGGTGAGACCTAGCTGCCAATCTAGTACTGTGTTTAAATTCTTAAAGCCAAGGTACCAAAAAAGAAAGCTTATAAGAACAGTTACCATGAAGATATTTATATAAAAAAAAGGCACAGGAAAACTAGGTTATCGTGGTTGGAAAGTGAATGAAGCTGAGATGTCAGTTCAGGACCAAAAACATTGCAGAATCTTCTTTAGATTTTGTCAAGAATCTCTAGATTCTGACCAGTTTCTTTTTTTCTGGTAGAAGAACCAGTTTGGTTGCATAAAGCCAAAATAAATGCATATTTTGAATTATTGATCAGAATGAAAATATACTAATGAAAAAGATTCACTAAAGATTCTTTTCTAAGTCATTTTCCAGCATTTGGGAAGAAGTCCAGTTTCATTAGCAGTTTGTATATCAAGAATGGAAATTCATTTTTAGCTTGATAAACTTCGTATGGCTATTTGCCAAAGAATGTTTTATTCGTGTATCAGAATGCCCAAGGCAGGTGTACTTAATGAATACTTAAAAGAGAATAAAGTTTACTTTTATTAAATTTAATCATGGCAGGCAGAAAGGAAGGAAATGATGATGGAAACTAAAGTGAAAGGAAAAATGGTGGATGGTTGAAACTGGAGGTTTATATGGAAGAAAGAAAGAAAGGAAGACAAAAGAAAAATAAAGATGGCATAAAGAGAATTGTACATGGCTGCTAATGAAGTGAAATAATAGAGGAAAGAATAAAAGAAAAGTGAAGAGAGGGAGAGAGGGAGAGAGAGAGAAATATGTAAAAAGAGAATAAATAAAAAGGAAGAAGGAAAAGAGAGTGACAGTGATGTTGACAACAAATAAAAGGAGGCACTGGAAAAGAAAAAGTAAAAACAAAGAAGAGAGAAGAGAGGAAATAAGTGAAGAGAGAAATAAGAAAAGAAAGAGAGAAGAGAATATAGAGGGAAAGAAAGAAGAGAAGAAAGAAGAAGAGAAAAAGAAGTGAAAATGAAAAAAGAAGGAAGAGTGAAGAAAGAAAGAAAAAACAGAAAGAAAGAAGAGGAGACAGAAGGTAAAGAAAGAAGAAAAAAGAAAGACAGAGGAAAGAAGAGAAGAAAGAGAGATAAGAATAAAGGAAGAAAGAATGAGAAAGAAAGAACGAGAAAGAAAGAAAGAAAGAAAAAAGAAGAGGATATAAGAGAAAAAGAAGTGGAAATGTAAAAGAAAGAAAGAAAAAGAAAGAAAGAAGAGTAAACAATGTAGGGAAAGAAGAAAAAAGAAAGAGGAAAGAAGAGAAGAAAAAAGAGAAAGAAGAGAAAGAGAAGTGAAAAAGAAAAAAGAAAGAAGGAAGAGTGAAGAAAGAAGAAAGAAAGAAAGAAAAAGAGTGAAATAAGAAAAAAAGTTGAAAATAGTGAATAGAAGAAAGAAAGAAATGAAGAAAGAAAGATGAGAAGAAAGAAGATGAGGAATAAAAATAAAATCAATGAAAAGCAAAAAAAAAATAAAATAAAAAGATTTGAAGGAAAAGAAGGTAAATAGAGAAAAAAATACCAAAAACACACGAATGAAAGAAAGAAAGAAACCAAGAAGTGAAAGAGGAGAGAGAAAGAAGAGATAAATAAATGGATGAGAAGAGACAGAAAGGGGGGAAGGCGAGAGAGAAATTGAGAGAGAAAAGTGAGAAAAGAGTGAGTGAGTATAAGAGGAAGAGATGAGAAAAGAGGTGGAAAAAGAAGTGAAAGAGAATATAAAGAAAGCAATTCAGGGGAAGAAGAGTAAGAAGACAGCCTCTCCGATGCACACGCCCAAAATAAAGCCATAAAGAAGCAAGCTCATGAAAAAATAAAAGACATTCAAAAACAGATAACAAAGATGGCCGAATAAGGATATCACATGATTTCTGAATTCTTTTGTAGGTGAAGATATATGTATTCTTTGATCACAGGTATATGGGATGGATAGAGGGGCATGAATCAGGACCAAGCAAAAAACAAGAACAAAACCCCCAAAAAACAGAAGAGTTAAAATACAAATTGAAAACAAACATTTGTAGCAGTAAGCAAGCAGCTATGAATATTCTTCCAGCTAATATGTCTTTTTTGACTTGGAAGCCAATGATCAGGTTTTGACCAGACATATTTTTAAACTTACTAATTTCCTTTTGTGTGTGGGTCAGAAACTATTTAAAACCAGATATTAATCATTGGACAGTAGGATGAGTCAGTCTGACAAATTAATTTACACACTTGCAAGATGAGAGTAACAGACAAATAGACCCACATATAATTTGTATATAGGAAAAACTAATATCATTTCTTTGCAATTAGACCCTGAGTTTTCTCCAGTCATGATGAATGGTTCAACTCTTAATGAGACTTCATGGTTTGAACGTCTATTGAGACTCCAGTTGCTTTGTGGAATTCAAATCGAACTCATATATACGATGCATTTGCTAATTGATGTTGGAAAAATGACTGGCTTCTTCTATTGTTCCAGGAAATACCTGACTCATTTTGCAATGCTTTATCTTTATAAAGAGTCAGATTTGACCAAAAATAGAGTACTGCTGCAGAATCTTGTCTGACGCTGCCCAATCTTCACTTTACAGCCTTGGAATCAATTACACAACCTTGTCAGGAATCCCTTATTCTTCTCTCTGCAGCAATTTTCCCTTCACTATCACAATTTCCATGGTAAATTTGAAGATAAGCTCCGTTCTTTAGTCATACCAGTTCAAACCTATACAGTTATGACACACTATACTATTTCCATACAGTTGAATCACCTTCATTTCCTCTGTATTTCAAATGTAAGCAGAGTGTTTTCCACGAATAGATTTTTACCTAAGAACTGCTACTTTGCGGAACAGATTTCAATATGAATGCTTCCATGAACACTACAATATTTACCTTTTCAAGTCAAGGGTAAATTGTTATCTATCCTCCTTATCCTCATATTCTTTGCTTCTTATATAATCTTTTTACATTTGTATCATAAATCTCTTTCTGTAACCCTCCACCTTGAGTAGGTCTTGAGGCTTATATTGGAGGAACTTTAGTAAAAAGAAAAGTTTTTTTTTATTGTGATGCCTTTCAAAAAATGCAAAAATGATGTGGAATAACATTTTCATCCATGGCAAAGTTCACAGATACTACACTCTGATTCTGTATTCAGTTTACCCCCAATTCACAGAGGCAGGCTGTAACACATAGTTGCTTTAATGTAGATGGCTCATATACATACATTTGGGTCAAGGACAAAAATTTTCCAGTACACAAAATGAATGTCACACTGGCATCAATATTAACCAATTCTCCCTGTTTAGTGAAAATGAAGGAGGTGCTGCTGCAGGATTGGAATTCTGAGGACAAGGATTCCAGCATTATAAAACTGTAAACAATTTGATCTTTAGCAGAAGGCTGGTAAGGTTTGGTTTTGTTTGTTTTGTTTTATGGCATATGAACCTCAATGGGTTATTTAATGTCAAAAACTTTTTTTCCTGGTAATATTTTGTCAAAAATCTATTTCTGCTAATATTTTCTTCCTCAAAAATGTATAGCTGGTAATATTATTTTTAAAAAATGTATTGCTGGTAATTTTTTTTTCTTCTTTTTTTTACAAGAAACATATTACTGGTAATATTTTTTTCAAAAATATATTGCTGGTAATAGTTTTTTTTTCTTCAAAAATGTATTTCTGGTAATAATTTTTTACAAAGTATTTCTGGTATTAAAACCTATTTTTACACTTTCATAATACTTTTTACCTCAGTTTCGGGGTTAACGATTAGCTGGGAGTCTAACATGTGCTACCACCCCGAGTCAGGGTGGACCTGGGAACACCAGCAATTAAGAGGTGTTTCTACGCTCCTCAAAACCTCCTGATCAGAGGCCTTACTGTTGGATGTAGTTTATCGTCTTGCCCTGGACGTGGATGTAGTTTAGAATCATACCCAGGACGGGGGGCTGGTAGGGAGACATTTTGATTCAAAACAGAAGTTTATGTAAATAATCCTGTTATATTTTATAAGTTCTATGCTAGTAGACTCAATAATTTACAAAAAGATTTAATAATGTTTTGCTTTTCTATGTTTTGCTGCTATTATACATCGATTCTTTCATAGCAATTTCCTTGTTTTTGTTATTTATATCACAGCAGACTCTCACCAAAATAGTAAAAAACAACTGGCCTTTCTCAGATTCTTTTATCTTCAATGATCCTTAAGGAATGTTAAATAGTACTCTTCATTTAAACTGTGGGAGTATATTGTCCATATTTCTTTTATCTCTCACATGTCATATTATTATGCAACACTTGATATTGTTTTATCATTAGCAAGTGTTAAAAAAAGGGTCTAAGTAAGAACAGAAGTAAAAACAGAAATAGAAAATATTATTTTTGATATTGTTTTTCATAAAGTTCTTGAAAATTAATGACACTTTTCTTATGCAAATATAAAATAAGCTTTTATAATCTTTGAAAATCATATTGTCTCTGTCTTCAGTCAATTCATTACATTTTTCTTATTTATGCTTGAAATGATATCTATCTCTGATTCACTCCACATTTCAACCAAAGTAAATCCCCCAAAACATAAAATACAATTTAAATGTCTCAGACAATCATGAACATTGCTGCAAAAGTAAAAGCATGACAAAAAAGGCTGAGTCATGTATCCACCCTGACTGCTTAAAAGGACCCACTCATGACAAAAAAGACATGTATCCACCCTGACTGCTTAAAAAAGATATTTTAGTACATGAATATACAAAATGCAATGCGTAAGAAATTAAAATTTTCCAAAATGATTTATTTCAGTTTTTATCCAGAAAAATGTTTTTCTATATAAAAATATAAAGAATGACAAAATATCTGTGTGTGAAGAGGAAAAATCAGTGTATGACTTTTTATTTTTATTTATTTACATTGTTTGGACTGTTGTTCTCATCTTTATTGCCATATTCATGATCCTTTGGCTGTTGTATGCTCAGGCCTTCTTCAGGTGATTGGAATTTTGAACCAAATTCTTTATTCCATTCACCGGTGTAGTTTGTTTTAGTTCCATATGCCATGCCTCTTCTGGGTGTCTCAGTTATCTTTTATAACTTATATTTTCAAAGTTTTTGTTCACCACTTCAGTAGCCAGGTATTGATCTCAAAACTCTTTGAGTCAAGTCACTGGATCAAACCAATGCTCTTATCGAATATGCAATATGAGCCCTAGTAAAAAAATGTTAACTGAGACATTTAATTTATAAGTCCCAAAATTCATACACTGATGTCTTCAAGGACACATGTCCCAGTTGGTTGGATCCAAAGAGTTGTGAGTTCAATACCTGGTTACTGAGCCAAATCTTTGAAAGTTGAGTTAAAGGGAGATAACTGAGACACCCGGAGGATGCATGGCACATGGAATTAGAACAATCTAACATGAATAAATAAAGGGTCAGTTCTAAATTCTAATCACCTGACAAATGCTGGAACATACAATGTCCGAAATGTTGTGTATATGGCAATAAAGATTGGGACAACAGTCCAAAAAATGTAAATAATTACAATACCTCATCTTAGAAATATAGTTTTTATTTTATGTGTTTTTGTGTGCACATGCTTCTAAAAGGAGTGGGGTCTGGCTGACACCTCATACAAAAAGAGAGAGAGAGTGAGAAAGAAGGAGATGGAAAAGAGGGTGAGAAAGGAGATGGAAAAGAGAGTGAGAAAGAAGGAGATGGAAAAGAGGGTGAGAAAGGAGATGGAAAAGAGAGTGAGAAAGAAGGAGATGGAAAAGAGGGTGAGAAAGGAGATGGAAAAGAGAGTGAGAAAGAAGGAGATGGAAAAGAGGGTGAGAAAGAAGGAGATGGAAAAGTGGGTGAGAAAGAAGGAGATGGAAAAGAGGGTGAAAAAGAAGTACATGGAAAAGAGGGTGAGAAAGAAGGAGATGGAAAAGTGGGTGAGAAAGAAGGAGATGGAAAAGAGGGTGAAAAAGAAGGACATGGAAAAGTGGGTGATAACAGAGATGGAAAAGAGGGTGAGAAAGAAGGAGATGGAAAAGTGGGTGAGAAAGGAGATGGAAAAGAGGGTGAAAAAGAAGGAGATGGAAAAGAGGGTGAGAAAGAAGGAGATGGAAAAGAGGGTGAGAAAGAAGGAGATGGAAAAGTGGGTGAGAAAGAAGGAGATGGAAAAGTGGGTGAGAAAAGGAGATGGAAAAGAGGGTGAGAAAGAAGGAGATGGAAAAGAGGGTGAGAAAGAAGGAGATGGAAAAGTGGGTGAGAAAGAAGGTGATGGAAAAGTAGGTGAGAAGGAAGGAGATGGAAAAGTGGGTGAGAAAGAAGGAGATGGAAAAGAGGGTGAGAAAGAAGGAGATGGAAAAGAGGGTGAGAAAGAAGGAGATGGAAAAGTGGGTGAGAAAGGAGATGGAAAAGAGGGTGAAAAAGAAGGAGATGGTAAAGAGGGTGAGAAAGAAGGAGATGGAAAAGAGGGTTAGAAAGAAGGAGATGGAAAAGTGGGTGAGAAAGAAGGAGATGGAAAAGTGGGTGAGAAAGAAGGAGATGGAAAAGTGGGTGAGAAAGAAGGAGATGGAAAAGTGGGTGAGAAAGAAGGAGATGGAAAAGTGGGTGAGAAAGAAGGAGATGGAAAAGAGGGTGAGAAAGAAGGAGATGGAAAAGAGGGTGAGAAAGAAGGAGATGGAAAAGAGGGTGAGAAAGAAGGAGATGGAAAAGAGGGTGAGAAAAAAGGAAAGAGAAAAAGAAGGTGAGAAAAAGAAGGTGAGATAAAAAGGAGTAGAAAGGAAGAGACAGTACATAAAAATAAGAAATAGAAGAGAATGATGAATAAAATAAGCAGACTCTGGTGTCATCAAAGCAATCACATTCCCATTGACTATATTTGGCCGGGGTCTCATTTTTCACTTCCCTGCTCATGGCACTTTGTAAATTTCTTTTTGTTTGTCTTAAATAAAACTAAAACTGAAACACAATATTGGTTTGGGCAAAGGAAGGAAGTAGGTAAGCAAACAGATTAATAGTGTCTTACTAGCGGACCAATTGGTATAGTCACCTTCTTGACTTCTTAACAAATACTACTGTATTATGTCAAGACAGGGGACATGAAGAAAATGAGAGAATGAAGATGAAAGGTTGTGGACCAGTCAATACCATCTTACCTGGGATGGAGTGTCATTCTAAGTCTTTTAACAAAACCTTTTTGTATGTTTAAGATAGATAGAATGATGTGAAAGGTTATTGGTAGAATCAAGTAAACTAGCCATTTGCACAACTTCATTCTTCCCTTACCTTAAAAGAACAGAAATCAGGGGAAAGAAAAGGAGGGGAGAGAGGGAAAGAGACAGAGAAAGAGAGCGAAAAAAGGGAAGAGAAAATGAATCTGTGGAAGATGAAGTAATTTCTAAGGAATTAATAGATTTTACTGGTACAACTTCATTCTTCACTTACCATAAAAGAAGAGAGAGGGAAAGAGAGAGAGAGGAAGGAAAGAGAGAGAGAGGAAGGAAAGAGAGAGAGAGGAAGGAAAGAGAGAGAGAGGAAGGAAAGAGAGAGAGAGGAAGGAAAGAGAGAGAGAGAGAGGAAGGAAAGAGACAGAGAGGAAGGAAAGAGAGAGAGAGAGGGGAGGGAAATAGAGAAAAAGATCAAGAGAAGGAGAGAAAGAGAGAGAAATCAATTTTGATTCAATCAGTGTTGTTCATGATTCTTTCTGGCACTGGCTACAGGCATTGCAACTTTGGAGCGTTTTATTTACTTTTATTTCTAAAATATGCATTTATTTAAATGTCAAGAGTTTGGTGCAAAAAAAACATTAACCTTGCTCAGGTTAGTTTTGTTGTTTTTCTTTTCCAAACCTTCTAAGCAGGCATTAGAAAAAATAAAGTGAAAAAGCCAGCAATTACAAATATGAAAATGACTTATTTATAATAATGATAATTTATTGGCTTGTGAACAGTCTTAAAAGATTCAAAGCAAAAATAATGTAAACAAAGAATGAATGAGGTAAAAAAGCAAATTGAAACAGATAAGAGCTGATTTATGTTGTTACAGAAAATTTTTTGAAAAGTTCTCAGCCTCACTAAGATGTGATTTCAAAATGGATTCAAATGTTTAATCATTTGATCAGATTTTAGGATTTTGGGTTAGGTGAAGAAATTTTCATCATTCCTACTATTATTATGAAATTGCTTTTATCAAAACCTCTGACTATATTGCACACATTTGGCTGTTATGCATGTGCCTGTTATACACTTATCTGACTGGCTGTCATAATGGTATAAAGGGCTTCATATTTTAGTCCCTTAGCATATCACTTTGTTAGCATGTTGCTCTCTCTCACTCAGTAATAATAATAATAATAATGATAATAATAATAATAATTAGAATAATTCAAATGATCAGTTATATCCTTTGTATATTTGCTGATATTAACATGTTTCAGCAGATGCATTCCACAGGCCTAATTAATTTTGAGAAAAGGAATTCTCTATCAAGTTAGAGACAGTGTGCATATCCAAAGAAATTGAATGATTTCTGCAATTAAAATAACAAAGACAAAAATTTTGGTTTGGTATCTTTTGTTTTATGGCATATCAACCTCAATGGGTTACTTAATGCCAACAAGATTTTTATTGCTGGTAATATTTTGTTTCAAAAATGTATTGCTGCTAATATTTTTTTTTTATCTTCAAAGATGTATTGCTGGTAATATTGTATTCTGGTAATAATTTTAATTACAAAAATTCATTGCTGGTAATAACATTTTGCAAAAATATATTGCTGGTATTAAAACCTATTTTTACATTTTCATAGTGTTTTGACCCAAGTTTGGGGGGTCAACTATTTGCCTATAGCTCAGACCCTAACAGCTGTTCCACCCCAGGTCAGGGTGGACCAGGTGGTTTCATGCTCTTCAAAGCCTCCTGATCAGAGGACTTGATGTTGAATATCGTTTATTGTCTTACCCAGGACTGAAGACAAAAAGAATAATATGATAAGAAGAAAATAATGAAAAGTGTTTAATTTGGAAAATGAGGCCCCAAAAAAAACAAGGGCAAAAAGATAAAGGGAGGCAGTTTTGAGAGGCTGAAATAAGGATAGAATGAAAGGGATACAAAGTCAGAGGAAGAAAAAGTTAAACAGAAGATTGAAAGACTATTGGATACATTATTATTGCATGTCCGGACAAGGATAAGAAAGATAAAAGAATGCAATGTCAAAGAGAAACAAGGCCGAAAAAAAGAAAACAAGACAAAAATTGAAGAAAGACAAATTCAAAAATAGACAATAAAGACAGACAATATCATTTGATTGATGGATTTTGCCATTTTTATGGTTTATCAACCCTTTGTGGGTTATTTAAATCTGAAACATATTTTGGGATTATAAGAATAATTTTAAAAAATTTTGACAATGTTTTGAGAATAACAATATTTTTCCAGGTACATGTCCTATTATTTAACCCATAGCTAGGGCAAGAAGTGAATTCATACCTTTCTCAAGGGAATTGGCATTTAAATGTATGTAATAAACGTGGCTGGAATTCTAAAAGACCAAAAAAAAAAAAAAAGAAGGAAATATATAGAAAAAAGAAAAGCAAAAATAATATAATTAAAAATAAAAGAATAGAAAAGGAAATAAAGCATAAAAGAGAGTGAAAGAAATATATTAAGAAGAAAAAGTGGGGAATATAACAAGTGTACCAGGTATTTGAGAACACACCTTTAGAATAAAAGACAACCCAATGTAATATTATGTAGCGTGTGCCTTATTTAACTTTCTTATTTCTCTTTCAGGCATATTGAGAGGAATTAACATGACAGCTTCTAATCTGACACAGAAAATGAAAAGATATGTCACTAGCCACCAGTGAGAGTGACTCAGAAATAACCAGCTTCTTAAAAGTGGTCAGGTCTTTCATGTTCAAGGTAATAAATGAGGTGGAGGCCTTTGAAGGGGGATGTGTCATCTACGGCTAAGAGGAAGAACCATTCTAAGAAAGTAGGCATTATTTATGTTATTTACATGCAGAATATTGTTCTCATTTTTGTTGTTGTTGTTGCCACAACTTTTCAGCTGTTGTGTCCTTCAGCATGTATGTCAATCCAGGTAACCTAAAGGGAATTTTTGAACTGAACCCTTTATTTAATATACTGGGGTAGAGTGTTCTCATTTCACTGTCTATGTGGATATCTCCCCTAGTTCTTTTAGTCTAGCATTCCTCCTTGCTTTGAATTTTGCTCCCACGTATGGTCTGGTGCTTCTGCAATATATTTAGAAATTCTTGATAAAATTTAAAGGAGAATCTGCAATGCTATTGGTCCTGACCTGGCATCTCAGCTTCAGTCACTTTCCCACTGCTGTAGTGTAGCTTTCCTGTGCCTTTTGTATAAATACTTTCATGGTAATTGTTCTGATGGTACTTAGACTTTATGAATCGAAGTGCAGTACTAGATTGGCGTGAAGGTCTCATCTTTTTACAGTAGAAATGGCTAGATTTAACTGTAAGTTCTATGCTAACTTTTTCTTTTTCACTTCTTGCTTCTGAAACTCTTCCAGCTTCTTGCTTCATTGACGACTTTGACCATCAAAAATCTACTGCCTTCTTAATTCCAGTTCTTTTATTGTTCTCTCTTATTAATAGTAGTTTTTCTCATATTTCTTTCACACTCGGTAACCTCGAGCATCCTAGTGGCTTTATTGCCTTGCTTCAGGTAAAGTGATTAAAAAAAAGTACTAGTCACTTATTGTTTGTCCTATTTCCAATGAGTACAAGTACACTGCCTGGTCCAGGGATTGAACTCAGTTACTATGCTATCAAATTCATGAACTAATGCTTTTATCCACTAGGCTATTATTGTTCTACTGGACAATCCTGAGTGGAAAATTTTGAGCCTTAAACCTAACCTGCCTGCTGATGAGTGCTGTTGCTACTACTTTTCATGCTTGACATCACTAAACTCAAACCTCCACTTTTGTTAGAGCTGCTGCTGCAATTGAAGACTTGCTGTCATTTGGTTTCTCTTTGTTTTTTAGAAGATCTCATATTGTATTTATTTCAATACTGGGAATACTAAGAAGGTCATTATAGGTTAGCATATGCAGTGGAGGTCACAACAACCAAGAGGTTTAGGATAACAACAATAAAGATGAGGAAAATAGTCCACATGTAAATAATAATGATAATAATAATAATGATGTAAATAATAATGATAACTCCTCATCTCAGACATTTAGACAGAAAGCCTTTTTCAGTTATTTAAAGTTGAGTGTGTTTACAGTTTTTAAAAATTTATATTGATTTTGTTTTTCAATTGAATATCTTCATTTAATTTTATATTTTGTTCTTGATTTTCTTGACGTTGTCATTTTGCTTCAAAATCAGAATTACAGAGATATTTGTCATTGGATATGACAGTCTGTCATCGGAACAGTGACAATTTATGACCAAACATTCAGTGAACGAGAGAGTGAAACCAGTAGAAACATTTGAAGAGAGTCGGTCAATGCACCAATTTCACATAGCCTCAGGAATTACACTGAGCTGCTAAAATATATATATTTTTTAACCAATTCACCCGAATCAAGGCAGGAGTATCACTAGTATGCTATTGGTTACAGAGATGTAAGTAAAGGAAAAGACTGGGTATTGGGGGTGGGGTGAGGAAAGGATAAAAAGAAGAACAAGGGCATCAGGGAAACAGAAGGTGTCAATTGACATTACAATTACATTTTTGAAGATTATAGTTAACACTATAAGCAAGTAAGAGGAAGGGAGTTCCACTGTCAGGAAGTGCGAGAGAAGAAACTGTTGGAGTAGAAGAGGCAGTTATATTTAACTCTTTTGACAATAAAAGGGTGGGACCGAGATACAAATATAGTAGCATGCTTAAATTCATGCAGTCAGGGCACCAGTGAAAATAGCTCGTCAGAGCACATGCCATGAAAATATTTATAGAAAAGAGTGAGGGGAGCCACATTATGTTGGTGGGAAAGTGACTGGTGTTGAGACCCCGAATCAGGACAGATCACATTGCATATCCATCTTTGGATTTTGTCAAGAACTGCGAGATGAAAAAGTGAGGACACCAGACCATATATCAGAAAGGCCTGCAAAAATAACAGTCACAGACCCCACCCCCCACCACCACTTCATAGATTGTCTTAAGAATTCTTAAGAATAATGTTGGCTTCAATTAGAGGTTAGAAATTGAAATTTTTATTTATATAGACAATATATAAGTGCATCATTTTCGGAATTTGTAATGTAAAATCATAATAATCATGAAATAAATTATGAAATGAATTTTAAAATTTAATTAAATATCTTCATACTAAACAAATCTTTAATAAAAAGTCTTGCCAGTTTGAAATATCCAGTTCCATTTATATTTTTGGTCATCTGCTTAAATAACATAAAAAAAAGATACGCTTTGTATACTGCTTCCACATATGGTCTGGTCATCCTGCTGTATATTGGGAAATTCTTGATAAAATGCAAAGAAGAATCTGCAGTGATACTTACATCTCAGCTTCAGTCACTTTCCGATCACTGTATTGTAGCTTCCCTGTGTCTTTTCTAGAAATACTTCCATTGTAATTGTTCTGATGAATTTTCCACTATGGTACCTAGACTTGATGAATTTAAATGCAGTACTAGATTGGCAGCAAGGTCTCATTATTTTACAGTTGAAATGGCTAGATGTAAATGTAAGTTCTATGCTAACAGTTTCTTTTCTTACATTTCTTGTTTGTGGAACTCTCTTCTGGCTCCAGGCTTTCCAATCAACTTTGATTTTTAAATGCAATGTCGATCTATTGTCTTCTTAATTCCTGTTCTTTTATTGTTCCCACTGCTTAATAATGTTTTTCTTTTTCTTCTATTCTTTCACACTTAGTAACCTCTTGTATCTTAGTGGCTTTATTACCTTGCTTAGGTTGAAACAATTAAGAAAAATGTAATTCAGTCCATTTCTCAACATATCAATAATTTTAATCCATAAATATTTCTGATGATTCAAACAGAACACAAGAAGCTAGGAATAAAACAGATATCGTATTTTTTTTCTTCAGATGAACGAATAAGGGAAATGAATGGAAGAGTGAAGCAAAGATAAAAAGGAAAAAAAAATGACAGAAGCTACAGTTTTTAAAGAAATACAAACATTGACTCGATCGGTGGATAAAGAAAATATTTGGGGACCATGTCAGTCAGAATAACATGGAGATTTAGAACTTAATTTTGGAAACATTTTTTGGGGTATATATTTTAGGAAATTTGTCCAGTTTTTATCCTGTTCTATTAACCATTTACACGTTTTTTTTAATTTATCAAACTTTTTGATTTATAAGACTTTTTTTTTAATTTATCAAACTTTTTGATTTATAAGACTTTTTTTTTAATTTATCAAACTTTTTGATTTATAAGACTTTTTTTTTAATTTATCAAACTTTTTGATTTATAAGACTTTTTTTTTAATTTATCAAACATTTTGAATTATAAAACTTTTTTTTAATTTATCAAACTTTTTTTTAATTTACCAAACATTTTGATTTATAAAACTTTTTTTCTAATTTATCAAACTTTTGTTTAGGTGCAAGTTTTGAAAATACTCCAAGCAAAAATATAGAAAAAATATATAAAAAATAAGAGAAAAAGCGTAATGGAAAATTTTGTGATGCTTTTTTTCAATGATTTGATTCTTATTCTCTCAATATTTTTCAATTCTATGTTTTTGATTATCTACAAACATTTTCAAAAAAGCTTTTGTGAAAAGCTTTGTAAAAAGTCAATTTCCAGCATACATTGACTTTGAAACTTTGTTTTCTTCATTGAAGTTGAAATATAATCATTTTGAATAGGAAATATAGCATTAAACTAAAGCTATATTTTTCAGAATAATAAAAATATCCTTAGCCGTACAAAATGTCTTCCAATAGTTAAGCAAAGTATTAAGAAACAGAAAAATTTCTTTTAGAAACAAAGAAAAATCACTGTACTGTTATGTAATATCAGTCTTCCTATATGGCAGTGAATGCTAGGCAATCTCCTCACAGATGAAGATGAGACTTGAAGCGACAGAATGTGGTTCAACAGAAGGATGCTGAGAATACCATAGACAGGATATGTGAGCAATGATGAAGTTTTAGAGAAATGCAAACAAAAAGGACATTATATTTAACATCAGAAAGTGACAATTGAAATTTCTAGGGCACATAATGAGGAAAGAAGGCTCGGAAAATTTGACACTCACAGGACATAGTGAAGTCAAGAAGTACAGTGGAAAGTAGTGCATAGCCTACCATGTGAGCTTGTGTAAATGGTTTGCAGAACAGGCATTAGGAGATATATCAAAATGACAAAATTTATTAAGAGCTACAAAAAACAGGGATTGTCCAATGTCCTGAAGGGACATGGTACATAGAAGAAGTAGGTAGAAATAAAAAAAAAAGACTTAAAATTTAAAAAAGACTTAAAATTAGTATAAAATAATTACCAGCATCATTTAAATAATTATTCAGTTGTATTTTCTATGTGTGTAGTTTAGTATTTTTATTTATGCATTTAACTCTGTTGTTGCATGCAAGAAAAAAATTCTCTCTTTAGATCATCAAAATCAGAAAATGTTCAAAGGTAGTTAACATGAAACAAAAGAAATAAAAAGCAATATATTAACAACAATGTTTTTCCCTACTTACTAATGAGATATTCACATATGTTGTTACCATGGGGCATATTCACTTATTGGCACTGAGTAATACCTCCAGTTAGCGAAACAACAGAAGATCTCATGATCTCAAGTATGGAAGCTAGACAATAAATGTACAATGTTCTGTTGGACTTTATATGACAGAAGACATATTTAACACACTTGTATATATATGCACTTTAATATATATGGGGGTGGGTCTGAATTTTGATTTGAATGGATAAAAATAGTGGTAGAGAGGTGCTAGATTAAGTGCATTTTTCAAGGAAGGAGACTATGTTGAAAAATATTTGTTGTGTCAAGGTGAGGTTTATTCATTAGGTGATGTGTTTATTCATGTACGTAAACATATATCAGTCTCTTGAGGGATTAATCTCTTTCAAAAACAAGGGAAGACAATAAAACAAACGACAGAAGAAGAAAACAGATGAAAAGAAAGAAGTAGAAAAATATAATGAAAGAAGTAAAAAAAGAATGAAATTTGGAGATGAAGAAGTGATAAATAACAGAATGGGGGAAAAGAATAAGAAGTACAAGATGGGGAGAATAATAAATCAAAGGAGAGAAGAATAACTCAAGGGGGAGAAGAATAACTCAAGGGGGAAGAAGAATTAATTGAGGAGGAGAAGAATAAATCATGGGGAGAAGAATAAATTAAGAGGGAGAAGAATAAATTAAGAGGGAGAAGAATAAATCATGGGGGAGAAGAATTAATTGAGGAGGAGAAGAATAAATCATAGGGGAGAAGAATAAAGCAAGGGGGAGACGAATAAATTAAGAGGGGGAAGAATTAATCAAGGGGGAGAAGAATAAATTAAGAGGGAGAAGAATTAATTGAGGAGGAGAAGAATAAATCATGGGGAGAAGAATTAATCAAGGGGGAGAGAATAAATCAAGGGGGAGAAGAATAAATCAAGTGGGAGAAGAATTAATTGAGGAGGTGAAGAATAAATCAGGGGGGAGAAGAATAAATCATGGGGGGAATGACAAGGAGAGAAGATAATGAAAGAAAGATTTTGAAAAGAAGAGTATGAAGGAAAATGAAACTTAATGTAATCAAAGACTGATGAATGAATATGAACTAAAGGTGAAACATTTATACAGAAAATACAAATAATATCAAAACCAAAGAGGCAAGACACCATAAAAGAAAAGACAAAAAAGATCTACAAAGACATGTAATAACAATAGGTAAATCTTTATGCATATTTTTCCTCCTTTAAATGCCTGAAGCCAATAAATTCTAAACATTCTAACTGTGAAGAAGTGAAAAGGACTGAGCCAGAATACAGTTTTATTAACTCATGATGATAGCTGAGTAAGGGATGTACATATGTTGAGTATCAAATATGGAAGTAAGAATCAGTATCGATTAGTGCCAAGGTTAGGAAGCACAATTAGAATTGGCAGCTAACTCTTCAGATCTGACAGAAGAGGTCAGCAAAGCTATCTCCAAGAGAACAGAAAATTCCTCTACCATTATCATCATTTCTCCTTTCTACATTGCTCAGCACTTGTTGGAAAATTATCTCTGGTATTCTTGTGCATGATGGGTCAGTATTTCCAAAAGTTAGGTATCTTAATTTTAAAGTATGGCAAAATAGTCAAGAATAATTTAAGAAAAAAGAAACTGCCATTTATTCACAGTTCAGATGAAGTATTCCCTAAAAAGTGTTTTCTCCAATGTGCAAGTAAATTGGATATAAACAGAGGAGGCATCATAATTTTCAAAACATCTATCTTTTTTTTCATTGCATCTATATATACATTTCAAATAAAAATACTTTGTTTTCACATAGATATGAACTATACAATTGTTACTTAATTGCAAGTCAGTAGAATCAAATAGTGTTGCATAAAATTTGGGTGTATTTAAAAAAAAAAATTGTTAGAATCAATTTAAAAAGCAAAAGTCAAAATGGTGAATTGCAGAATTTTGGTTTTTACACATATAAAAATATACACACATACACAGACAGAAAGACAAACACACACACACACAGATATATTGGTGTGTTCTACCTGTCTTATATTGAGTCTTTTTTGTTTTATTTGTTTGGTCTTGGTTAGAGCTCCTACTTATGAAGACAGTAGAGCACTTAGTGTAGATTGAGATAATCTAAGAGTTACTTTAAAAATGGAGGAAACAAAGTTAGGTTCTTTGAACTGTCAGAAGTTTACATGTGAAGCTATTAGTCACGGTAAAGTCCTTATGCCTCTTCAGAGTTGGATTTTTGCGCTACTACTCTCTTCTGGATTGGTTTTCTGGTTTTGATTTTCTCTCATCTGGATTATCGGCTTTTTTTTGGCTGAATTCAGATCAGTTTTCGCCATTGTTTTATATTGGCTCAGACCTGGTTCATTTTGTTGCTTTCATTTTCTGTCAGGTTTATTCTCTCTCTCTATATATATATATGTATAATATATATATATATGTATAATATATATATATATATGTATAATATATATGTATAATATATATATATATGTATAATATATATGTATAATATATATATATATGTATAATATATATATATATATATGTATAATATATATATATATGTATAATATATATATATATATATGTATAATATATATATATATATATGTATAATATATATATATATGTATAATAAATATATATATATATGTATAATAAATATATATATATCTGTATAATAAATATATATATATATATGTATAATAAATATATATATGTATATATACACAAAATCCAAAGTATTGGTAAAACCATTACAAAGCCTGTGAGTTGACCAAAGGAAAGACTAATAATAAGAACCAATAAAACAAAACCAAGAGAAAAATGGTTGTAAGAAAAAGGAAAAAAGGAAACAGAAACTTAGAAGAAAAGACCAAAAGACTGACACCATCCTAAATAATAGTAAAGGTGCTTCATCTGAATAACCAAGACGAAAGCCATTATGCTTCCCAGTGTCATGAATGTGAGAGAAACAAAATTTGGACTGCTACTTGAGTTTCAAGTTACTGCAATTATCAAGTGACCAGAATGGGTGTGTATATATATAAATATATATATATATATATATATATATATATATATATATATATATATATATGACGTCACACATTATGAAATGGACAAAGTCTGATAATTATTTTAAGATGTTTATATGTTCTTTTTATAGATACAAATATTTAAGTAAATGCTCTATTTATAATAAACAGTATTAACGAAAAAATTTATGAAAATTTCTGACATTATGGCCAGTAAATGTCGTTAATACTGTTTATTATAAACAGAGCATTTACTTAAATATTTGTATCTATGAAAAAGAGTGTATAAACATAAAAATGCCTTATATATATATATATATATATATATATATATATATATATATATATACTATTTTTTTAAAGTTAAAAGCTCTATATGTTATTTTTTATTTTTATTTTTTTCATGTGTATTGAGCACTTTTTAATACTACTGTTCCCTGGTCCAATTCAACCCTGACCATTAACCATTTACATATTATATATATATATATATATATATATATATATATATATATATATAGTGCATCTATGTATACATGTGTATGTATGTATATATGTGTATGTAGGCATATACAGATAGAGAAATACTTATTGAGAGAACATTTGTATATAATGCACCTTTATAGATGTACATGAGGGCTATATATGATATGTGCAAAAATTGCCAGCAAAAAAGAAAACCTTTTCAGCAGTGTATTCAGTTCTTAGTTTTCAAAAAGAAAAGCGTGCTGTAAATTTTTGCCCAAATCTAATACTAATGACATTTAATAGCATGCTAAAACAACAACTGATATATATATATATATATATATATATATATACAGGGTGAGATAAAAGTCACGCATCATAGGGGTTAATTAATTAATTAGTAATTACCCTAACTCATTGATATGTCAAAGTGCTCCTGCTGAGTGACCATTGAGATCGCCAGAACACATGCCCTCAAATTTTTTTATGTGGGGTCATTTGAAATCATTTGTTTATCAGACACACCCAAGAAATATTGAGGAACTTCAAGAAAGAAAGAAATATGAATGCAGTAAAATAGCTGATGGAAATCTTAATGTTAGTGAGTCATGCAGGTACAGAATGGAAATATGTTTTGAAAAAGAAGGAGGACATTTTGAACAGCACATATAACAATTAAATAATTAGTAAATAAAATTTTATGTGTAATTATCCTTTTAGTAGATTATCCCCGTGGTGCACAACCTTTGCATCACCCTGTATATAGCATCCAGAATCTGTATCTGCACAAAACTATCATCCTATAGAGTTACATAGGGAAGATTCCAAATACAAGAACGTGCCAGTAATCAATAAAGTGTGTACTAAATATTCTCAAATATAGAATTGCCAATCTTATTAGGTAGTTTGGCATTTGAAAGGTAATGATCTTGGCAAGTCTGAAGAAAATGGAAATTTGGTCTAACCTAAATGAAGATGAGTCTTGCAAACAATGGAATTCTCATTTGGAAGAAGGTCAGCTTCAAATGAAATGAAGTAGTAATTTGACACATTAATAAACACATGCTGAATTCTTCAGAAAATATTTTCTTTTCAGCAGTTTGCTTAACAGAGCTTCTTTCTGTAAAAAAATAAAAAATAAAAAAATAAAAACAAGACCCTTTGCAAAGATAAGAAAATAAATTTTCCCCTGATAAATATTGATGTTATCATATGACTAAATAAGCTTCTTTGAGTTTCAAATAGGCATTTTTTTTGGGGGAAAATATCCTCCTGGAACATATTTATTCCCTCCCCACTTTTATTAAATATCCAGGAAACTTCTTTCCACCCCTTAATTTGAGTTGCTAGTATTCTAGGACAAACCATTTTAATTTTACTGAAACTTATAAAAAATTCCAGCCACTGCTTTTATTCCAACCACCCAGTCTATATGAAACTCAAGTATACACAAATAAATATATTTATATATATATATCAAATCATTTTAGATATAAAGAGTTGAAGATAACATGTTTGTAAGTTTTCGATATCTAATTAATTAATAAATAATTAGGGAATTTGTTTATATTTTCATTGAGGATTTTGTTATCACAAGCTCAGACAAACAAAATCACTCTGCTTGGTGATTGATAAATGGGCATTGATTACTAATATTTACTTTCATTAATACTGACCGAGAAATACATTGGGATGATGAGCCTGGTCATATTATCAGTGATGTAATCCTGAGATCTTTAGGGGTTTCAAGCCTCTCATCATCATACACCTTCAACTAGTTGACCTATGGTCACGTAACAAGCTATCCAACACCATGTAATGAAATACTATCAAGTTTTTTTACAATATGGCTGGCTTTGAGTCTTTCTTAAATATACCGCCAGTGAATCCTCCAATCAAATGCATTTCTGGCTTCTCTACACTCCATAAGACAGGAAGAATATTCTGAATATGTTTTCATTTGATATTAATTGCCAATGTTTATTCTAATTACTTTAATTTTAATATATATATATATATATTGATAATATTAGTGGTCAATATATATATGTATATATATTTATATTTATATACATAAATTCCCAAGAGGATAAAATCCAGGTAGAACTCAATGTCCAGGACAGAGTAATAATATAATATAAACGACTCAAGCACTAATATTCCATGGTTATAATTTATTACACTGGAATTGTAATTACGATCCAATTCATCAGACCTACAAATTCAAAAAGAAATCGGAAAATTTCTGATTTCTTTATATATATATATGGGTGCATGGCCAAGTGGTTAGAATGTTCACTTTCTGACCATGGGACCTGGGTTTGAATCTCACCACCATTTATTTGTCAGGAAAGCCACTTCCTGATGTTATCAGTCTGGAGGGGATGATCCCTGTGTGTGGCACCTTTGGAAAGTACCTGAAAACCATACCACAGGTTGACGCAAGCCATTTGAGTGAAATTGGGTAGATGGAACACTTGGAGGCCATTGACAGCTCTGCAAGCACAAAGTCACAAGTCATCTTGGCCGAGGGTTTGAGTGTGCTGGCCTTGTTCAAATTGTTGATCATGCTAGATAACACACTCTCTTCCAGAAACTGTAACTAAGGTCTGCTCAGCATAGTTGCAGTATAAACCACAGGTTGGTTTTGTGGTTGTTGAACAAACACAAATGTGCCTGAGCGAGTTTCTGTTATAGGGATTGGCTAGCTGCCCAAGTAGATGAGTATCCTTGAATACGAGTGGCCAGCTATATATACAATGAGATATTTCTAAAACTTGATTTGCAATGCATAAAACACTAATATATCAAGATAAATTATTCTCTGCCAAAATGATTTGTTGAGAAATAAAGACTTTAAAAATAAAGGCTCAAATTTGATATTAAATGAACAGAAGATAGGAAATACATTGTTAAATTATAATTACATATGTAAAGAAATAAAAACTCTCTACGAGTAATTTTAAGTAGGTTTTGTATTTCAGACCTTTTTTAAAATATCCTGTCCTTTCAAGATGTTGGCAAACATGGCTCTTCACAAATACTTTCTTTAATGTATTTGGAGAATGATAGTTGAATAGTTCCTTGTTGCTTTCTCTATGGATTTGTATACAGGGTAGTCCTCCTTCTAGACTGGTTGTCAGCCAAGGCTAGAGATCCTAGCTTACCCTTTTATTTAATCCATATCTGAGGCTGGGCTGGGAGAAGCGATGGATCCAAGCCTTTACCCCATGAATTCAGAGTACATTACATTACTACCAAGTCCAGGAAGCATAATTTACATTACTATTTAACCATAGGGAGGAGAAGAGATGGATTCATGCTTTTCCCAAGTGCATTTATGGGAAAGTGACTGCAACAGCCTTGGCGGGGATTTGAACTTAGCTGATTCCACTTTCTGCACCAATAATGGTTACGCTACCCGCACAACTGATTTTAGGGAAAACAAAAAATAAGTGAAATATGCACGAACAAATAACATTTCTGCAAATAGTTAGAAAACAGAATCTGATTTATTTAGCAAAACATTGACAAAGAAAATCTTTTTAAGAAATGTCTAAACAAAAAAAAAAAATGGTTGTTGTTGATTAAAGGAATGAACATTATATTCATAGAAATAATAAAAAAAAGGCCTATTCTTGAAGAAACTATCAAAGACAGAAAAGGAAGAAAATAAGAATCTTGCTCCATCTTTGAAGAGGGGGAGGGGAAAGCGGTGGGGGGAGGAAGCCTGAGCAAGCTTTTATCGCACATCTTTCACCCAGTGTTAACCTTTTAGGAAAATTCTATATTGAAGACTTACTCTATGATAGTTTTTTTTTCATAAAGCCAGATTTCCCTTCACCTAAAGTTGCTTCAAATCTTTTGCATTAAAGATCACCTCAGGTATCACAGGAAATATTGCATTAACTGCACTCCTGTCTATGCCAGATTTACTTTGCTGCCAAAATACCTGCAAGTTTACTTGCTGTTTGCGGGTGGGGTGAACAGACTAGCTTTAGGAACCATTGACCTTAGTCAACATTTGGTTTTCGCATTTATTTCCAGTTATCAATAACAAAATGTCTTCAGATATTTACATGGTAACATTTTACGAAAAATAAGCTTAGTAGTTTAGAAATGGATGTGTGTGTCTGTAGGGCAAATTGTTATTGGCATGGAAAGTTAAATTGGTGAGCCAATTTCAAATCTCAGACTAATATGTTATTTTTAGAAAGGCATGAAACCATTACTTCTTCCCTAGCTATGTATTAAATAGCAAAGTAAACAAGACTTTATATTTTTGGGTGACAGCTAGTCTAGAAGAAAAACTGTGAATTTAAAATATGGAAAAGAGGAAAGCAAGAAGAAAGGTCTGAACATTAATTTTAAGAAAACAGAATTGCATCGTTGTCAGCAAAACACAAGACCAAATGGAAACTAAATATTGGGGATGTCCTAATCAAGCAGATACAAAAATGTAACTGTGTCATGTAGTAACAGACAGAGGGAAGCGTGACAGAAATACAGTGATACATAGGAATAGTAAAATATACCTTTCACAAACTAAACAAAGTATTAAGAGTTAAGAAAATCTCCCTAGAAACAAAGAAAAGAGTACTGAACTGCCATGTAACATATATGGTAGAGAATGATGGACAATTTCATCACAGAGGAAGAAGTGACTTTAAGCAACTAACATGTGGTTCTACTAACGATTTCTGAGAATTCAGGGGACAGAACATATGAACAACCAAAAAGTTTTAAGGAAAATAAGAACTGGAAGGAATCTGGAACATTCAGTCAGAAAGAGAGATGAAATTTCTGAGACACATAATGAGGAAAGAGGGCTTGAAGAATTTAATACTCACATGATATAAAAAGGGGTAAACAGAGATTCAGGGAACAGATGTCTAAACAAGGGCAAAGAAGGATGGTAAAGGGTCAAAAGTTAGAATAACAAAAGACAGGAAGTTGTTTCAGGCTATGATTTTGAAAGGACATGGAACATAACAGAAGATGAGAAACTCTTTCACTGAAATTCTATGGTTCATCTGTGAATTATGAAAATATTTGCTGTAGTTAATTCATCCAAGCAAATAGATATAGGACCCACATAACCAATTTTGGTTCACCACAGCTATGTAGTGAACTTACAACTTTTTTGGTCTAGTCACTGGATTTAACCAAAATGTCTTTATCTTTTGGAGAGTTGAGTTAAAGGGAAGTAACTGAGACATCTGGAAAAGGCATTGCACGTGGAACGAGAACAATCTAGTTCTAAAATAAATGATGAATTCCAATCACCTGAAGAAGGCTGGAGCATACAACGGTTGAAACGTAAATATAGCAGTGAAGATGAGGATAACAGTCTGAACAATGCAAATAAAGCAAGTAATCATAATACCTTATCTCAGAGATATAGAGACCAAAATGTTGTGAATATAGCAATGAAGATGAGGATAACAGTCCAAATAATCTAAACAATTCAAGTATAATACCTCATCTCAGAGATATAGAGACCAAAACATGAATATGGCAATAAAGATGAGGATAACAATCCAAATAATGTAAATAAAGCAAGTAATCATAATACCTCATCTCAGAGATATAGACAGATAAACAACTTTACATTCTGAAATATGAAAATTTTCTGAAACAATCATGTAACATGGTGAAATATTTCTTACAAAAATTACATCACTACAAATTTCTCTTATGGGAGGTCTTATTTGATATCAAAATCAATGTCATATAATTTGTATAATTGATATTGCATATTTAAATAATTCCTTTGATTTCAAAGATCTTTTCAAACAAAAGTAGTTTCTTAAAAATGAGACCAGGATAAAACAAGCTATAACTGTGATAAGAGTCATTAATGTTCTAAGATTTGCTTGGACAACTGAATTCATTTTTGTGTTACTGACCAAGCAATTTAGCATCATACTTCAGGTGGATATTCTGTATGAAAATAAAGGGTCTCTTCTTTTTACAGAACAGGATAGAAAAGAGAAAATAATACTTCATACACTATGCAACTTGGCTCATTCTCAGTAGGATGAGCCACACAGATGATACTATACACAGTCATCCATGTAACAGGATTTTCTAATTTTTGTTCAGGGGTACTTGCCAGTTCTTTCCTTGCTGAGGAAAGAAAACCTACACTTTTTTTCTGATATCCATGCAAGTGTTACGTATCTAAAAGACACGCTAAAGTATATGCTGCATCTTACAAAAGTTGGTTTGATATACAACCAATTTTTCAATGACATGAATAAATAAAGAATTGTGTCATTTTATATTCTGTCATCTTGTTTTGTTTGTTTTTCTTTTGCTAACATGAAGAATCCTCACTTTGTGGATTATAAACCCGAAGAAGGCTGTAGAATGGATTGGCTAAAATGTAATAATAACAGCTACAACATGGGCACTTTGAGGCAGTGTAATGGTTAGCAAGCTTTTCTTGCTAGAACAATTATGACTTAATAATGAGTTTGATCCTCACTGGGTGCCCCATGCTTTCAGCCTTGTGCCACATCTAAGCTACTCTTGGAAAATCAAATTAACAGCTGCAACACAAAAAACAAGCTCGTTAATCTGAACAAATTTTGAAAAGTTAATAATACTAATTCTGTTTTGTGACATTAGCTAAGATTTCTTGAATAGTCTAATCTAAAAATAATTTGACTTATACCTGTTAGAAAACCATGTTAATTGGTGTACATAATATTATTACAACATATTAACATTAGTAACATTAACAACACTGTTCATGCACAAGTCAAAAAACATGTCTTATAATTTTCTTTCACTGTTGTTTATCATGTTATTAGTGAATTTAGTGGCATAATAATTGTGAGTTCAATCCATAGTCTGGGTAGTATAGGTAAACTGAAACTTAGAGGAAATAAGGCAAGCAATAAAGGAATGATTAACCAAGAGATGTTCCTAGATATGGACAATAGAATAAGAAGTATCTACTCCTGTAGATTGAATAAAGGATTCAGTTTGAAATACAGTGAAGGTTGACAGACACCTGAAGAAGGCTGGCAGTCACAATGGCTGAAAGGTTGCAATTGAAACAATATCAGACTGATTGTAAATAATGTGAGTAACTCTAATTTATTTATTATTTTTAATATGAGAGTTTGCAAAAAAAAAAAAAATAACAAAAAAAACTAAATAAATAGGTAAACAAATACTGAAAGCAAAAAGGTATTTAAAAAAATGTTATGTTGTTCAACATCACAGTATGCTATTTTTTTTTATCTTTCTTTCAAGAACCTGTGGGTCCTTGGCTATGACTCACTTCTTGAGAACAGGAACAAAACTGATAATTTGGAGGGAGCAGGTGCAAACAGCTGGAATAACAAGTCCCCTGTGATCAGCATAATGAAAATGAGTAATATTTTTCAGGACAAGTTTGGTGGTGGGGTGCAGTTTACTTTGTTGGCTATAGTAGTAGCCTTGTTGGCAAACTGGGAATGTCTAAATTAACTGATAATGAAATGGGTAAAGGGAAAAACTCCTTTCTAGGTAGAGCATTCTAAAAAATAATCTAGTCTGGCAGCCCATCACTTATATGATTACAGAAATTCTCCTATTCAAATTATTGGATTCAAAGAATACCATAAAAAGAAAGCTTAAAAAAATACAAAAGTACATCAATATATCTGTAGTGTAAAGATAAAAACATCTTTATTTTATATAATAATTATTTTTTTATGAAGAAAAATAAGTACTAGGTTTGTGAAATAGGTAGATAATATATATATATATATATATATATATATATATATACTGAGTATGCCAAAATATTTTACTATACTATAAAAGCCCCTCTGATGACAGAGGGGACACAAATTCCATATAAGAATTATATTTGAGTCTGTCTATATTTCTGAGATGAGGTATTATGTATAGTATTTACATTAGTCGGACTATTGTCCTCATCTTTGTCGCCATATTTGTCACAACGTTTCGGCCGTTGTACGCTCCGGCCTTCTTCAGGTGGTTGGAATTTCGAACTGAACCCTTTATTTCGATCACTGGGGTAGACTGTTCTAGTTCCACGAGCCATGTTTGATGGATGTCAGTTATCAGTTATCTCCTGCTAATTTTCCCTCTGAAAGTTCTCCACTGCCTTAACCAGGTATTGAACTCACACTCTTTGGGTCTGTCACTGGATCTAACCAACGCCTTTATCCACTGTGCCATGTGTCCTTTTTTTTAATTAATTTGCACTTTTCATCTCAGGATTTGATGACTTAAATTTTGATGGTTTTGAAGATATTTAATTAAACTGTTTAACTCTATGTTTTCAAAATACTTTTATTATTATTATTAAAACTTCTGTCAATGTTTTGTTATTGCTTATATTATATGTATATCATATGATTTATTTTATAAAATAATTTTTCCTTTAATAAACGTTCATCACAAATGTCATGCTGACTTGGCCAAACATAAGTGAAATCATAATTGGCAATTTGCGAATGACATGGCCCTACTGTATTTTATCTTTGTACATTTTTGCCATTTCCTATAAATAAACACTCGATGTTCCTGGTTCAACTTTTCTAGCTGAATAACTCAAATGGTTTTTCAGCGATTCTTATGACAAATGGTGTCAAGATGGCTAAACATCTTATCTGAAAACCTGGAAAAAGAAAATTAGTTTTGTGTTTTTTTAGATATTAAACATTTTGTGGGATGGATAATTATCCTGTGCTGTTACATGATTTGGCCAATTTTTCTGTTACACCAATATATATATATATATATATATATATATATATATATATATATATAAAGAAGAAATATAGTCTTAAAGTGTGCTATGTTTATGGGATAAAGTGCTCAATATCAGAGATAGAGTGTGTGTAAATATAAAAGTGAACATAGAAGCCAACACTTAGAGGCGACAGTCTGTTTCATGCTAGATGCAATCGTCAGGCCACGATTGCATCTAGCATGAAACAGACTGTCGCCTCTAAGTGTTGACTTCTATGTTCACTTTTATATATATGTATATATGTATGTATAAAATAAAACAATATGCAAATATTGCTGCTTTTCCATGAATTAATGTCTCATGTGGACTCCCAGTTTGTTATCCAGTCCACAATTTTCAAAGGTTCAAGAGACAGGATACTCATATATATATATATATATATATATATATAGATAGATATCAAGTTTCTTCTTCCTTTGTGAGAAGATTACACAGTATTCCTTTCCATAAAAAAAAACTGATTTTACGTAAGTTTTACTCTTTTCTTTGTTTCTAACAAGATTTTACCATTTTTTTAATACCTCTCTTAGATTTTGCAAGGAATCTTTGCCAATGCACTTTTAAATTTTGGTACTGCATTTTCCATCCACAGTTAAAAGACTTCCTGGATATTTAAATTTTTGTACTTACTTGATTTGATCATTTCCAATTTGTAATTTACATTGGATTCTTTTTTTGTTGCCAACCATAGTCTATCTTCTTCCAGTTGATGTTGCGTCCTTTCTTTTCAATTTCCTTTCCTACCTTCCATAGGAGTTCCTGTAGAGTTTTTCTTTAACTACTATCAACTCTGTGTCATCTCTATACCTAATTTTGTTAAGATTGTGGCTTCAAATGAGAGAATTAGAATTCCTATGGACTCTCCTACAATCAATTATAATGTTAAAATGGCTTTAGCCTTCCTGGTTGTCTGCACATGGAGCACTCAGCAATTAGACTTTTAGTCTAAGCAGAAAAAGATAATACAGCCTCCTCACCTTACTTATCAGTTCAAATTTAACCATTTCTTCAAGGTTATTGTTTGATAGGTTATGCTTGAACAAGGTCTCTGCAATTTTATTAGTAAACCTTATGCCCTCTATTTGAAAGCTTTGCGGAAACTCCTACTTAGCAAGCTAATATTCTCTATTTAAAGTCTACCTTATTTAGCCACCTAATCTTTTTCCACAAAGGAGCAGATAGGTTAGCCTGTCATTGTTCACACTTTTGGTCTTTACAAGAATAAAGATTTATCTCTTGTTTCCTGTTTAGGATTGGGTTTCTGGTTTCTTCTAGTCTTTTCCTTTTCTTTCACTTCTGCTGGCACCTTACATCTTGGTGGCATTATCATCATTCTTGGAGAGCTGCCTCTTACTCTGTAACTCTCTACCTTGAGTGGCTCTTGATCTTTGTACAGGTTTAATATCTTTGTCAAAAAAAGTAAAAGAAATGAATTTAATCATCATAACTAACATTTAGCAGATTTTCTCATAACTCAGCCAAGATATGTACGTCTTTCTCAGTTATAACTTGACCTATCCATATGTTTTTTAATTTTTACTCTTTATACCCACCGCCATTGGTGTTATTAATGCAACTAATCACTTTTCAATTACTTGCTTAAAAACAGGTTTTAGAAATTAAAAAAAAAAATCTCATTTTTTGCTCCTGTCTCCACATTTTATCTTTTAACTTTTCTTTTATAATGCTCTTTATATAACATATTACTTTAATTTTATATAAATCTTCACAAAGTTTAACCTTTGTACCCCTAAAAAATGGTGTCTCTAAAAGATGGCGTCTCCAAAAGATAGTGTCTCTTAAGGATGGCGTCTCCAAAGTATAGTGTCTCCAAAAGATAGTGTCTCCAAAGGATGGTGTCTCTTAAGGATGGCGTCTCCAAAAGATAGTGTCTCTTAAGGATGGCGTCTCCAAAGTATAGTGTCTCCAAAGTATAGTGTCTCCAAAGAATGTCATCTCCAAAGGATGGCGTCTCTAAAGGATGGTGTCTTTAAAGAATATAAATTTTACATTTGTCAAGCTTCATAGATTTCATTTATTATATAAGTGCTGAGTCAGTTTTTTGCTAAATTTATCAGACATGAGAGATGTACCAAGAATATTACTGGAAATGTTCAATCAAATAAGTTTTTTGGAAAAATGTTTTCATGGAATTTTAGAAAGTAAAAATGATCTTGTATGAAAGTGAATAATTTAATAAATGGCAAAAGGAATCTTTTTATTTTTAACTTTGAAAATAAACGTTGTAAGTAAAAATAGCAGTTGGACATTGTTGTAATTTGAACCCAAAAGTGACGCTGTGCAATAATAGTCAAGCAAAAGAATTTAAAAAGAAAAAGAGAATCTTATTTAATGAGACCATTTTTCTCCTGAATAATTGTTAATAATGAAGCTTTTGTTGATGTCAAGTAAAGAAATAAACATTAAAATAAAGCTTTGGATGCATTATTGATTATTACATATTGCTGACTGTCGACACAATGCATTCAATCATTGAGTTTGCAACATTCAGTCATTGCCCCCTCATATTTGTTGCACCGAGGAGACAAAGTCATAGTAGCAGAAGTTATAAATTACAGACATGAGATTTCCAAATAAATCTATATAATGAAAATCAAAACTGGGTTTGTCTTGGATCATTTTCAGATGAGGTGTTCCATAATAAATTTGCTGTATTGAAGATCAAATAATTTGACTCTGGTTAATTTATTTGGGGACACAAAGTTTTATTGCATTAAGGTTATTATTAAAGTTTCTAGCCAAATATTTATCCATCCTTATGACGATAAACTACATCCGGCAGCAAGGCCTCTAATTGGGAGATTTTGAGGATCATGGAAACACTTCTTAATTGCTGTTGTTCCCAGACTACCCTGACCCTGGGTGGTAGCACCTGTTAGGGTCCTGGCTATGGGCAAATAGTTACCCCCTCAAACTGGCATCAAAAACACTATGAAAGTATAAAAATAGATTCTTATAGTAAAAATACCAGCAATACATTTAACTTTCAACAAAAACCCTCTTTACAAAAACACGTCAATCAAACCTGATCTACAGACTGATTTCTTACAAATACTTATTCTATTCATACAAACCTATTCTAAAAATCTTGTTGGCATTAAATAACCCATTGAGGTGTTGATGTGTTGTAAAAAGAAAAATAAGCCAAGCAAGATATCATTAATTACAACTGTTTCTTCAGATCAATGTTTAAAAATGGCTTCAAGGAAATTAATCCGATAAATGTTAAAGAAGACAATCTTTCCTCAGACCCTGTCAAACTGGCACTACAAATTCACAAAGAATTTTACAAAATAATTAAAACCACATCACTTGAATACTTTCAGCTCGTCCTGAGTATGATGATAAACTATATCTGGCAGTAGGGCCTCTGATTGGGAGATTGGAGGTTTTAATGAGCACCTCTTAATTGCTGTCATTTCCAGGTCTACACTGGCCCAGGGTGGTAGCATCTGTTAGGGTCCCAGCTATGGGCAAATAGTAAACCCCCAAACAAAAATCATCAGTACATTTTTATAATAAAATGACCAACAATACATTCTTATAGCAAAATGACAATCAGTGCAACACTAAAAACATAAAAATACATTTTTATAGTAAAATTACCAACAATACATTTTATGATCTACAAAATATACATCCAAAAATATCTTTACTCTGAAAGTATAAAATTATCTACAAAATATCTGTAGTCGAAAACATAAAATTATGTAAAAAATATTTAGATTTCAGCATTAAATAACCCATAGAGGTTGAAATACCGCTAAACAAACATCAACCAATGAAAAAACCAACATGAAAGAACTCTTCTATGACATTAATCCATACCATATCGTACAATTTCTTAAAACAAACTGTATTCCAAAATATAAGTTCAACAAAACAACATAAAACACACATATCACCGCCTCTAGTAATTATGTCCACACAAACATGCATATGCACAAAAGCTGAGTATCATCTACCATGTATTCAATTGTGAAAGCAGAATAACGTATATCATATTTTTAAAACTTCAAAGCTCACAAGAAAATAAAATTTCATCATTAAATAAATTCAAAACCTAAGAAGAGGCATTTCGGTTCCTTGTTGCACATTATGTGCATCTGTTCTCTGCATTTGACTCTTCCAAGAAGTATGGTTGATTCTGCACCGCTATAAACAAATCATGTGCAGGTAGTCTGGCTGTTTGGTTTTAAGAACTGAGTTGCTGTACTCTCATATGTTAAAAATGACGGGAGACTTCAGTATATATATATTAAAATTATAAAGTAGATATGAAATAAGGTAGTTATTTAAGTGCTACTTTGAATTCTCAGATTTCGTCAATTTAAATCTTCTTCTTCCCTTCAGAACATTGGTGATCATGGCTCTCCACACTTTCCTGTCCTTTTTACCACTTAATAAATTTTGTCTTTTTGTTATTTCTTCCAAGCCTTGTTTTGCAATCCATTTACTCAAGCTTTTTAGTTTATGCAATGTTTTCCTCTCTCCCTCCAAATTGTCCTGTGAGTATCAGATTTTCCAAGCCCTCTTTCCTCATTATGTACCCTCACTTTCAACTGTCTCTTCCTGATGTTAAGTATAGTTGAGCAAATTGACCGTATTTGAAAGCTAATATTATATATATGCTTGAAGGATTGTTTTCTTTGTCACTGACCTTTTGAAGTTAAATTCTCATCTCCAACACCCCAAGTAAGGCAGACAAATAGGCTAAGAATATACCTGTTTCCTTTACCTGACAAAAAAGGTAGTTTCTTATTTATAATAGACAGAAAAATAGGTGAACTGCTTTCTTTTCCCTGCCTTTCTCTTTGTTGGAGTTGTTAGTCTTTAGTACCAAAAAAGAAAAAAAAAAACAAAAACTGAAAAGTGACTAGACATCTTTTATAATATTCTTGGCAGGTTTTTTATGAGATAACCTAATTTTGTACACCTTCCATGAGAAACAAACACATATTTTATATCTTTCAACTAACATTCTGATCAATTTTATTTCAGTTTTGGAATTTTTTTTTGTTTTAGCACAAATCAGTGGAGATCAGTGCAATTTTATCTGTAGCTTACAAGGATATTTTTTTATTTATTTTTATTTTACACACAGCTTTACTTTATAAACATTATTCTAAACCAAATAAAAACCTGACCTACAAGCTGAATTCCAAGCTTCTTCCTATTGAAAGCCTAAATGAGAATTTTAACTCCATTAAGAGTGTTATGAATAATCAAGAGTGGTCTCCCCTTGTTTTGTTACTCTCCTCTTTGAGAGAGCTATTTCTGTCTAATGGGACTATAAAAGGTCATTATACGTGAATCTTGTATTCTCAGTTGAATAAAACTTTCTTAAATATCTGTCTATATCTCTGAGATGAGGTAATTATGTACACTATTTACATTATTTGGACTATTGTCTTCATCTCTGTCGCCATATTTATTACAACGTTTTGTCCGTTGTACGCTCCAGTCTTCTTCTAAATAATGGTTTAGCAAGGAAGATGAACTTAAAATAAGAATCCAGTTATTCTTACTAGGAGTAATGACAAAAATTTTATGGTTTTGTTATTTGAATTTTCTGATGCATCATAATTCATAAGTTAATGATCAGGTAAGCTTTTTGTATATTCCAAAGCTATAAAATATCTTTGAAAATTCCCCCATTGGGTCGTTAAATATTTGAGCTTAACAACTTTAACAAAAATATTGCAATGACATTATCAGTATGAATGTATTATTTAAAGTGGGTACAAATGAAATGATTACAAACTGAAAAAGTTTTCCATTTCACTGAAGCAGATGTTAAATGCCTGGGAGTATTATCAACCCTTTCTCTTTTCTTCCTTTCTTTCCTTTTCCTTTCTTTTCTTTTTTCTTTCCTTTCTCTTTTCTTTCTTTTTTCTTTCTTTTCACTAAAGCAAAGACTGTATTGTTTTCTTCCATCTCTTCTTGCAATCAAAATGGAAAGGTCTATTATTTATCTGATGTAAGGGTTTAATGCACATGCTAACTTACTAATTAATGGAGGAACCAGCAGAATTATAAATGATTTTAAATTGGATTATTCTTTGCTAAAACCTAAGAGTGTTTTACAATATTCAAAAATTAATATCTTAAGAACATACTTTTTGGTTCTATTTGTAAATACAGAAAATTTGGTCATAGCTGTAGTTATCATGGTGTTATGTGATGATAGATGGACCAACAAAAAAACATTTGATGAATTACAATAAGGTTTACCTACTTGTGGTATCGTCAGATCTGATCAGTGGATATTAGTAAAGTTCAAAGTATACGGAATACAAAAACTAGAATAATACTACAGCCCAATTCACAATGTGGCATAGTTATATTTAAAATAATCAATTCTTATTGTTAGATATTTGCGAATACAGTCTAGCCTGACAGATAAACAGTTTTGAAGATGGCATGGCCTGACTGGCATTTTAGAAGTGCTGGACTTTCTTTGATGAATTACAGTATCCTGTAATATGTCTGGATATGCTGGCATTTGGATTGTATACATTTATCTAATTCATTGATCATACAATTCTAAGATGACCATCCCTGATCAAATATCCTTTATTTGATGCACTGTTATTTGACAGTCATCCGTAAAAAAGGCCATTGCTTCAGGTCTTGCGCCTGAAACATTCAGAGTTAAAATATCAAAAGAAAGGTCAAAAGGGTCAGGTATCCATTCAGCTCATAACATCCTGCACTTTTCATATCTTCATAGCATGCATCGATTAAGAATAAAAATGTTTGAGGTCATAATTGCAAAGAATAGAATATGAAAATAGAAGATAAAAAAACACTTCTATGTGTCATGTACCTTCAGTATGTGAGCAATCATGGCTCTCCACAACTTTTCCTTTATAGCTCTAAGTAATGTTTGTCACTGTTATATTCTGTGCTAATAGGAATATATACTCGAAAAACAAGGTGGATAAAATAAGTAAAAGTTTATTGTAAAAACCAGTACAATAAGAATAAAGGTGACAGTTATGCACAAGGTCATTGCAAGTCAATCCAGTAGTGAGTGCTACTATTGGAAGGTTGGTAGTTCTCGGGTAAGTCTGACCCGTACTCAACAGATCCTGGCTAGTAATATTTACCAACCTGCCCATAGGGTAGGATGTGGCACAAGGCCGAATTTAATGTGGGGCATTCCGAGCCTGTAGGCTCAACCAAAAATTCCCCGTAAACCCTGCATAAACAGGTTCAGGTCTGTCTACCTACCTTCCTGGATGAGAGACTGCCCTTTGGCATAGCCTCATCTAGGTTTATCTATGCCCAAAGGCAGAGAGTTTGACAGCAACTAAGAGCTGAGTAACAGATCCCAGCTAGTATATTTAGCTCCCTCCCCATGAGGGTTGCATGTGGCACAAGGCCAGGTTTAGTGTGGGTTCTCCGAGCCCATAAGCTCGGCCAAAAATATTCCCTTTCGAATATGTATAAACGGGTTCAGGGTCAGTCTACCTCCTCGAATGAGACTCTGCCCTTCGGCGGAGCCTCGTCCAGGTTCCTCTCTGCCCGAAGGCAGAGAGTTCGACTGAATAGCTGGAATAGGTCAGAGCTAGTATATTTAGCTACCCCCCTACGAGGGTTGCCTGTGGCAGAAGGATGTGTTTAGCGTGGGTTCTCCGAGCCTACAGGCTTGGCCCAAAATATTCTCTATTTGAACTGGTAAAAAAGGGTTCAGGGTCAGTCGACCTCCCAGAACGAGACTCTGCCCTTCGGTGGAGCCTCATCTGGGTACCTCTCTGCCCGAAGGCAGAGAGTTCGACTGAATAGTTGGAACAGGTCGCAGCTAGGATATCTAGCTACCCACCACCATGAGGTTGCATGTGGCACAAGGCCGGGTTTAATGTGGGTTTTCCGAACCTGTAGGCTCGGCCAAAAATATTCCCTTTTTGAATGCGTATAAACGTATAAATATTATTCCATTACATCATTCACCTTACAATCTCTCCTAATTCCCGTTTTACCAACCATTTACACATGCTCATTAAGCAGGTTACTCACTGCTTTCCACTGCCCTTCTTACTGTCAATTTGTCCAGTGTGTCTCAAATATTCCATGTCATCATGTGCACCAGAATTTTCAAAACTTTCTTTCTGATTGTAAGTATAAGTGTTCTTTTTTGTGTCCATTTTCATTTAAACTTTGTTACTCACATATTCAGTGATTGCCATTCTCAGCATCCTTCTGTAGAACCACATTAAGAGATAAATATGAATTAAAATTAAAAAAAAGCAAAGAATTAATTAATTCCCAAATCTTTGCTTATTATTTGAAAAATACTTACATTCTGAAGGAATATAGAATTAAAATAAAAGAATTGTAAATGTATAGTAAATCTACTGAAGAATTTTAAAGAAAAAAAAATGAATGAATTGACTGGAATATTTTGTTGGCAAGATCAAAGATGTGAAGAAGAGACAAAATTATTTTTCAAAAAATTTAGTATGTTAATGACTAGATATAAGTTATAGGCAATTCCACCTGAGAATCAGTTTTATTAATCCTTAATCAAATATTGGTAAAACTTTATCTTTTTTCAAGCTAAATCTATTGCCAAACCATTTTCTCATCTTTTTCTTCCAATATAGAAATGAACTTCAAGCATTAAGAGGAATTTTTTCAACCTTTTTAAGAAGTTGCATAGCTTGTGGCAGCTACTGTTGTCTGCCAAGCTAAAACAAGTGACTCTGTCCTCTCTTTCATCTCTGCTTCTTGAAAAATAATCTTTCCCAGTGCAACCAAACATCATGTCTGATAAAGAAGGAGAGGAAGATTCCTTTTTACCAGGTCAGTTAATTTCTTTAGATATTTACTTTCTTTCCGCACCGGTCACTAGTTTCTGTGCATAAATTTATTATGTCCATCTGTGTTGTCCATCACCAACAACAGGCTGAACACAAAATGGAGGATTTTGTCTTTAGACGATCATATGTCTTACCTCATTGAATCAACTTTATGTTGGCACCCACCTCCTTAAATGTAAATTTATATATTAAATTTACTTTCAAGTTATGTGAAGGAGAAAAAACTGGCTTACCTTGCCTACCAAAATGCCCCACCCCTGTCACTTGTACTATCTGAAATAAGGACAAACTGGTGGCTCATGCAAATTTTGTTTGACCAATTGTGGGTGTCTCAAGTCTTGCTTTTTGAGAGGCGTGAGTATATTTATTTAGTTAGTGACTTGTTTGAGAATTGTCTGATGAATACAGATATTGAATTATGGAGTTTGACCCTTAGGTTTTGATTTGTGGATTGGGTGCATTGTAAATTGAGGATTTTAGTCACCTACCATTTAATCTATTTTTATTTCTTTTGCTCCCAACATGTCATTGTACATCTGTCTATATTTCTGAGATGAGGTATTATGTACACTATTTACATTATTCGGACTATTGTCCTCATCTTTGTCGCCATATTTATTACAACGTTTTGGCCGTTGTATGCTCTGGCCTTCTTCAGGTGGTTGGAATCTCGAACTGAACCCTCACGGACACATGGTACAATAGATAAAGGTGTTGGTTAGATCCAGTGACAGGAACTAAAGAGTGTGAGTTCAATACCTGGTTATGGCAGTGGAGAACTTGGAGAGGGAAATTAATAGGAGATAACTGATAACTGATATCCATTAAACATAGCATGTAAAACTAGAACAGTCTACTCCAGTAAGTGAAATAAAGGGTTCAGTTTGACATTCCAACCACCTGAGGAAGACCGGAGTGTACAACGGCTGAAACGTTGTAATAAATATGGCGACAAAGATGAGGACAACAGTCTGAATAATGTAAATTGTGTTGTTGTACAGATACTATCTTTCTATCACAAAATAACAATCATATTTTTCAGAAATATTTGAATCCTTTATACTTTTGTCATGTGCATAGAAATGCTCTTGTATTTATTATCATACCAAGATATTCTATCATTATTGTACATTGATATAAATAGAAAAATATATATTACAAAGAGTAAAAGCAACCAGTTGGGGCTTTATGTGTACTTTCCCATCAGCCTAAAGATTTTCACCGCTTTGTTCTTCTAAGTATAAAAGGACCAAAATGGGCTGACCTTAGTGGAATTTGAGGTGAAATGCCTTAAAGTTATCCAAGCATGTTGGTTTTGGTCTTGGAAGAGGAAGGGTACTTTTTAAGATATTCTGACCTTACACTTTGACCTAAATATATACTGATATTCCTTAAGGTATACACTTTGTATAATCCTATCTAAATTAAAATATAAACAGAATTACATCATTAATTTTTGATTAGTACAATCGATGTCAGTAAAGTAAGGTAAAAACATTTACTAATCCAACATGTTTATTACGATACAAATAAAACATAGTGCATGTATTACAAGCATTACTGTGATATTCTTCCACATCTATTGAGACTTGTTTTATTGGTACACAAGCGTATAAATACTCTTGTCAAAAAAACCTTGCATAATACAACCACTGTACCTTTGAACATGATCAAGAGTGATGATATGCGGATATATGATGTCATCAAAAATACAAAGGTTGGTTCTGTAACCATTAAGTATCCATCATCACTGACCTATAAAAATTAAAAGTTCAACAGTCTGTGAAGAAATTGATGGCATCTATATTCTGGGACGTGAAACGTGTGTTCATAGACTTCATACTCTGTGGTCAGTTATAATGCAGTCTGATACTTGGAAACACTGGACAGATTGAGGGGAACTGTTCATCAAACAAAAATGACATGTATAATTAGAATCAGAAAGAGACGGCTGAAATTTCTAGCACACATGATGAGGAAAGACGGTTTAGAAAATTTGACACTCAAAGGACATATTGAAGGCAAGAGGGACAGAGGAAGACAATGCATAACCTATCTGGTAAGCATGTGTAAATAATTGGTGGAACAGAAGCGATAGCAAAAAGACAAAATTTACTAGGAACTACAAAGGACAGGAAATTGTGGAGGGCCATGTATAGGGGATGAATGTCGGAGATGATACTTTAGCCACTGTAAATTTAATAAATGTGAGAAAGAAAAGAAAATTTCGAAAGAAAGTCAGAAAAGATAGAGAAGAGGAAGAATGAAATAAAGAAAAGAAGCAAAAAGTGAAGAGAAAGAAAGTAGAGAGCAGAAGAAAGGACAGAGAAAAGTGAAGAGGTAGAAAGAAAGGAAAAAAGAAGAGGCAGAAAGAAAGGAAAAAAAGAAGAGGCAGAAAGAAAGGAAAAAAAGAAGAGGCAGAAAGAAAGGAAAAAAGAAGAGGCAGAAAGAAAGGAAAAAAGAAGAGGCAGAAAGAAAGGAAAAAAGAAGAGGCAGAAAGAAAGGAAAAAAAGAAGAGGCAGAAAGAAAGGAAAAAAGAAGAGGTCGAAAGAAAGGAAAAAAGAAGAGGTAGAAAGAAAGGAAAAAAAGAAGAGGTAGAAAGAAAGGAAAAAAGAAGAGGTAGAAAGAAAGGAAAAAAGAAGAGGTAGAAAGAAAGGAAAAAAGAAGAGGTAGAAAGAAAGGAAAAAAGAAGAGGTAGAAAGAAAGGAAAAAAAGAAGAGGCAGAAAGAAAGGAAAAAAGAAGAGGTAGAAAGAAAGGAAAAAAGAAGAGGTAGAAAGAAAGGAAAAAAAGAAGAGGTAGAAAGAAAGGAAAAAAGAAGAGGTAGAAAGAAAGGAAAAAAGAAGAGGTAGAAAGAAAGGAAAAAAGAAGAGGTAGAAAGAAAGGAAAAAAGAAGAGGCAGAAAGAAAGGAAAAAAAGAAGAGGCAGAAAGAAAGGAAAAAAAGAAGAGGCAGAAAGAAAGGAAAAAAGAAGAGGTAGAAAGAAAGGAAAAAAGAAGAGGTAGAAAGAAAGGAAAAAAGAAGAGGTAGAAAGAAAGGAAAAAAGAAGAGGTAGAAAGAAAGGAAAAAAGAAGAGGTAGAAAGAAAGGAAAAAAAGAAGAGGCAGAAAGAAAGGAAAAAAGAAGAGGTAGAAAGAAAGGAAAAAAGAAGAGGCAGAAAGAAAGGAAAAAAGAAGAGGCAGAAAGAAAGGAAAAAAGAAGAGGTAGAAAGAAAGGAAAAAAAGAAGAGGCAGAAAGAAAGGAAAAAAAGAAGAGGCAGAAAGAAAGGAAAAAAGAAGAGGTAGAAAGAAAGGAAAAAAGAAGAGGTAGAAAGAAAGGAAAAAAGAAGAGGTAGAAAGAAAGGAAAAAAGAAGAGGTAGAAAGAAAGGAAAAAAGAAGAGGTAGAAAGAAAGGAAAAAGAAGAGGTAGAAAGAAAGGAAAAAAGAAGAGGTAGAAAGAAAGGAAAAAAGAAGAGGCAGAAAGAAAGGAAAAAAGAAGAGGTAGAAAGAAAGAAAAAAAGAAGAGGCAGAAAGAAAGGAAAAAAGAAGAGGTAGAAAGAAAGAAAAAAAGAAGAGGCAGAAAGAAAGGAAAAAAGAAGAGGTAGAAAGAAAGGAAAAAAGAAGAGGCAGAAAGAAAGGAAAAAAGAAGAGGCAGAAAGAAAGGAAAAAAGAAGAGGTAGAAAGAAAGGAAAAAAGAAGAGGTAGAAAGAAAGGAAAAAAGAAGAGGCAGAAAGAAAGGAAAAAAGAAGAGGCAGAAAGAAAGTAAAAAGAAAGAAAAAAATGTCAGAAAATTTTTGCAAATAAAATGACATTTTCAGATATTTTTTAATCATATATCATTTCAAATAACTTCAAAAGCCACAAATGTAATTTAAGCAAAGAGAAAAAGAACAAATACTGATGAGAATTAATTTCTTCAAAATGGCAGAATTGTCATCCTGTTTGCAGCTATGAATATCTGAAAACAATGAAATATATCATCTTTAAGACTGATCTTAAACTTCAGACAAAGGTAAGAGTTTAGTATCTTCCAGCATTATCATGGTCACATAGCGGCCATTATATTATTTTCTGAAATTTTTACTAGGTACCAAAATGTCAATTATGGAATTTTATTGTATCAAGTTTATATATATCTTGAAAACTTACTGAAGGTTGAACCATTAATGAACAACTCATCAGAATAGCATGTAAAGTCTTGCATTATTTTGAGTAAACATTTTTTCAGACTTGATCAAGATCAATACATTGCCATATTTTGTGAGCATTTGACAAAGACTCAACTCTTTCAGAGTTTGATGACAACATTATATTAACCCCTATAATAGCAGAGGTCCTTTGGAAAATAGCAATGATATGGGCATTTTTTTTTGTTTTGTGTTTAACTCATTTATAAAATAAATTTTCCTCTATATTTGATGTATGTGTTCCTATCATATGCTGTCTGCAGAAAAAGCTTAACCAGTGATCATTATGAACTGATTCAGGATATTAAAAGGCCCCAAATTGTGACGAAAGACATGACTTACCTCAGAATTCAAAATGAGCGCAAACGTGTCTTGCCTGCAAAGTGATCATAAAAAGAAATATGGCCACTATTGAAGACGCAATTTATGCACACATATATCGTCCAAAACGAGACGATATTTGCACACATGCAAATTTTGGCCATAGCATAAAAAGTGGGGTGCCAGCAGCACGAGGGGTAGGGAAGTCATTCAGCAGACAGCATGCAATAGAGTTGGACATACCGATTGACAGACGGACAAAGAGGAAGTAGCTGGCCTGTCGGCGAGCACCGCACTGCACTTTTTGCACCCCCCCTCTCATCACCATTTTTTTTGCTACACAAATGACTAGGTGAATGTGTAGTATTTCCTCCAGCAGCTGGCCCATGGCTCCAGCCATCAGCAGCAGTTCCGGCCAGCCAGCTAACATCAACTGAAACTGAAAGCTTTTGAATGACCATCCTGCAGGCAGTGTAGAAAGGTTGCCTCATGTTCAAAGAGACATTTTCCCAACTGTCAGTAGCAAAGAAGGAAAGCCCAAAGACTGACAGGCAGACAAGCATCTGCATGTGATGGAACAAAGTGCTAGAGAGATGGCCATTCTGTATGGATGCTGTGCCGGAAACATCATCCAGAGTGAAATTCCCAAGGCTGACAGATGCCTAATATAATCAGGCTGACATTCTACAGCGGTAAGTAAACAGTGTAGATGAATAACAAAAGGAAAATCATTGCAGGGTTTGAACTTCCATCCATTTTGATTTAGGAAAGCCTGGTTGAACATACTAGTTGTTTTAACCGACTTGGCTACAAAAAATCAATAGCTTTTCAGAAGATCAAATCTAACCTTTAAACTCAACCTTTATTCCACAATCTTTCTCAGTGTCATATTCGATTTGGTTTTCTCAAAAGCAACTTTATTACCTTTTTTTTACCTTATTTATTTTTATCCACAAAGCATTGTCAATCATTGTTCGTCAGTTTTGGTTAGCAATTACTTACATCTTGATTTTTTGTTGCTTTTTTACTGACCACCCCCCCAAAAAAAACAGCTGGTGCATTTGAACTGACAAACATGACATGAGTTTACATCTAATTGAGAGTTTGTTCCTTATAAGTTTGATGTCTTGAATAAAATTTGTTATAAAAAGTGACTAATAATGACTGATAATTCTTCATCACATAAAAACATTGGAGATTATATTTTTACAATGATGCTTACCCTGTACAAGGCCCGAGAGCCACTCGAGGTAGAGAGTTACTGATTAAAAGGCTCCACCTTAAGCAAAGAGATGCAAGGGGCCTCCAGAATGGAAAGAAAGGTAGGAAAAGTTTTTAGAAGGAATCCTAAATAGATAAACCTCTACTCTTGTTCAAAAGACTGGGGAGGAGTGTGAACTGGATGATAGGTGAAACTATCTAATCCTTCTGATACTTTTATCTTTACATTGTCTTTTTTTCTCAAATGATTTAAATAGTTCATTCTTTGCTCTGCTCTTCAAACAATTTTTTCCGATGCGCGATTGGGATTTTAGGCTTCTTTGTATTTACCAAAAGCTCTGAAATGCATCAAATTTCCTCTGAAGATGGTAGAAAAATGCAGCAGCTGAAATAATGTAAATAAAAATTATGCTTGCTGATGTAAAAGCAGAAAAGCCTGCTTATTTATCTATTAATACAGTGTGTGTATATGTTTTATATATATATATATTAAATGTCAGCTGTATAAAATCCCAAATGTTAGAGTTTGCATTTTAAATAACAATGACTTCAAATTTACAGTAACATTTTTAGCATTTCAGTTAGACAACCGCAATGCACAAGTAATGTCTTTGAAATACCACTCTACTATTAATATAAATTATGATAACATAAATGTTATTTTGAATTTTGCAATTATTTATCAATTCTTAGGTAATTTTGTTATATAATCTTGTAATCAGCAAATAAAAGCTGCAATTATTTTTTTTGTCTGGTCACAGATTTTATTACAGGATTATTTATGCTATCGATTTGATTTAAACAAAACTATGGCTGAGTGTTTAGAATGTTACTGTTCCAGTCATGAGACCCGAGTTCAAATCTCACCAATTAGTTAAAATGACCAGTATGTGGCACCATTGAGAAGTTCCTGAAAATCACACCATGGGTTGATCCCCAAGTCTTTTGAGTGAAATTTGGTAGATGAAACTGCTTAAGACATGTCAATTTCTGTGCTAGTATGAGTTCTTCATTTAATGAACAGATAGAAGCTCTTTGGCCCTGGCTGGCATTTTATTAAGTGAGGAGTATATCAGTGGTTCCCAAACAGTGTAGTGCACCTCTTAGGTATGGTGAAAGAGGATAGCAGGTGAGGCAGAATAATTAAAAGACTGTCAAAGATTTAAAAACAGTTTCAAAGAATTCATATGTCAAAAATAAATGATTTCAAAATTTTAAATATTTTTATGGATTACATGTAATTGCATGTATGAATTCTAGTATAAATAGTTACAAATAATTATTAACCAATTTTATCATTGTGAAATTTTTACATTATATCAAGTATTACAAATATAGTAACTAGGGTCTGCAAATTGGAGGAGAGAGTTACCAATGATAAAGTTCTGACTTCGAATCTGCAGTTATCTTCCTTTAACTCTCTCTCTGTTTTTTTGTTCTTAATTGTTCTTTTTATCATATAAAATTTGGTGAGGTACGAGCAAATTTTAATTCCGAAAATGTGGCCCAGAGAAAAATAGTTTGGGAACCACTGGTGTATATGATAAAACATTCACCCCCCCACCCAGCAACAGGCGTAAAATTCTTAATAAAGAGAATTGTCACACGAAACTGCAGTCTGTTGCAGATCAAAATGGTGCAACGTGTTGATATTAAAGAGTTGGCACGTTACATGACTATTTTACAAAAATTCCCTAAACTTTTTCCTAATATGTAAAATTGCAATTACCGAACTTCAAATAAGCTTCCATTTATGTGTGTGTGTGGGTATATATGTGTGAATAAAGACAAAAGGAAAACTTATCTTAGACAACTGTATATCTATATGCAGAAACTAAAAAACATTAAGTAAAAAAAGACATTAAAACGATGATTAAGATTAAAAGTAGAAGCACAAAAGAAAATTATAAACGTGAATTCATGCCGTTCAATCTCATGATGAGCAGGAAAATTGCTGATGTATAATTGGAAGAACCGAGCCAAGAAATTTGCTCAAGATAATTAACATGACATTTTCAACAGTTAAATATCATCACTATTCACTGGAGTCAGATATCTTGATGCATTTATTAAAACAAGTTTGTTTCTTTAAAAAAAAAGCCTTTGATCACATTGTTCTTTTCACTTATAGTTTATATGAAAAATGTCAGCAGTTCGATTAGTTGATGGAAAATATAAAACATTTCAGTCGTTTCATTTTTATAAAATTACCTGAAGAGAATTAGAAAAAGAATTTGCAAGATTGAAATTATTTTTTAAAATGTTTAAACTAAATTTTTTCACAATTATTATGAGTTTTTAACCATATTATTATTGTTGCTTTTATCTCAACACTTTGGGAAGATATGTGCTAATGCAAACAGCAGGAAATGGAAAATAGTGGCTCCTAACAAGATTTGAACACAACCGCATACGTTAGAAACCCACCTTAAATGGGCAATGCCTTAATCACTTTGGCTACAAAATTCTGGTGATTAATTCAGGTAGAAATATATATTCAGTCTACCATGTTGCTCATTCTGATTTTTATTTTTTGCTCAGATCTTTTCCTTGTTGTAGATCCATCTAATTAACATAAAAAATTATTTGACCTTACAGTTTTTTAATTTTCAAAGTTCAGATTATATGGTATAACAGCCGTAGACATAAGAAAGTAATAAGTAGAATATATAAAAGAGTTACAGATATTTCAGCACAATATATTTTGGAGGTTGTCCTATAGGATATGAATGAATGGAATCGTCCGTTTATATTGTTAAGTGGAGTTGAGGAGAGTTAGCATTAAGGTCAATTCCTAAGTGTACCTTCATGTAGTAAACCTATTTCATTACCTACCTACGAGTTTGTCTTCCTTATTTCTCTTGGTTATCTTGAAAATATGAGATGCAACACAGGTACAAAATGAAAATAAAACGTTAAAAACCAAGAGCAAGAAGGTAGGCATATATATATATATATATATATATATATATATATATATATTATATGAGTTGTCATCTTATAAATATAAGAAATTATACACGTCCGGAAACCCTTCGGTTTCTTGATTTGCAAATAAACAAGCCAATACCAAAGGGAAAAATAGGTACAAAAAAAAAGAAAGAACAGAGAACATGTACGTCAGCCGAAAATAATCGTCTAGCATCCAAGTTCAGAGTCCAAAGAAAAAAAAACCGATACGAGTAAGTAAAATAATTAAGTAAAGAGCTCGATACGCTAAGTAGAGCAAACCTAAATTAAACCTAAAGAGCCAGACTAACCTATCACGGTTTCACCTAAGCGGATCGTCAGGGAATTCTGGCCAGGGTTAGACGTTCCACTCAGGGTGAAAATGTGGTACGTTTGTCTGTCTGTTTAGGCTTAACTTATATATATATATATATATATATATATATATATATATATATATTTCTTTTTATTTTATTACCTATACTTGAGTGGTATGAAAAACAAAAAAGCAACAGATAATACAATTTGTAAATAAAAAATATTAGACAAATTGATAATAAACTTGAAAATAACCAACCAGCACCGAAATGACCAGCCAAAAGAAAAAAACACCAACAGAGTAACCTAAGTTAAAACGTAAACGCGCTGAATACACTAAGTAGAGCGAAAAGTAAAAAACCTAATGAGCCAGAACCTATTCTAGCTCGTTAGGTGTTATATATATATATATATATGTATATATATAAGTGGACACTGAAGTCAACACAGAATGGTAACAGTCTATTTCATGCCTGAACAGAATCTTCTGGCCATGACATGACAGGCTATTTCATGCTTGAAAAGAATCTTCTGGCTATGACATGACAGTCTGTTTCATGCTTGAATTGAATGTTCTGGCCATCTTTATGTCTTGAAGATGGCACTCAAGCATGGAACAGACTGTTGCCACTCAGCATTTACCTCAGTGTTCACTTTTATATTTACATACACTCTATCCCCGATATTGAACACTCTTACCCCTAAATATAGCATTCATTAAAACTATATTTTTATCATATATATATAATTGCCATAAGCATGTAAATTGAAAAAAACAAAAAAAACAAAACAAAACATTGGAGCGGAAATAGTTAAAAATTTTGTCATATTTACTGAACTTATTTTAATAAGGCACAGGGTCAGTTGTTGTAACACAGTAATTCTACCCCTGAGATGAGACGAGCTAGCTCTACCTTAAATATGAACTTTTGTACATAAGGTAAGGTTCAGGGTTTAAGACATTTTGCTGTTAGTATTTGTTGTGCCTTTTTGCTGTAGTTGTTTACTGTAGACATTCCTTTGATATTAACATGAAGTAAGAAATATAAATTAAAAACAGAAACAATTCATAGATTTTATCAACTGCATAAGTCATACTATTATTTATTAATTCATTCCTTATCACAATCCAATATTTTCTCTCCACATCTAAAAGTCATAAGATACACTTGTTTTCTCCAGATAAAATTCACTCCATAAATTGCTTGGTCAGTCAAATTCTCTATACTCATGTGGAAAAAAACAGACTAATAGAATAAGAGAAACTCCTCTCACCAATTCGTGAGTTTCTGGCGCATCTAAGTTGGTCTTTCAATACGATTCTCTCTGGGCAAATGTCGCTGGCTAGCACCGATGGCACTGTTATGCTATAGACCGGTGACACTCAAAATGGTGGTTTGCAGATCAGTGCTGCTACGAGAACCATCAGCTACCAGTACATGGCCAGTGTGCAGGCCATGCTAAGGAATCATTTGTAAAGATTAAGGTTATATAATTTTTTTTTGCGTTAATAAATTGCTTATATTTTTATTAAATTTTTATATATTTTGATATTAAATTACCGTGCAGCTACATCAATGTTGTACTTCTTTAGCTCCAATACGACCAGAGCTGTTTTGATAGTTTGAGAAGCATATATATGGACTAATCTGCATATAAGAAATTCTATTACGAACTGTAACATGATTACACTATAAACAGACATTAAAACAAATAGAATATATATATATATATATTATATATATGTATATATATATTATATATATAATATACAGTATTTACATTAGTCGGACTATTGTCCTCATCTTTGTCGCCATATTTGTCACAACGTTTCGCTTCAGGTGGTTGGAATTTCGAACCGAACCCTTTATTTCGATCACTGGGGTAGACTGTTCTAGTTCCACGAGCCATGTTTGATAGATGTCAGTTATCAGTTATCTCCTGGTAATTTTCCCTCTGAAAGTTCTCCACTGCCAGAACCGGGTATTGAACTCACACTCTTTGGGTCTGTTACTGGATCTAACCAACGCCTTTATCCACCGTACCATGTGTCCTTGAGGACATCTGGGTATGAATTTCTGAGTATTATAAACTTAATTTTTCAGCAACCATTTTTTTACCAGTACTCATATTGCAATTTTGCTGTTATCAATAATTACCATAAAGATGTAAATTCTAAAAATAAAAAATACTTAAGAGTATTTTCATGTTTACTAAGCTTAGTTTAATAAAGTCCAAGGTCAAGTTATAGTAACATAGTCATTCTACATCTGTTTCCAATGAGGTTGGTGATTTGCCAGTCTGCTTTGAAAACGTTTGAAATACCGTGCTGAGATATACATATGTTAAGGCAGAGGGTTTAAGACAGGTTGCTCTTTGGATTTGATGTCCCTTTTTACTGTAGTTGTTTATAGTGGACATTTCTTTGATACTGACATGAAATAAAATACAGAATATAAATTAAAATTAGAAGCAATTCATGGCTTCACTGGTACTTGTTTATTGACCAATCATAGCTGATCTGTGGTTATTACAATGGGTACATAAAGCACACACTTTGAGAACGACACAGGATCATTACTGTCAGGTATGAAGAAAACTTTGTTTCGTGTAAAATCTTTCTCAGTCCAAATATGAAACTTCTGTTGGGTGATTGCAATTCATAATACAATTCAATGGCTGACGAGGAGAGTAGCTGGAAAATTTTTTCCCCCTTTTCTTGTTTGGCTACTTGGCTTTCTCTTTAGCGCTTTACCCTCTGGAGATAAATCAATATCTGGTTTGTGGCTAAGATCGTTACAAGGTTTTTCCCTTCACCTCTAACTACCCATCTACAGGATGGTCGAAAAGTAACTCTTCATTTTAAAATCCTTATAATTTATCCATTATCTATAATTTTTACAATAAATGTATAGGAGAGGAAAATATTTATCATGAGGTTTTATTTAAAATTCAACATGGACATCAGTTTTCGCTACCAGCTTCTTGAGAATGCTCAGGAATCATGTCAACTGATTTCACCAGGAACTCTTGTGGTATGGAAGAAATAACTTCTTGTATTCGCCCTTCAAGTTCTTCCAAAGACTTGGTTTGATATAGTAGTCTTGCCCCTTTAACCAGCCTAAAAAAAAGTCACAGGGTGTTAAGTTAGGACTCCTAGCTGGCCACTCATAAATAAAATAGGGAGTTATTTTTCTATCAACCTGTATAAATGACTGTTGGTGTTGAGTGAGAGACAAGGTTGTTAAAAGCTGGTTTGAAAGATTGGAACAACACTATCTTATCTACACAGCAGTACTTTTACGTACGTGTAAAATCAACAAAATACTTATCTCAATTCATCTTTGTCTGTCTATTCAAATGATTAATCTCTCATTAAATTTGGTGCCATATTTGAAGAGGTTTGTAAAAGCAATCTAGAATAAATTCTGACGATTACTGAAGATAATTTTTTCAATCATTACTAACTTGGTATTCATTTTCTAGCCATATCAGAAATTGATATTTATTGACGAATATATACCCAGAATATACTTATGTTACAATAGAAGAGTGAGCACATGTGTGTCTGGATGTGAATGTTGAAATAATGCAGAATAGATTATGTCTCATTTGGGCATAGACATCAAATTGAAAGTAGATGTGTCAGTAGGTGTAAACGTGCGTCTGTGTACGCGCCCCTAAAAGTCCAGTTTCTAAAGAAACACATAAACATCGATAATAAGAAGTAATAAGAAAAAGACTAGAAGATTGAAGATCTTTTGAATATGACTACTACTGACTTTATCATTCTATCACCTTTATTAATACACACAAATGAATTAAGAATATGTGCGTCCTACGAGTCCAACACGTCTTGCGATTTGATAAGAGATTAGACGAGTCGGATCTGATCTAGGAGTAAAACTATCAGAATTTGTTTTATTTAGTGTTAACCCTGACGATATCCACTGAGAGATGCAACTTCTTAATATATACGATAGTTTCTAGCGGATTCGATTATGTTATCGCTGGGGTGATAAATAACCAGCCCTCTGCTTTTTGAAAGACGAAACAATGCACGAACAACAGAAAAATTAATAATTTTATTATTCCTCCATTTTTCTTTCTCCACTGGATTACTTTTCATTCCAATTTGGTAGGTGTAAGATAGCGCCAATAAAATTAGCTTAATTGCCAAATCCTGGTGTGGATATTGTACACTTAAAAGAAAATTCACCCCAAGTAAGGCAGTAAAGACACAACGCGTTACTGAATGTGAAAGAATAAGAAAAAAAGTAACACTATTAAGGAGAAAGAAGAATAAAAGAAGGGGAATCAAGAAGACAGAAGATAATGATTGATATTGCATTTAAATTTTTTGAGGGGCAAAGTTGGCTGGAAAGAAAGATCCATAAGCGAGAATTGCGAGAGAAGATACAGTTAACATAGAACGTACGGTTGCATCTAGCCAATTCAACTGTAAATCCAATCCAGTATTGCGTTTAAATTCATAAAGTCCGGGTAAAAGAATCTAAATTACGGCGGTGGGAAAATGACTGAAGCCAAGATGCCAGGTTAAGACCAATAAAATTGCAGATTCTTCTTTGGAGTTTGTCAAGAACCTCTAAATATGTAGCAGGAGCACCAAACCATATGTGGCAGCAATAGTCAAAGCCTGGACGAATTGTAGATTTATAAATATGTAAGATAGATTCTGGAGACAAAAATTGTCTTCCACGTCATAGTGAACCAGTTTTCTTAGAAGCAGACCCCAGCAATTGATTGTATATAATCTTTCCACTTCATGTCAGTGGAGAAAATGAGCCCAAGAAGGGACAATGTCACTCCCCTGGATGTAAGTATCAGCCATGCTAATGGAAGGCAGTAAGAGGAATCTCTCAGATTATTAATAGAGAGAAGTTTCTTTTTGGAGGTGTTAAAATTAACAAGCCATTTCTTGCCCCAGTTAACAGCAGATTGTAGAGCATGTTCGAGATGGCTGCCAATTAATTAGACCTTGTCGAACCAATCATACTTACTATTTGTGCAATAAATATGACACGACGCCTAAAATGGGGACAGGGAGGGCAAGTCTTCTTGGTCTTTTAATCTAGCTAGACATAATGACTGAGCCTGCCTTTAAATATTTCCACTTCACCCAATGTTCATATTTACACTTATCATTCGTGCTGCAGAATGGCACACTTTCTCAATGAAATCTTAACTTGTCCTATATGTACAGTTGTATGGTGGGGGTGATAATCTATATGAATAAATTCGAAATTGAGTTCAATTCTCCCACGAATTCTGAAAATAAAAAGGTCCCAACTACTTTATAGTAATTTATAAACTAAATGCTCAATATCTGATTTATATAGTATCTACTTCTATCACTATCGATATCATTTTTCAGGTTTAAATAATTTGCATATTGATTTTAAAAAGTATATTTCATTAATTAACTGTCATTCATTACTGTTCTTTTATTCGGGGATTGTTTAGATTTTCATATCAAAAATAGTTCTGTTTAGGAACATTGTCGTATATAGTGCAGCAAATTGTTTAAAATTTGCATTTCATTTGACCTTCAACAAGTCGGCATCTGTTTGTAAAACTTTCTTTAACTATAACAAGCCTGCTCCACATCCGACCAATTAATTTCTTCTGTCTTTACAGTCATATTCTTTGAACAAATATATTGAATGTCCACAGCCCCTTCAACATTTCATAAATAGTGAGCATTTATCCCATATAAAAACAACTAATTTTTCCTAGAAAAAATACCATATAGTGAGCGGGCGAAGCCTACTTGTAGTACAATAAATTTTAAAAGTTTTCTCTAGTTAAATTTTATATTGTTTTTACTTGGTATGTTCAGCCAGGAAAGAAGAAGTGTTCTTGAAGATTCGTCGCAAGATATTTTGGAAAGATGATGATTGGTTTATATTAACCAGTAAACATATTTGTTCCATATCATGCTTGGTGTTAAATGTTGTTCTTGCAAGAAAAAAAAGGATTATCTCCCTTTCACTACAGTTTATTTTTATTGCTTTTTATCAATTAAATTGGGTGTATCGTCAGTGGTAGTACCTTTGCAGCGAAGCGGTCGACCCTGCTTTACTCAGGTGAATTGGGATGCGGAACTGTACTGGTTCACGGCCTACATCCAACACACCTGTGCCAAGCGGCCAAGCGGTCAAAAGGCCAGTCGTCAGTCTGGGCGTAGAAGCTGCACCTCAACGGCATTATCAGTGGGCGGAGGAACTTCTAATAGGAGAGACGGGGGTAACCTCAACATCCTTAGTGCAATGGTTTGACGGTTCCTTTTGCACCATTTTGCCTTGAATATCATCATAAATCACAAATACAACAGGGGGGGGGGAGTGACCACAGCGGCACAAAATGTATTAACTGAATAATGAACGAAGGAATCAGTTAATTTTTTATTTGGATTACCGTAATTACCCGTGTATAATACGCCTTCATCCATAATACGCACACCTAAAATTGTGCTGAATATGGTGGGAAAATGCTTCTACTCACGCATAATACGCACTCCTTGTTTGGTAATCAAACCCTACAAATTGTATCTTTCCAATTTCATCACGGCCGGTGTTTCCTACTCTTATTAAAAATGGTTTTAAACATAGAATAATATTATTCTAATTTAGTTTTATGATAATTCATATTTTATTTTATATTTGTAAGTATTGTTAAGTACATATGATTGTATTTGACATCCTTATGGGGTCGCAGTCGCCGAATGTTAGCGTCAAATTGTCGTATGTTTGTGGTGAGTAGTCATTTCGCAACTGAAATCGACCTATGAAACGGCAATTTTTAAAAGATTTGTTGTAGCTGTGCATAATACGCACCCCTAATTTTGCTTTTTATATTTTAGAAAAAGGTGCGTATTATACATGGGGAATTACGGTATGCCGTAGAGTCTCCTGAAAGTAATGCCTCTTTGACATTTTCTTCGAAGTTAATAATCGAAATGTTTTATACCACCAAATAAAATAATTCTTATTGCCTGACTGGCATAGTTTGTGTTTTTTCCTAATTTTTTTCAGGTGGTGTCGGAATCAGAAACAAAAGGTCAGTGATCGAGTCCTTGACCAAAGAAGGATGTATTATTGCCGACATATTCAGGGAAAGCTCTGACATATTTATGGCGAAGTGACAATTGCTGTATGTAAATATGTGAAGATGAATGAAAATTTTAAACCGTTCTTGGAAACAAACCATGGAATTGAAGGCAAACGTTGGACCGTGAATATTCTAAAAGATCTGCTTTCTAAAGTGTGATCAAAGATGGCACAAATGTATCGCCGCAAGGTGAAACCATTTTGAATATTATCAGGTTGTAGACAAAGAGTTATTCTACATATGCATGTAGTAGCATGTCTCATGATGCTAATAACGGAGTTATGATCTAACTGCTACATGTATTTTTATTTACCGAGTGTTCCATAAATATAACCTTTCACCTAAGGCGGAAGTGTGTGTGGAGATAACCACACCTTGTCTGTCAACTGACTTCACTTGATGTCACTAGGCAGCGTTGTATTCAGGACTATATAAGGAAGGGGTATAAATCCTTTCGCTAATTTTTGGTGTGGAATGTGGTAGCGATAACATCGATACTTGTCTCCGCCGGGGGAGTTTTTTATTCCGGGTAAGCCGATTAATAAATTTCACGCCACCACGTGGATCATCACACACAAACACACACGTTGCATTCGTATCCTCCACGTATTGGATTCGTTTCTTTAGAAAATGTGGAATTTATTTAAAATGTTTCAACTGCATCCGTTATAAAGGAGTACTTCTTTGAAAAAAGTTAAAAAAAAAAAAAAAAAAAATTGGTGGGGTGCAGAGAATGTCAGTTCCAGCACCCCACCATTCTAGACTCTGGCTTTTACTGGGGCTGGTATTCCGATCATTGATGTCGGTGAGAAATATGCATGAACGTGACATCAGCTCGAACACATTTAGTTTATCTGAATAAGCCATGTATGACACATGGCTGCATTTGAGATTATTTTTACAGTGTTACTGCGTGCTACAAAGGATAGGAAGTTGTGGAGAGCGATGATTGCCCAGATTCGGCAAAGACACGGCACATAGAAGAAGAACATCTAAATCTAGGAGACTAGATAATATGTAGATTTTCAAAGTGTGGTACAGGGCTACAGCAGCGGAGTAGCACTGAGAATCAAATTCGTATCACTGAAATAACCTGAGAATCAAATTTGCGAGAGAGGGATCGAATTCTCTCGTGACTAGCTTCTTAACAACTACTCCACGCATGTTTGTTGAGATTGGAGATTTACTAAGCTCTGTCTGAGTCTGGAAATAAAACGACGAAAGATCTGTGCGAGAGTTAATGTTTATTCATAATCATGGGCGTCGACTGGGGCCGGCAAACAAGTTATTTGCTTCGACTCCTCGATAAACAGATCAACAGATAATAGTGCAGTATATTTGCATCTGCACATTTTTGGTTACTTATAAAAAGATTGTAGCGTTATGCGTTCGTGCTTATAAAACAGGGTTGATAGTTACATATATTCTAAATATTGGGCATTCCCATCTTGGAGAACTGACAGCAGACACCTTTTCCATATTTATATTCGAAAATGTTATTTAATATGGTAATGGAAATAGTAGCCGTTTCACTATAAAGAAATATTTGGCAGTCATTGACCTTCCAGCCAGTACTGTTTTCGGTTGAAATTTATAAAATCTTTCTCTTAAAACACTTTTGTTAGGAAAACAGGCATTTCAAGTCCAGTAGCTGTTATCGCTCTTTCCAGTATTGATGAGATTTTTCCTTCCTAACATTCTATTTGAAATGGTGTTTAATGTTAACATTTGGATTATGTCATTATTTCCTTTTCGACTTACATGTGCTATCCGTTTTAGTGGTTGCTGCTGTTGATAGTCCTCAAGTGGTGTGGTTTCTGTTATTTGTTATTGTTCTTTGGTATTCTTTAGTGCCGCGCCACAATGTTTAAAGAAGGGTGGTCTTTGCCAAGACTCCCAGGCTCAAAGCTTCTTTTCACCATTGATCGTAGGAAGCGGTTGGATGCAGCTGACAGTTTAGATATTTCTGAACGATTTGGGCGCCATGCATGGCAGCCACACGAAAGTCTCGATTTGACGAGACAATTTAAGAACATGACTCGTATTTTCAGGGTGATGTTTTGGTTTTGTAGCAATTTGCGGTATTGGGCGAAACTACTTCACACACAGCCTATCCTAGGTTCAATTTCTTTTTCTTCTATACTAAATTTGTTATAGCTGATCCATAATATATAACATAAATGATCAAAAATATCAAATGTCTGAAGAGGGACGGAGGGAGAGAGAGAGAGAGACAGAGACAGAGAGAGACAGAGAGAGGGACAGAAAGAGAAAGTAAGGGAGAGAGAGAGAGAGGGGGGAGAAAGAGAGAGATTTACTTTGCCCTTGTCTTGGTTTGTAAATCCCCTAACACCTCCAAATCTGGTGCACTTACAAAAATGCTTGCTGAACCCTGCCGAGGCGTAGCAAGTGGGGGAAGTTGCCCCGGGACGCTGTTGTAAAGAGGCGCACATTTTTGTCTGGCGAGAAAATGTCGTCTATAGTTTAATGTAGCCCTGATTAACAAGTTTTGTGAAATCATATTTAAAAACAAAAACATAAACCTCCATAAATCTATAAGATCTCGTATTATTTCTGTTTCAAAAAGCATGGGCACTACAGCAAACGAATGACCTTCCGAATGAGTTCTGAAGTAGAGATATAACTTTGATTTACTTTAGCTAACAACTTATTGAAAAATAACATTACAAATTGATAAGAATTTCAAAACGTTTTGAAAATTATCTTCGTATAGTTCGCTTTTAGGATTAATTCAATTCATTCCGGTTTTACAATGATGATATTGGGACTTTGGCCAAGGTAAAGTGTTAATTGAATCTTTTGTCATTGTCATTCAGAGGGTAGTAAACCACAAAATATATAGTAAAACATTTCATTGATAACTCAGATGTACAAGCTACATTTTGGGACTGGAGGTACAAGCTACATTTTTGCACTGGAGGTATAAACAATATTTTTGGTCTAAACGTACAAACTATATTATTGAACATGAACTAAAGCTATAATTTTGACTGGAGGTACAAGCTACATTTATTAGACTGGAATTACAAGCTATGTTTTTGAACTTGAGGAATAAACTATATTCCTGGGTAGGAAGTATAAATCTAGTGGTTTGGTCCAGGGACCCACAAGTCACGAAGGTAAACACACTTTTTGTAGTCGTTGACTAATGGTGAGTAATATAGTCTCGCAGAAGATGACTACTTTGTTGTCAGTTTATTTCCCATTGTTCCAGTAGTCGTTTTAAATAAAAAGAACCAATAATAATATTCATTCTCCCAAGAAGAAACTAAGTCAAATGTATTCAAAATATGTTTTACTTGCTATTAAAATTGACTGCAAATAAGTTAAGCCCGACATATATGCAGGTCTTTTCACATAAATATGTTGTGCCAATTCTGGAATTATTTGTCAAGTTTTTCTCTTTCATGTAACTTGTTTTTTTTTTTCTTTCGGGACGTGTTTGTTATATACTGTACCTATGAACACTAATGGTTATTGCCCAATCCTCAGAAATACGTTGGGCACTATTGTAAGTGGGGGTAATATGCTAAGTAGTCTACAACTAGCAGTGGTTTACCTGTTTCATGTCGCTGGCGAGTATTGTATTTCGTTGATGTTATAAAGATTGTCATTTCATTTCCAACCTCCGTTTTGGTTATTCCTCATTCAGTAACCCTTTCTAGGTTATAACTGTTTGATTTTGTCTTTCCACAACTTCTTATCCTTTGTAAATATTAACAATATTTGTCTTTTTATAATCTCTTCCATTCCCTATATTGTCATCCGTTTACACAAGCTCACATTTTCTGTCATTTTTTAGAATATTTCCCAGATAGTTAAGCAGGAAATTATTTACCTGGGTAAAGCAGAAAATTATATACCTGGGTAAATCCCGGGAATTATATACCTGGGTAAAGCAGGAAATTATATACCTGGGTAAAGCAGGAAATTATTTATCTGGACAAAGCAGGAAATTATTTACCTGCGTAAAGCAGAAAAGGATTTACCTGGGTGAAGCAGAAAATGATTTATCTGGGTAAAACAGGAAATTATTTACGTGGGTGAAGCAGAAAATGATTTATCTGGGTAAAACAGGAAATTATTTACGTGGGTAAAGCAGGAAACTATTTACCTGGGTAAAGCAGGAAATTATTTACTTGAGAGACTTTTCTTAAAATTAATTTGTTTTTACTTGCATTAGTCTGTTTTCATATTATTCGACTGTAAGTCGTATTCTTCTAATTGTAAATCGGATGAAATCAATAAAAGATAAACGAAAATTGAATTCAAACACAATATTAAAGGAAAAAATAATATAAAAATATTACTTCAGAATAATAACCTACTTCGTTTGATTTTCAGGTCGGGTTAATATAGTAGGCCGGATTTGACCCGCAAATCGTAATTTGCCGACCACTGAGTCAACCCTTCTTACTAATTCAACATCAATTCATTTTGTCACTGGTCCTAACCGATCCTTCTATGAAACTCGAAATAGTTCCCACAACCCTAGCCTACCTTACCTCCAACTTCAACGTCCTCTTCCTACCTGTCTCTATCGTCTCTTATACGCACGAACAGGAAGAGGAAGACGTCAGTCCGGCAGTGGAGTAAAAGTACCCTTACTGTTCACCCTGAACCAACTCCTAGCTTCTCTCTCCTTTGGGAAAAAAAGAGCCGATGGAAAGGCAGAGACTATGAACACCCCGACTTTTCCCCTCGTTCCGGTTTGTCCTTACCTCTTCCTCAGTCCATTCCAACCCCACCTTGAATAATCATAGTGTCGAACTGCTACTGCTTGTTGGGTAGGTGCACCAATCATTAAATGAGGGGACGAGTGAAGCATTTCGTGTCTCCTCACACTGTCCCGGCAATGGAGTGGGGGTAGGAGGGATATATGAAGACTAGGGTAAGAGGGACTGGAAAGTTGTTGTTGTTGTTGTGATGGTGGTGGACTGATGGTAGAAGCGGGGACGGTAAAGGAATTGGTGGGATTTGTGGCAGAAGTTGGGATGGGGAGAGGCATAACAAGTGTATAATGATAGAAAGGGAGGCATGTGGGGAGGAAATTAAAAAAAAATAGATGCTCTTTTTGATTGACATTTGATCTTGGGAAAGAGGAGGAGGTGAGATAGGAGGTGAGAATATTAAATAATCTTTCGCGATATATTTTGGTAATGTATATATATATATATATATATATATAGAGAGAGAGAGAGAGAGAGAGAGAGAGAGAGAAAAGACAGAAAGTTAAAGTAAAAAAGAGTGAAAAAGACAACAAAAGGCAAAGAGAAAGAAAGAAAGACAAAGACAAAGAAAGTGAAAGACAAAAGTAGAGGCACACAAAAGAGAAGGAAAGAAAAAGGCTAAGGAAGAAAGAAAGATACAAAAACACAGAGAAAGACAATAACAAAAAAGGAAGACAACGAAAAACACAGAGAGAGAGAGAGAGAGAGATAGATAGAGATAAGCAAAGTAAGACAGACAGAAAGACAGCGAATGACAGACAAAAATAAATAAATAAATAAATAAATAACGATGGAAATATGAGAAAGCAAGTGCTTGCAGATGGATAAAATGAAAATGATTTTCTGAACGACCAGGGAGAAGGAGAAACGTGTGAAACGAATAAGTGAGAAGAAACACACAAGACAAGTGAAAAATAAAAATCAACTTTGGCAATGATTTCAAATTAAGACAGGCAAGAAATTATTACCCTCATTAAAAAAAAAAAATAGATACAACAAAAAAAACAAAAAACAAAACAACAACGTATAAACCAAAAACTCGACAAAAAGTTCCCGGAACCAAGCCTATGCCCCAAACGCCATATATCTCCCGGTTACACGCTCACATTGACATGTGTATACTCTTGTACACAGACACGTAGCCTTACACGCGGGCTTCCTTCCTGACGAAGAATGGTTGGGTGTAACTGTCTTCTTCTAGTAGGAAATATTGTTCTTCTTAATCATGTTTCTCTCTAATATATATGGAGCTAGTTCGAACTTGAAAGTATGGAACATGTCTTTTTTTCACCTTTACTATCTGTACTCGTTGCATTCGGTATTTTCTTTGTGCGATTTGTGATTTTTAGAAGATAAATAAACAAATACAAAACTATTTTTACTGGCGATATTTTATCAGTAGTATTGATTTCTGTATGCCCCCAAACATTGAATTACCTCCCTTACATTTCCCTTTTATTTCTTTATTCGAATCTCAAATTCTGAGCCCACCTTTAAATTTAAAAAAAAAAATACCCCAAAAAACTTGTGCACCAATAATAATCGAAAAATACAAAATGTATTCATTTCAACCAAATATCAGTAAAGAATAAAATCCTTGGATATATTCTACATTAGTTTTCCAAAGTCCGGTCATATTTCGGTAAAAGGTCCGGTAAAAGAAATCTAGGGAGATAAAGAAAGGAGGTAATTCAATGTATGCAAAAATTGTTTAAGACGTTAAAATCAAAATACAGTTTTTATGATCCGGAAAGAAAATGAACAGAGTAAATGCAGGAACAAGAAAATACTTTAGTTCTTAATCCGTTGGCTTGTGTTTGTAGATAAATTCGAAATCAGAGAACCGAAGGTTTAAAAAATTGCGGTCCCATGACAAAATATGAATGTAGTGACATATGCACTGTTATTGAAGTCATTCGATTACGCTTCTATTTACCTGAAACTGAATTTGTACTTTAATAAAAAAAAATATGAAAATAAAAATAATTAAGAATAATTTATTTTACTAAAAGTTATGTGATTTACACTGTAAAGATATCATAGTAGACTTTCTTTTATTTTCTACATTTTAAAAAAAACGAACCTTATTTTTAAAATTAAAATTATTTTAATGTAAAAGCAAAATGCGCCTTCATTGTATAAAATTACTATTTTCCTCTTGGGACCACAACTTTTTAAAAGTAGCCTACAGACAAAATCTGATACAAAAAAAAAAAAAAAGAAAGAAAATACAATCTTGTAGGAATTAGTCGGAATTAATATGATCAAAAAAACAATACACCAGTCCATTCTTGTCTGAAATTTTGAGATAAATTATTTCTATTACTCCGTAAATTCCTTTATTTTTTTTTTGCTTTAAATTAATTCTTCTTTTTCTGTTATCCTTTCTAAGTTTTCAAACAAAATAAAATAAATAAATATGTGAATAAAGAGAAAACTTTGGCTGAAGAAAGAAAAATGAAAATAAGAAAAATGAATAGGAAAAGTATTGAAATTATAAAATTGGCCATTGCTATTACCATTTCAAGATAAATCCTTTAAACACAAACTATAAAATATAATTTACAACAATTACCAATAATCATAGGTAGTTATCTATTTATCAGTAATGGAAATAAATTTTCATGATTGTGAGTTTAACGACTTTTCTTCTCTGTATAACTTTTTTTCATCTCCTTCATCTTTTCTTAACATTCTCTTTATTTTTCACTACAGTCTTATCTTTTTTCCTGTTTTCATGCATTTTCTACACCCACCTTTTTTTTATCGTGACCCAATACTTGAATTGCTCTTTACCGCTTATACAGTGAAAAACTGTCAGAATGGTGAATAGTTGCACACCTTTTGACACCCATATTTGAGGCTGTCTTGACCTCGAAGACTACTACTCAACTCTTCCCCAGTCCACCATTAAGCGCCCAAAGAACAGTAAAGGAAGACAAACTGCAGGAAAGGGATGGTTCTTAAAATGGGGGGGGGGGAAGGAACGAATTAAAACGTAAATGATAAAAAGAAGTAGAAAAACAAGTAGAAGGAAGTGAAGAAATGTGAAAGGAACAAAGTAGAAGAGAAAAAGAAAGAAAAAAAGGACGTGGCTAGTTGGAGAAAAAGAGAGCTCGAATTTTGGCAATAAAGAAGAGTGCTTTAAAAAAAGAGAAGATAGGGAGAGGGAGAGAGAAGAAAGAGATAGAAGGCGAGAGAGAGAGATAGAAGGCGAGAGAGAGATAGAAGGCGAGAGAGAGAGAGAGAGAGAGTAGAAGAAGAAAAAAAACGGAAGACTGAATAAGTAGAGTGAACAAGCAGAAAGGAAATTTAAAGGGAGGTAATAAATGAAAAAACGCAGAAAGGTAAAAACGATACACAGAAAAGAAAAGACGAATGGATGAAGAAGTGAACAATAGGAGAGAGGGAGGGTTTAAGATATACACACACACACATTATATATATATATATATATATATATATATAGATAGAGAGAGAGAGAGAGAGAGGGGGATTTGAAAATAGGGAAAACTAAGATGGAGTAGAAGGGACCTACAGTAGCGTGATAACTCGGAAGTTAATTTGCAAACCATTTAGTAAATTTGATCCTTACTAGGTGCCTCACTACATAGTTCTTGCGCCAGACTATACTGAGTAACAAAATTGAAAGGCGCGTTAAGAACATCGTTTTGCATCCTATTTTAGAAGTGGAGAGAGTTCGATCTTCATTCGGTCCTCTACTATTCTGGCCTTGTGCCTGACTAAGCTAAGTAAATAAAACGCACCTACCGTATGATTTAACACGTTTCGTCTCGTAGAACAATTGACTAGTGTAGTAAAGTTGATCCTCATTGATGACCTACTCTGACCTTAGAACAGGGGAAGTTTCGATTAGAAAATAATTAGAAAGAGCAGAATAATGATAAATACTGCCTCGTAAAACACCATCTTGCAACACTGAACACATTCTTCACAAGAAACAATATTAGGGTAAAAGATGAATGATCGGAGAAAGTGAGAGACTAAGGAAGTAAGTATAAATAAACTTTGAAGTCAGCACTCAGAGGCGACAGGCTGTTTCATGCTGGACGCAATCGTCAGGCCGCCTGACGGTTGCGTCTAGCATGAAACAGCCTGAACAGCATAAATATAGCACACCTTAAAACTCTCACTCTCTCTCTCTCTCTCTATATATATATATATGTATATGTGTGTGTGTGTGTGTGTGTGTGTGTGTGTGAATAAAAACTCCCCTCCAAAACAACAAACTAAAGTGAACCCTGGTTTTCTTTATAAGTCGTATCTTTGGGGAAAAGGTTGTTTAAAAAGAGCGCATGGAGAAGATAAAGGGATTTGGTCGTCATCTGACGGCGTTCATTTCTTCTGCAGGTTTGAGAAGACGGCGTTACCTTAAGATACAAGGCTAAGATAAGAGCAAAGTGAGACCGTTAAATAAAGTAAATAAAAAGAAGGTCTATTTGTTTTTGTTTTTAAAGGGTTTAGGGAAAGAAGATAGGAAATAAGAAAAGGCGATAAAAGAAAAAAAGGAAGCGGAAAGGAAACAAACGAGAGAAAGGAAAAGTAAATGATAGAAAAAGCAAGAACTTGAGGTACAAAAAAAAAGAAAAAAGAAAAAAAGGAAAATGAATGCGAATGGGAGAAAGAGGGAAGTAGTTGAAATGTAGATGGAAACATGAAATCAAGAGAAGGGAAAGCAGAGAAGGAACTTAGAGAGGGAGACGCATGAAGAAAAGAAGTAAAAGGAATTCGAGAAATAGAAAGAAAGAAAAAAGATCCTGAAATGAAGTAAAAAAAAGAAAAAAAGAAAAGAACTCGAAGGTATAAGGGGGAGAAGAAAGTGTAGCATTATTATTATTATTATGAATAAAAATAAAAAATAAAATAATAATAATAATGAGGAAAATTATAAATAAAATAAAACAATAACATAAAAGCGTTGCATAAAATAAATTAAATAAAAATAATAAAAACACTCCTAGCATGCAATAAAAACTGCTCCTGCCAGAAATACGGACATCCTGCCAAAAGACGTTAAATTCAGTCTCTTCATCACGAACCTGGGTACGGGCAACACGTGTCCGACTTCTCTCTGGGATATAAGGAGTAAATTCTCCCTTTTATCACATGTACCATAAGACAATTGTAACCTAAAAATAAACACTTAAATATAAATAAATTTGTATGAAATTAACATAAAATTTATCATGCTTTTCCTGTTATTTGTGTACGTTTTATTTCCTGTCAAGTATGATTTTATCTCCGTAAACACCAGGCTAATTTCTGCTGCTATGATGTGAATGAATACCCCATAACATTTTGGTGACGGCCGACATGCATAAGAAAAACAACCTAGTCACCCACAAAAGATATATTCAAAAAAATAAAACTGTAGGCGCGCTTTCCAGAAAGAGGAAATAGAGTTTAAAAAGGATATATATGAAATATATATATATATATATATATATATATATATATATATATATATAATATAAATTAACTGATTTAAAATATGTTTATTTTCGCTACACAGTAATAACCAGGTTTCAAAAATGGGAGCTAAAAACTTTAAATTTAATTTTATAATTAAATTAAAAGCATTAGTTCAGTTTCACCTTCAAGCGAATATTGAAATAACTTATTTTAAAATTTACTGAGTTTTAAACGCACATATAAATTCATAATCTCCTGTTTCCAAGGATGCAGAGAAATCCAATCATTTAGACAGGGGCGGTAGCGTGTTCATTTTTATTAACTATTGTTGTATCAATTATGATACGTTCGAAAAAAAGGTTAAGTTTAGGGAGGGTAGGGGTGTATTTTTCGACGAATTCTGCCATCCGTTAAATGCATGTCGTCTGGTTTTTTTATTTATGGCAAAAAGTTTCTCGGCATTTTTTCATACTTGTATACTTAAAGATTCTTTTTAGGTGTTTTTGTGTTAGAATACGTTTTATTTAACTACAATTTTAAAATATTTTTACTCTTAATTACTAATAGACTATATTTCTTTTTAAAAACAAGTAAATGTAATAGAATTACTTACATTATTTAAAATTATTTTTTCATATCAAATATAAGAATGTATATTACCAGCTCCCATTTTTTCATTTTATTTTTAAATATTATTTAAGAAAATCTTTTGACAATGACGGCAAAAAATAGCTACTTCATTTCTCTGATTCAGTAAATTTTTATTTTTTATAAACTTAGTAATATATAGTTTCTCAAGTATGCACAAAGGACATGGGTCAATTAATGACCTACATATTCTAGCTTTTCTTATTAATTTCCATTTTATGTGTGTGTATGTAACATATTTGGGTTGCAACCTTTCCTTTATATAAGTTTCATTGACTATGACAGACAAAGAAAACGTTAAAAGTTTTTTTTCTTTTTTTTTTCTGTTGTTCTCTAACAAAAACTCCGATATGAATTACTACTGCTCACACACAACACGCTATAGGAAACGAAATAAAAGAAACTGACAACGAAAAATTAACCCACCACCCTCGAAAAGGGTTAAATTACTGGTCGAAAGCTCTCTGATAATAATCACTACGGACAGTTTCTATACTCTCTTAGTTCCCATAGAAACAACAACAAGGGTAAGGGTATAAAGAAAAACAGAATAAAATTCTTGTAAATTGTTCCTAGTTGGTCATGTTCAACACACACACACACACGCGCACATATATGCAATGTGTGCGTCTGTGCTTGTGGAAGTATGGCCGACGGATGACAACAATTTTACACATTTATTTTTCAACAACCTCTTTTCATGAAAATGCACTTAATTCAATAGTGGATACTAATCGCATCAATCGAACATCTCCCCATTGAGAATTTCAGATCAAAATCCCTTCTACGTGTCAAACTTACGTATTGATTAACCATTGTATACGATATCATAGGCAGTAACCATTGCTAGTAAACAACCTTAACTGAAATTGTTCCATGACGACAGCAACTTTGGTATTCTCTGCCGCATATTACCGGTAAAACCCTCTATCTCATCTCTCCATCTATCTTCTTTTTTTCCAAATTTAATACCCATTGGGCATCAAACACGCAATATATATATATATATATATATATATATATATATATATATATGGATTTCGACGTGGTGTAATGGAGACAAGCTTGTCTCGCAAGAACAATTACGACTGTGTAGTGAGTTCGATCAACACTGGGTGCTCCCATGATTTCAGCCTTGTGCCACAGCTAAACTACGCTTATAAAATCAGTATGTAACAAAACACTGAATAACCAGTAAATTTGTCTTCAAAAACAGCCTTCCAAATTATCACTATATATATATGCTAAGAAATGTCGCGTGATTGATGTCCAATGGATATATATATATATATATATATATATATATATCTCCTGCGTTCAAACATAAAACAGACTGACGTCACTCGGTGTTGATCTCAGCATTCACTTTTATATTTACACACGCTCTATTCCTAATATTGGATAGTTTTATGCATAAATGCAACATACCTTAAAAAACATTTTAATCATATATATATATATATATATATATATATATATATATATAGGATGCGATGGATAAATTGTTGTCTAAATTACACAAAAATTAAAATAACACTGACATTTTAGCAGATATCAAAATTACACAAAATATTACATCGGCATGGTGCATAGTCCTGTTGAAAGACACTGGATCTTCCAGCACTCACCCTCTTGACCCAAGGCAACACTACCTCCTCAAAGCACTTGGTGTAGGCATCTTTGTTGAGTAATGAAGTCCTGTGGTAAGATGAATGAACGTCGCCATCACTTGGAATAACACCTTCTTAATCACCATTAGACTCATCCGACTCTTTTCCGAATCCTCTACATTGACACCCAAACACCCTGAAATGTTCGTATTAGAGCTTTCGGCGCGAATGCCAAGCAGTACAGTATGCCGTTTTCAAATTGTTGGTGGAGTGAATTGATCTTTTTCTCATAGACAGTGCCTAATTGACCCTTGCTGTACTGTGCGGTCAACCCCCCCAAAACAAACAACCCGCATGCGCGAAATTAAAACATAAAATGGCGACAATTTACCCATCGCACCCTGTATAGGTCTGATTACGATTCCAATGTAATAAATTATAACCATAGAATATTAGTGTTTGAGCCTTTTATATATATATATATATATATATATATATATATATTGACCACTAATATTATATATATTGACCACTAATATTATATATTATATATATATATATATATATTGACCACTAATATTATATATATATATATATATATATTGACCACTAATATTATATATATATATATATATATATATATATATATATATTGACCACTAATATATATATATATATTGACCACTAATATTATATATTATATATATATATATATTGACCACTAATATTATATATTATATATATATATTGACCACTAATATATATATATTGACCACTAATATTATATATATATATATTGACCACTGATATATATATATATATATATATATATTGACCACTAATATATATATATATATATTGACCACTAATATATATATATATATATATATATATTGACCACTAATATATATATATATATATATATATTGACCACTAATATATATATATATATATATATATTGACCACTAATATATATATATATATATATATATTGACCACTAATATATATATATATATATATATATTGACCACTAATATATATATATATATATATATATTGACCACTAATATATATATATATATATATATATATATTGACCACTAATATATATATATATATTGACCACTAATATATATATATTGACCACTAATATATATATATATATATTGACCACTAATATATATATATATATATATATATATATATATTGACCACTAATATATATATATATATATATATATATATATATATTGACCACTAATATATATATATATATATATATATATATATATATATATTGACCACTAATATATATATATATATATATATATATATTGACCACTAATATATATATATATATATATATATATATATATATATATTGACCACTAATATATATATATATATATATATATATATATATATATATATATATATATATATATATATATATAGATAGAGAGAGAGAGAGAGAGAGAGATATGTGTAGAGAGAAGGGTGACAATGAAAGCTGAATGAGAGTGGGTGCTGGAAAGGAGACAATGGAATGAGAAACAGATAGCTTCTTGTGTTCCCGGGCCCTTGGCAATTTGTGCTTCAACATGAGTCATCAGGAAAAAGACTGACTGTACATAGACGGAGAGCAAAACAAGGAATCTTTGGTTACAGATGGCGATGCTGTTGAGAGAAAAATAATCAAATCGGGCGAGCGAACGCGTAGTGGTGGTGGTGGGAGGGTTCGAATGGGAATACGAGAAAAGAAGAGGGAGAGACATATAATACGTAAAAAGGAATCAAGGATATTTTTACGAAATCATTTTTCCACGCACTTCAGTGAAAAAAAATGGTGGCCACGGTTTGAGAGAAGGAAGACGATAGTTTTAAGAGATGAGAAGCTTCAACGGCTGGCCCCACTCTTCTCCTGTGAAACACACGTAGAGGAGCTCATGTTGGGCACGTCTGTACGATGAGAACAGGCAAGCGGGTGATGTGCACGTACGTATATCATCTGCCTGTGCATACGTATCCATTATGCTTAAACCATGAACACTGTGGCGGGAAAACAAAATAGATTGTACGCCTGGAATAGCTTACTGATTATCAGCCATTGTCACGTGGGACACATCCCCAGACTTGAATAAAGACAGAGACAGACAGAGAATAGCAAAAGAAAAGAAGGGGAAGCAAGAAGAAATAAAAAGAAACGAAACAGAAATATTTATTTTCTAATCTGCTACAAGGCCACAAGTTGGGAGTATCACGTGAGGATTAATTCACTACGCATTATCAATGGATACAAAAATTAGCTCGCTAACTATCGATTATACGTCCTCTCTCTCTCTCTCTCATATATATATATATATATATATATATATATATATATATATATATATATATATATATACACACACACACAGAGTGGAGACTCGGTTCTCGAATTTAATTCGTTCCTGAAGGCCGTTCGTAAACTGAATCTATTTTTCCAATAGGAATCAATGTAGAGGGAAAAAAGTCACAGTACAATAAAATGGGAAAAGAAAAGCACGCCACAACACACGAATGTATATAACACAGCGGTTGACTGAAAAATTATTCCGTTCGGGTTAACTCGGCTCAGCAATGTCGTTCGAGAACCGAAAATTTGTTCGAAAACCGAGGCATTTTCATCTCGAATTTTCTCATCGAAAACCGAGTTGTTCGACATGTGAGACGTTCGAGAACTGCGGTTGCACTGGATATCTGACGATTGCAGAGAGCGTGAAACTCAGTGTCACAAACTCACATCAATACAACTATATATATATATATATATATATATATATATATATATATATATAAGGAAACCAAGTAAACGAAATAAAATACCCTGTAGGCTAGCGAAATCGATATACACCTGAGAAAGGCCGGAGGGCAAGACGAACGAAACGTTGCGATAACAACAACAAAGATGAGGACAATAGTTAGAATATAAGTAATAACTGCTCATCCCAGAAATTAATTCAGAAATAAAATACTGTTTAATATAAACGAAGCGTCTACTCAAATACGGGTATCCACTAAAAATAAACCTTAATGTAACAATAATAATAATAATAATAATAATATATATATATGCGATCGCAGCCTAATGATGAAAAATATTATTTTTTAGAACATTATATTTATTTTTAACATAATTTCTGTTTGTCAATGCATTAATATAAGTATGGACTTTTATGTTAAGTATAAATATTGGATACAATATTGTACACATATCTATCTATCTATCTCAGTCAGTCAGTCAGTCTATTATCTATCTATCTATCTCAGTCAGTCAGTCAGTCTATTATCTATCTATCTATCTCAGTCAGTCAGTCAGTCTATTATCTATCTATCTATCTCAGTCAGTCAGTCAGTCTATTATCTATCTATCTATCTCAGTCAGTCAGTCAGTCTATTATCTATCTATCTATCTCAGTCAGTCAGTCAGTCTATTATCTATCTATCTATCTCAGTCAGTCAGTCAGTCTATTATCTATCTATCTATCTCAGTCAGTCAGTCAGTCTATTATCTATCTATCTATCTATCTCAGTCAGTCAGTCTATTATCTATCTATCTATCTATCTCAGTCAGTCAGTCTATTATCTATCTATCTATCTATCTCAGTCAGTCAGTCTATTATCTATCTATCTATCTATCTCAGTCAGTCAGTCTATTATCTATCTATCTATCTATCTATCTCAGTCAGTCAGTCTATTATCTATCTATCTATCTATCTCAGTCAGTCAGTCTATTATCTATCTATCTATCTATCTCAGTCAGTCAGTCTATTATCTATCTATCTATCTATCTCAGTCAGTCAGTCTATTATCTATCTATCTATCTATCTCAGTCAGTCAGTCTATTATCTATCTATCTATCTCAGTCAGTCAGTCTATTATCTATCTATCTATCTCAGTCAGTCAGTCTATTATCTATCTATCTATCTATCTCAGTCAGTCAGTCTATTATCTATCTATCTATCTATCTCAGTCAGTCAGTCTATTATCTATCTATCTCAGTCAGTCAGTCAGTCTATTATCTATCTATCTCAGTCAGTCAGTCAGTCTATTATCTATCTATCTCAGTCAGTCAGTCAGTCTATTATCTATCTATCTCAGTCAGTCAGTCAGTCTATTATCTATCTCAGTCAGTCAGTCAGTCTATTATCTATCTATCTATCTATCTCAGTCTGCTTATTATCTAAGTCTCTTTATTATCTCTCTATCTCTCTCAGCCTGTTTATTATCTCTCTCTCTCTCAGCCTGTTTATTATCTCTCTCTCTCTCTCTCTCAGCCTGTTTATTATCTATCTCTTTATCTATCCAAAGGGATGCTGATAAGCTGTCGTCCCGCATCACTTCGCCAATTTCATGTGGTAAAAGTTTCCTTGGTCTAGCCGAGAAACCTTCTCTCGTACCGATGTATTACTTTAATGTATCTACGAGATGCTCTTCCCAAACGTTTAAGAAATCCGCCCATGTACCTCGCATCCAGTTTCTATCTTCTTGTTTGAAATCCTCTCTTTGTGCATAATTTATACAGCAATCCCCGAAATGATACGGCCCACAAAAGACGAGGACCCGTAAATTCTTGGTGAATCGTGGTTGAATATGCTTATATCATTCTCGCGCTAATGCTCTTGGAGAAGCTGTGAACCTAACTCTCTATGCTCTCTTGACTATGACCTGAAACGTGTCGATGTTCAACAGAGAAAGTCAGTAAATAGACAACCAATCACTTTACCTGTAGCAGTAAACGGATTGCCTATTTGTAACACAGGCACTTTTTGATAATGCACTTGACAAAGTGTTTCCCTTACCTTAGTGAGACAGAAATAATCAGTTACTTGTATTTTGTATGTCTTGAACAGATAATGTCGCCATTTACTTAGTTTAGCACAATGTCACCACTATAAGTCCTCTATTTGCCCCGTGAGCATCAGATTTTTCAAACCCTCCTTCCTCATTATATGCCCCAGAAACTTCAACTGTCTCTTCCTGGTGTTAATGACCAGTTTCCGTTTGTGAGAAAGAAATCATTAAAAGTTAGCAACTGTGTGGATGATACAACGCGCGAGTGTGTGAATGTCCAAGCACCCTGGGAAAAATAACCCTATCCTGGTGACAAGTCCCATGCTGTGTTACCTCTACCGTGTGCCAGAAGGAAAATAGAAAAAGAAAAGAGTGTCTCGTTTTTATAGCTGTCTACAGCGCCAGCTAGTGACGTCTTGACGAAGCCAAATGGGCGTAACACATGCTATAAAAGACGTTTTAATTAGAAGGGACAAAGTATTTAAGTGGAGTTTAATACATTGTAATTTAAAGATGCTTTCCATTGAGTGATAGATAGTGAGCTTTGTAATATATTAATGATTTCAATCTTTGCTAAGTGTGGCTTCCATAAATCAAATCTTGTATCAATCAAGCCTTGTATTAATGAGGCGTTGTGTAATCGGTGTGAGAACTTGGAGAGACGAGTTCGAATTCCAGTTGAGTTCGTTATATTTATTTATGGACAAATAGCCTTGGGAAAGGTATGACTTCGTCTTTTCTCTACCCTTCTGGGTTGAACCGAGGGGGCACGGTGGAGTAATGGATAGCGGCTCAGATTGAGGAATTCCAGTCGAATCCATTACATTCACTTTCGTTCTAATACCCTTGGGAAAGGTGTGAATCCTCCTCTTCTCCCTCCAGCTATAGGTAAATAGCAGGACAGACTGGGTTGTATAGCCTTGGATGGCAACTGATCTAGAAGAAGGACAACTCTGAATTCAAACCCGGAGTGGAGCCTCGAAGGCGGATGGACGGAACTTTGTGCTACCTTCCGGCAACTCCTGCAGCCGCGTTGGTATCAAACTGTATTGGTTTATCTTCTCCTTTGGACTCTGCTAGCAAGGCCGAGAGGGGAACTAGACGTCTGGGCAGCCCTAGTTCTCCATATATCCCGCCCAGGCTCGTAGCGCACCGCGCTACTCCATCGTCTCTCGAGACGGACGGATGCCGCCGCCGACGACGACTGGGTTGAACAGCTGGACAGATTGGGTTCTTTAGCCTTGGTTGGCAACAGTCTACCGCAGAAAGAAATGGCAACGTATTGCAGAAAAAAATCTTCTACCTTGTCAGTCATGTATCGAAAAATACATGATTGGCCAATCGTGTGGCACTGACTAACTTGTATTCATGACTGAAATCAATGCGTTAAGATATTTAAAAAATAGTCAAATCTTGTTTATATATTTGCTGATAAATTCAATTATCACCAATGAGAATATGTATATTTCTTGTACCTCGATGCATAGTTTATATTTCACCCATCAACTAATTACTTATGTTAGCTTTAGTTTCTACC
>OZ038476.1:13691129-13850789 GCA_964036315.1 Acanthosepion esculentum | reverse complement strand
GGAAATTCGAAGATCTCCGTTGTCGAATCTGGCTGGCTTGTGGTGTATGTCCTGTCCAGACGACATCAACATACAAACAGACAGAGTACAGAATTAAAAAAATCCCATACAACTCGATGTTAATTGCATTCTTTGGGAATCATGAATGTTATTTGGGTGTTCGTAATATTTCCTTTGGTTCTGATGACAACTATCGTCCTTTTTTCTTCATCGCATCTTCAGAGCTTTGAGCAGCCGACTTGGCGAATAACTGATTTTAAATGCAATGGAGACGTACTCTCCTTGGTGCGGGGGTCGGCTGCCTACAGCATGCGTACCATACGTGGCAAGCCAAACAATTTCCAATGGCACGCAGTCGGTATTTACTAGACCCCCAAGAGGGTGGTAGATGTGGCACAAGGCCGAGTTTAACGTAGGTCTTCCGATCCCGTAGGCTCGGCCAAAAAATCCCCGTAGAACCCACATAAACGGGATCGGGTTGATCAACCTCCCCGAACGAGACTCTACCCTTCTGCTGAGCCTCGTCCAGGTTCCTCTCTGCCCGAAGGCAGAGAGTTCGACCGTCTATCTAGTCTCATGGCACGCAGTCTCAAATGACATCACGAAGTCCGAACCAATAAATACTACAACGCAAAGAAGATATTTAGCCGTTTCAATTTTAATATATACTAAAGTATATTATAGTTTATATAGATATTGACCTTGACTTGTATAAAAATACGTATGCTGTTGGCACACTGAATGATTGTAAAACCCTAAGTCGGCACATAATTAGCAAAATTTTGCCGACCCCTGCCTTAGGGTTATTTATCAACTTTCTTAGCTGAGTGTGAATCAAAGATCACAACCATTGGCGTCATCAAGACGACCAATAATTTCGCGTGGCAAAACAGAAAAGTAGTGCACAAAAACTGACAAAGTTTACAATAAACCTTTCCCTCGCCTGTCCAATATTCCTCCCTTCTTTTCATTGGTCTCATTTCCTGTTCAAAATTACCTTTAAAACAGGGAAAGGAAGAATCTCAATTTGGTTGTATTTATTTTTTTTGATGGCTGAGTAAATAATAAGTCGGGGTACATATGGGTTGGCCTGTCAGTATCATAAGTTTACGAGCTTGATGTGTCAATTAGGTTAGTTCTTAGATAAACGATGCGTGCGTCTGATAATGTTGACATAAAACAAACAGGAAACGCACAACTGGTTTATATATGTATTTTATTTGTGTTTCTTGTCATTTAGATAACTCAATGTAAAATATTTCATTCCGTAATCAAAACAGTTGATACGAAAAAGGCAAAATGTATTTTTTTTTAGATATATATAAAAAATAAATTATTTTTCTCTCTATATAACCTATGTCCCTTCATGGTGATCATGGCTCTCCACAGCTTCCTGACATATGTTACTTTTAACAAAACTTGTTCTGTTACAACTCCATGTTTGTCTTTGTGATACGGTTTGCTTCTTCCATTTGATGTAAATAATCAAGTATGTTTCTCGCTGCTTGACTCTTGTCATTGTAAGTGTTAAATTCTCCCAGTATCCTTTCCTCATAAACTTCAGCTGTCTTTTTTTTTCTGTTTGTTAGCAGTAGTTTCTTTGTAGTATCTATTCTTTAAAAGAAAAAGTCATCGTTTCACGTATAATCTGTTCATGGTCGTCTTAACAATCGTCAGTGAAATCGAATCGATATTGTTCAGGTCTTTTCGAATGGCATGATGTCGGAGTGTGGACTCGTCGGTCATCTCCATCCTCACCGGGTAAAGAGAGACACGAGCAACAGATGTTTCGGCAAAGACAAAAACACAACCGGCATTTGAAAAAGAACAAACATATGCGGAAATATACTTTTCATATCTCAATGAGCTTTGTTTAATCCTTTCTAGACATTTCACCACAACCCAAGCAAAAACTCAAATATTTTAAAATATTAAACCGCATCCAACAGAAGGCCCAAGAGCCACCCAAGATAGAGGGTTAATGCTAAAAGCGTTATGATGAAGTGTGTGATATAAATGAAAGAAGAGTAAGTAGAAAGTGAATGTTTTGAAGATAAGGAGGATAGATAATTGACTCTTGACAAGGTTATGATTATAGTGTCCAAGGAAGCATCCAGGTGGGAGTCTGCCACAAAAAGTGGTAGTTCCCGGAAAAAAGGCTGTTTGTGGAATTTTATTTTTATATATAGAAGAATTATTTGACACCGTGAAATTAGCATGTTGTGTTCTAGCTACAAAATTCTGAATTGGTGGAATTATTTTTGAACAGAAAAATATCAATTTAAAATTTCTTTCGATCAAGATTTAATTGAGAAACTCTTTTTAAAAATTTCTGAAAGTTTCAGAAATCCTTGACACCAGTGATTTTTAACCGCCGTGCCGCGGAACACTCTTAAATGTCTCGCGAAAGTAGGAAATCCCTTCATAAATGTTTCTTCTAATATTGAACTTCAGTTACGCGAAGAAGAATTGGCCACAATTTTTAGTGATTGAGGGCTTAAAATGAAACATTCGACGGTACACATTAATACATTTTGGATTTAACTACAAAAGGAATATCCCACATTAGCTGAAAAGGCTTTATCAGTTTTATTGCAATTTTCAACCTCTTATTTATGTGAATTCGGCTTCTCAACCCTAAGTAACATAAAAAATAAGACGCGAGAAAGACTACGCTCAACTGAAGAAGAAATGAGATTCTGTTTATCGCACATTCGACCAAACATTGAAGAAATCATGAAAAAGGTAGGCACAGGTTTCACACTAAATAAGCTGCACAAATAGTTGAATAGAAACATTGAAATAAAGTAAATTCATATTTGTGTGTGTATTTTAAAAAATACATCGTTTTATTTCATAGCATTCAAATGTATACCCTTTAAAAATGTTGCTAATGTACTGTGATACTTTCATTTACTCCTAGGTGGGTCGTTGCTTAAAAAGGTTGAGAAGCTTATCTTTACAACATCGTCAGGACAGCGTAATTGACAAGATGCAATAAATCTGGCCTTGTTGCAAATCTTGCAATGAACACGTGAATCTGATGATAGAATCAGCCATCTTTCCTTCCTTTATCTTACAGTATAAATCAGGTGTCTCCAAAGTGGCCAATATCGACCCTTGGGGACTCGATAGAACTAACCAGCGGACCGATGAATGCTTGGGAATCAAAATGGGATCGATAAATAAATCGTGGTTACTTATGACAAAAAAAATCAATTTCCAATCAAATATCAATTCCCTTGCTCATCAAACACATCCTTCATAATAAATGTCAACCGATTCAATAAAAAGGTATATCGTTTTTATATCAATTAATAATGGAGCACAAAACCAATGACTATGAGAGGAGGAAAGTCAAAATTCTCGTGGACTGGCAGAAATCTCTCCTCGCCATGATTAAGCATCGGAAGATGGCATGATTGGGTCACGTCATATGGTATAACAACCTCTGCAAGGCTATCATATAAGGTACTATTGAAGGCGGGTGCAAATGTAGGACGTTGTCTGTTTCAGATTGGGTGTCAGTTTGGGGTTAACTATTTGTCCATATCTGGGACCCTAACAGGTGCTACCACCCCGGATCAGGGTGGACCTGGCAACACCAGAAATTAAGAGGTGGTTCCATGCTCCTCGAAAACTCCCGATCAGAGGCCATGCTGTTGGATGTAGTTTATCGTCTTGCCCAGGACGCGGATGCAGTTTATCGTCTTGCCCAGGATGGACCAAACTTTTATCACTTTAGTCACAAGCCTATGTGCATGTATGTACACGTGGGTAACAGATGATAAAGATAAAACTCGTAACGGAAAATATGGTATTCATCAAGATATAGCGGTTGAAATATTCTTCGAGAAAATAATTCATCATAAGTTTTAGTTTTTTAATTGCTCGCAAATGTAGTGGTCGGCCAGATTTGACTTTTGTCCAACCAAAACAAGAAATAGGAATTTATGGATTTGCTGAAATGTTTGGTTGTGCGTTTATGCAGTAAGAATAAGTTGACTTTATGAGTAAGGCGAGGCGTTCGCATAGAAATAAAAAAAGAAAGAAAGAAAAAAAAAAAGAAAGAGAAACCGAAGGAAAAGTAGGCAAAGAAATAAAACAATAATGCCAGAAAAATTAAGTTGATCGATCTTGGCAGCGTCTTTAAATAAAAGTGAAAATATCGATATTTAATTAAGTTATCCTCATCCATTACTCGGGTCAAACTCACTAAAAAGAAAAAAAAATCATTCATAAGACTTCCTTTATACTTTACTACGGCGAGACACTTTTTTCAATTAAAAAAAAAAAAAAAAAAAAAAAATATTTATACTCTTTTGGAAAAGCAAATTTTGGTGTTCCTTTATAGGCAGCGTATTGAAAAAGTAAATGCAAGAATCTTAGAGGTCTATACGTGAACAAACTATACTTATATCATTGTTAAAGGAGAAAGCGGTATTTTTCACCTGATCAAAATGTCTTCATCGCCTTATTATTTTTTCTTTATTGAAACGAGAGAGAGAGAAAGAGAAAGAGAGAGAGAGAGAGAGAAAGAGAAAGAGAAAGAAAGAGAGAGAGAGATTTATTTTTGATATCTTCAATTCGAGAAATCTTGTGATTGAGCAACGCAATCGTCTGTGTCTGTGTGTGCGTGCCTCTCGGTAAGAATTCTTACATTGAATAATCGTATGATAGTACTTTTTGCTGTGGCGGTCTACCGTAATAATTAATAAGAAAAAATCCTCTCGCAGAACATGGCAGCGAGTTCGGCCCTCACTAGGTGCCTCACTATTTCCTCTTAAGCGAAACTTAAAAAAATATCTTTTCACTCCTAGCAAGGCAATCAAACCACTAAGACAGAAGGGGTTACTGAGTGTGAAAAAAAGAAAGAAAAACAGAAATATTATTAAGGAGCAAGGACAATTAAACAAGAAAAGAAGACAGTAGATAATGATTGACATTATACTTAAAAGCAAGAAACCGGAAAAAGAGTTCCACTAACGAAAAGTGCCAGAGAAGAAACTGCTAGCATAGAACTTACGGTTGCATCTAGTGAACTCAACTGAAAATTGATGAGGCCTTGTTACCAATCTTATATTCCGTTTTAATTAATAGATTCTAGGTACCACAGTGGAAACTAATATTTATTTTGAATAATTCAAAAATGTGCCTTTAAGGAGGGAGAATAGGGGATGGTTTGTCTTCAGTCTGTCTTCTCTTAAACTTAGCTACGATTACTGAATCAAAGATAGCACAGTATTCCTTACACCAAAACAGCACATTCTTACTACAGTCACCATAATACCTCGGGGTCTCTATGTCGTCCAAACTAGTTCCCATATGTACAAATTGTCTGAGGAGGGGATAACAATAACATTGGAAAGTAAATCAGAACAATTACCATGAAAGTATTTATAAATAAAGTCACAGGGGTGTTACATTACGGAGGTGGGAAAGTGACTGAAGCCGAGATGTCAGGTCAGTACTAATAACATTGCAGAGTCTTTATTATTTTATGCTTTCTAATTCGACTAGCGTTCTCATCTTTGTTGTCATGGTCACAACATTTGTATTCTCCGACCTTCTTCAGCTGCCCTTCGTAGTAACCCTAGAATTTCGAACCGAAATCCACGCGGGTAGAATTACTCATTCCCTTTTCGATGCTTAGGGGAGATAACTCGTATCAGTTAATACTCACCTGTCTCGTTCACCATTGTGTTGCTTGTCGAGTTCTTCCACTGAAGCAGAGTATGCGATTTTACAACGAAACGAAATTGTTGTGGACACATGCATATTTATCATGGATATCGCTCGAAATTATGTATTGCATAGATTTAGGAAACAAATAATAGTACAATGTAAAAGAGAGAAGTATTATATGTGGCAGCAATATTCTAAGCATGAACTCTTAGATATGTAAAATAGGTTCAGGAGAGGAAGATTGTTTCGCACGACAGAGGGAACAAACTTTTTTAGCATCTGACCTAATAATTGATTCAATATCGTATTTCCACTTCATGTGAGACGAGAACGTTAAACTGAGAAGGCACAGCGAGTCACTAGGGTTAGTTTTGGAAACGTTAAGATTAACAAGCCATTCTTTGTCTCAGTTTATAACAGACAGAATTTCGTTTTGGATATCGGCCGCCAATTTGATCTTATTGATCCGATCAGACTTAATATCGAGACAGGAGAAAGTGGTTATGTCTTCAGCGTAGACACAAAAGGTGAGAACTAATGCCTTCGGGAAAGTTATTAATGAAAATTAAATACAGGATAGGACTAAGGATGGAGTCTTGTGGGACACCTGCATTAGAAGTAAATGATCTAGACGAGTGGCCGTCCAGGATGACTTTCATTTCACGAATTGAAAGACTGGATAAGTTAAAAAATTTGGCAGGAGATTTCTTAAGTTTTCAGATTGTGAAGAAGACGTCCATGCCAAATCATGTCGAAAGCTCTCAAGATGCCTAAAGCTAAAACAGAGTCTTCACCATTCTCATAAAGAGCTTGATAAACTCTTTCTGCAATTATCATAATTAATCACTAGCTGATTTCTGAAAAACGAAAACAGGGCGCCTAGAAGTTACCCAAAAATAGATAGAAGGCTTATAGGCCAGTAGTGTGAAGGGTTGGACGGTTCACAGGAGTACTTCAAAAGTGGAACAACAGATGAGGAATTCCAGCTGGCATGAAAGCAAGAAGCAAAGAGATACTTATAGTGTTTAGAGAGAGCGGATGCCAGTTTGGGAGCACTTTTCTAAATGAATATTCCAGTCAAGTACTGCGCTTGATTTCAAAAAGTGTAGTTACCATAATGAAGAGTTCATTCGAACAATTTTCATAAATGTATTTATATAAATATCGTAAGGAAGCAATCTTATGACGGTGGGGGTGACTGAACCTGAGGCTCTAGATCAGGACCAATAATTTTGCTGATTCTTCTTTGTACTTTATCAAGGAGCCCTAGATGAATAGCAGGAGCATTGGACCATATGTGTATTCTAAGCATGTTCTTATTGACATGTTAAATAGATTCAGGAGAGGAAGATTGTATCACACAAAACAGAACATGTTCTTAGCCGAGAAGGCGCAACGCGTCACTAAAGGTAGTTTTAGAAGTATTAACAAAAGACTGAATTTGATTTTGGACATCAGCCATCAATTTGATTTTATTGATCTGATCAGACTTACTACCGAGACAGGAGAAAGTGATTATGTCTTCAGCGTAGACACAAAAGGTGAGAACTGATGCCATCGGGAAAGTTATTAATGAAAATTAAATGCAAAATAGGAACATTGTGGGACACCTGCATTAGAAGTAAATGAGCTAGACGAGTGGCAGTCCAGGAAGACTTTCATTTCGCGAATTGATAGGAAAGACTGGATAAGTTCATAAATTTGGCAGCAGATTTCGTAACTTTTCAGCTTGTGGAGAAGACGTGCATGCCAAATCATGTCGAAAGCTCTCATGATGTCCAAAGCTACAACTTCTTAAGAGCCATTTGTTTATAATGTGTATTTAAGTAACAGTTTTTCATTGGTTCATTAAAAACGACAGAAAAAATTCTAATAAAGTCTTCAACACTGTAAAGGTGGTTTAAATCCAACAACTGGTATTATATAAACGGCCATGTCGAATTTTACAAGTATGTGAATACTGGAAATATCAAGCGTCTTCATAACTACAGATCTAAATGAACAGACGTATCATTGAAAGCACTCGATCACACAGATTCAGAAAATATCTATACTCATTCGACATAAAATTAAGCTCCCTAGGAGTAGAAGTTTACCCGATGTTTCCTGTTTAGAATTGGGTTTCTGGTTCATTCTAAAGTCTACTTTATACTTCGAACGTCTCCGCCTAAACTCTGAAATATTATTTACTATTTATTTCCTCAATAGGAGTAGATAGGTTCAACTATCGTAAGGTTCACACCTCTCCTCGGTCTTTTGAACAGGAGTAGAGGTTTTTCCCTTGTTTCCTATTGAGGATTCGGTTTCCAGTTCCTTCTAAAGTCTTCTTATTCTATTTCATTCATTGTAGCCTCTTGTGTTTTTTGTGGTATTATCACCTTGTTTGTGATGGACTGAATTTTAAAAATGCATGAAATGTTACCTATAAAAAAAAATCTTTTTGTGGTTTTAACAGAAACATGTATCAATATAAGGTTTATATATATATGGGTTTCACACTAGTTATCAAAACGTGACTATTGGCCTTTTCAAATTTATCCCTGTAATGTCAAATCTTGTGCCTCCATTGATGTGTACGCGCCGAGAATATTAGCAATATTATAATAGTCAATATTAGCCAATAATTGTCTATGATACAAGTTATTTGACCTATAACTTAAAAATGGCGTACCAAAGCGGTCATAGATTATTGGGAATAAACCTTAATGTATAAAGTACATATTAATTAATATAATCATTTTCTCTCATACAGATATATGCATGCACACATTAATACATACTCACTCGGGCACCTCGAGGAGGTGTAATGGTTATCAAGCTTGTCTCGCTAGAACAATTACGACTGAGTAGTAAGTTCGATTCAAACTCGGTGGCCCCCTACTTTCGGCCTTGTGCCACACCTAAGCTAGGCTTGAAAAATCACTAATACATACCCACTTGCATACATAGTAACTTATCTGCTACTGGGTTGGAATGAGGACACGTAATCAATTTCCTTGTATTTTACTAGAGTTATAAAAAAATATTTCACGTAAATAGCAGGAATCGCTATAACTATTTGTACTTCATAGTTATAAAAGTTTTATAAACCCTAAAATTTATTGCCAAAAATGAAAGTTCATTGTCCCATTTTGTTTTCAGTTTCCAAGTCAATTCTCATCAAACGTCCGAAATGGAATCTCGTATTTCAAAAAATATGAGGAAATGGTTGGCATTAAATAAAGGAAGCGCTTAGTATTTTCCGGTTGTAAAAATTGCACAATAGCCAACGTGGCGTGAATTATGACTAAATGCTTTTGTTGTATTAAAAAAAAAAAGGCAAAAGCCTTTGTAAAAGTTACAACAGAAAGAATTTAATTTATGCTTATCAGATTTTGTCCGTTGGAGGAATGGATTTTGGGAAATTTCCAGCATAATAACCTTGTACAGATTAAAAGGAGCTAATATAACCGAATTAGCTGTTTAGCGTTTATCTGATATTTTAAAAACCCTTTCACCCCAAGCAAGGCGTTAATGTTACTAAGAAGCAAGGGGTGGGGAGCTACAGAGAGTGAAAGAGAATGAGAAGACGCTAGTGAGGAAAAAGGACAATAAAAGAACAGGAATCAGGAAACCAGAGAATGGCGATTGAGGTTGCATTTTCAATTTTTGAAGTGACAGAAGCAAGGCACCGGGAAAGAGTCCCACGGGCGAGAGGTACGAGAAAAGAAACTATTGAAAAAGAACTTACAGTCACATCTAGCTATTTCGATAGTAAAAGGGTGCGTCCTAGTTGCCAATCTAGAAGTACCCTTAAGTGCCTGCTGCAGATAGTAGAATGTTGTGTTCTCAAATTTGCTTTTGCAATTTTCCCCAATTAAACTCTGAAATTTACTGTCGGACAGAAGAGATAATAAACTAATTCTAGACAATTTACTATTATACAACATCGGTTCTGTCTTGGTTGGTTGGATCATCATTCGTAGCGTTGAAATACGTATACGCAGTTATTTTCCAAACATTCTAATATATATATATATATATATATATATATATATATGTGTGTGTGTGTGTATAAGTAAGTAAGTACTTGGAATGAGCGCTTAAACGAGCAAGTACCGTCACTAGAACCAATGAAAATAAAGATGTAAAAAGAGAGAATAGATAAATACAAGCAAATATTCTCTCTGTCGAAGGTGTGACATGAACTTTCCACGAAGAAGCTATAAGAGCTGTAAGCGCTTACCCTAAAAGCTCATCCACAGTAAGTCACACTATAGCATATTGAAGAACATTTCGTTGTGTGTACAGTAAAAGACGAGAATTATTTTTAAAAAGTTTCCAATCGAAATTTGTTTCTGGACAAGCAAATATAGTATTTCATTTCTTGTATAATTCAGAAAATAAATTGAATACAAAAAGTAAATAGTGTAAAGATAAGAAGTGAAGATTTAATGAATGATTTAACAAACAGATGATTCAATTTTAAAACGCATAAAAGGCAAGTGAAAATTGCTCCACTTAATCCTACCTGCAACAATGAGAGAATAAAACGCGATTCAACTTGAATTATTAATACTGATATGATTAAAGCAAACTTGTAGCAGCGAGCATTACGTTTCTGATCTTGTGTATACGAGTGGGGTTGAGTATTCAGTGCTCCAAGGCAAGTGAATGAACAGGAAGATAAAAAAAAAGTGTGGGATTTATCCTATTGCCACAACTATCTTTGATAAATTCTCAAGAACGACCACAACTGTTGCTAACACGTTTCATTGTCTTTTATTTCATACACTGTTTCATTTATCTTGCTTATTTCTTCGATTTTTTGAATTAAAGTAAAAGAAAATGATACATTCTTTTCCATTTCTTACGCGTCTATTTTTTTCTTATAAATTTTTATGTCAGTTCTTTTCACTGTGTTTTCTCCTCGTCTTACTTGTTTTTCTTTCAACGCCTTCCATTTTATTTTCCCCGACCTCTAATGTTCTTAATTCTCCCATGTATTTTATCGCATATCCGATAATTTCTCTATACGGAGATTCGTTATGCGTTCACTTGAAGCGTCTCTAAATTGGATTGGTCACCAAATTATCAATACTAGTACAGATTAAACGTTACTAGTTCGGGATTTAATAATCCAGCAGCTTCGATGGTAAGAGATTATAACTTTTGTTTGTTCTTTTCTAAACAACCACCAAGCATTTTCAACAGGAAATTGACAATATTAATTATCAAAATCTTTGTGCCAATGGTATAAAGAAAGATGGGAGAAAATTCTGATGTAAAAATTATTTGTGTATTCTCTGGAGAAGTAGAGATATTTGTGAAAAGTTTGAAAAGGTATTTACCTGTAATGAAAAAAAAATCATATGAATTTACATCTGAAACGTTTAAGGTAAAAGAAAAATCTATTAAAAATCACGTAATCATTGATTTCAATAAAATATTTCTTATTTACTGTAGTACCCTTTAGTAGCAGTAGCAGCGGTAAACGCTGTATCAGCTTGAATATAAAAACACGTGAACCCTAAAGTAACTCTGTGTCTCGGATTTTTCCTCTTTCGAAGGCGTGACATGAACTTTCCACGCTGAAGCTAAAAGAGCTGTAAGCGCTTCTCCTAAAAACTCACCCGCAGTAAGTCACACTATAACATATTGAAGAACATTTCGTTGTGTATACAATAAAAAACGAGAATTATTTTTAAAAAGTTTCCAATCGAAATTTGTTTCTTTTATCATCATATTCTTCTCTCCTTTAATTTGATGTTTTATTTTGATTCAACAGTCATTACTGTTTGAGTTTTACACACTTTAAATCTAAGTCCTAATGAAATAAATTAATATGGACTAAACAGCAGGAATGACTGGATTCTATAGCCTTGGTTGGCAACCAGTCTATCGCAGAAAGTAACGGCAGCCAACTGCTGGAATTCTTCTGCCAAATAGATTATGAATCGAAAAAGAGATATGATCAACCAAGCGTGTATCACGCAAGGCACCTAAGGAAGACTTGAAGAAAGCACCCTGAGGCTGTATACTCTTCAAAAGTAAGTATAGTGAAGTAAGATTATGGAACTTCTGACGCCGCTTGAACTTGCATCTTATATTCTGAAAGCTTGTATTTTTTCGTGCACGACACCTTATTCCAATGGAACACATATATGAAACTGTATGAGAGATTCTTTAAAAGACCACCATAGAACGAAGAAGTGGTTGGCAGAATATATGAACGACTATCTTGAAAGTTAAGAGATTGAAGTCTTAGCGAAAAATGACATCTTGCAGACTAGACATGGAGTTAAGGAAATGGGCCTATTTATCAACAAACCAAGGAAACAGTCCTTTTAAAAATCTTTTTCGTTGTTTTGTTTAGACAAGGACTGTTCTTTGTATAGACACACTTAGACAAAGAGAAAAGCCATTTGCACTGTAGATAAATAGATTTCATAAACTCACAGAGATAAAAAAAAAAATAGGGGCCCAAATAAATAACAACGCTACGTTGTTTTGTGTATGGAAATATAAATAAAAAAATAAATGAGGTATTTTTCTTCTTTAGTCAAAGTTTAGAATATTGTCTCAGATGGCAAGGGAGGAGAATAAGACGAAGAAAAAGCGTAAAGAGATAAGAGTTTTCCCATGGCCTAGAGAAAGATTTGAAGATTATAGGAATATAAAGGGAAAGAGTAATGTAAAGAATAAATAATAAAATGAAATCGGGCTGATGTAGAAAGAATGAAGAAAGTAAGAAAGAACTGAAGAGACAATGAAAGAATAAAAAAAAGAAGAGCTCAATGAATAAAGTAAAGAAATAAAGGGTACAAGATGAAAAGGAAAGAGAATAGGAAGTAAAAGAAAGAAATTTATAATTTCATTCGAAATAAAGAAAGAGTGCTAACAGTGAATACTGGACAATTTCCTCGTAAATGAAGAGGAGACTTGAAGTGACTGAAATAAGGTTTTATAGAAAACTGCTGAAAATCCTATAGACGCAAAAGGTAAGCATCAAAAAGGTAACTTATGGTTAGAATCAGAAAAGGTTGAAATTTCTGGAACACATAAGAGGAAAGAGAGCTTGGAGAATTCGTCACTCACAGAACATACTGACGGCAAGATTGACCGAAGAAAGAGCGACTGCTCTACATAACAAGTTTGTATAAATGGACAGAAATACTTAGGTGGGAGGGATGATAAGACAAACGTTGTTTAAAGCTACCAAGGAGACCGTAGCGAACTTTGAACGTCTCCGTCCTGATGGGACACGGTGATAACTAGTAATAACTTGACTAGTAATAAGCACCTGTAAATGTTTAACTTACTAGTAATTTTGCATATAATTTTGAGGAAAAGACAAAAGGTATGAATATCAATGTTTCTGAATGTTAGCTATTAATATATATATATATATATATATATGTAAGCAAATGTGTGGATGTAGATCCGACGGTATGATGAAAATGTGGAAAAGACAAAGCAAAATCCGAATATATGAGTTTACTGTTTTTATTATGTTTTTTTGTTTTTGTTATTCTGTCGACGTCAGACGTTTCGGTCAAATAGACCAGTCCTGTATATATCGTCTCTCCATCAAACTTAAATCCAATATAATTATGTCTCCATTAACCATGTCCTGAAGAAGGTCTATTTGACCGAAACGTCTGACGTCGACAGAATAACAAAAACAAAAAACATAATAAAAACAGTAAACTCATATATTCGGATTTTGCTTTGTCTTTTCCACATTTTCATCATATATATATATATATATATATATATATATATATATATATATATAAATAAATAAATCACTGTCCAATCAAAATCCAGAGATCATACTAAACAATGCTAATGAGTCATTTGACATGAGTGATTTGATTAAGTAATTCACATTAGGCCAGACTACATTGATTTATATGAGCTATTCAGGGCCTCTATGAGATGACTGTTCAGTTACATGACTGCGTCATCATACGACACGTCTGCATTGTTTTCCGTTTCCTGATTGGGTGCTCTGATTAGAGAGAACATTGACTGAAGCATAGTCAATATATTGAAGTTAGCCTGGAAACTACTGTTGACTTCGTAGTTCTATGAGCGCCTCCTGGTGGTGTAATGGTTGTCAAGAAAAATGGTTACCTAAAGAGAAAGGAGTTCTTTGAAATAAACGCAGTGGTGCTTCTGTTTGTCTGGTGTCGTAATGAAGAATTTTGCCTACCAATTAGATTCTGAATTTGTGATATTTTGAAATCGGCGGTACAATGAGAATATTGCCAATAAATTCCATTTTCAAAAGATGAGTGGGAAGTCATGCTCGTGGGTGGAGAGATGATCTGACTGGGTGGCGGCGGAACTAAAGGACAGCGCACTTTTACAATTCACTTACAATCTTGGCCCCAATCAACAATGGAACAGCATTCGTCGTCTTGCTCTGTTTTGTTGGCACGAGGGAATTGCCAATTCTACAATCTATCAATCTTTCTTTTCCAGGCAGGACAAAACAATTTCTTTCATTTACTTCTCTCTTTTTAGTTTTCTGAATAAATTCTCGAAGTCCATTTTATCTCTGACAGCACCAAAGAGGTGGGTGGAGGGGTTTATGAATTTTGAGGGGAGAGAGAGAGAGAGAGAGAGAGAGAGAGAGAGAGAGAGAGAGAGAGAGAGGAAACGAAGTGAAATAAAAGCCAAATAAGAGATATAGTGATAAATAAAAGGGGGGGATATAGTGAGAAAAAAAAGAGTGAAAGCCACGGTAAAAAAGAGAGATATAGCTAGAATTAAAAACTTAAATCAGGGGGAGGGGGTGGTGTGAGAAGGTATATATGACAATTGTGGATTTGGGCAGCAATCTATCTTTTATACAAGTTTCGGTAAAGACAACTGATAAGGTGCTGCGATTAAACTTTTTATTTAATGTTTCTTGTATTCGTAGAAGTGTTTTCTTTTATGGACATATATGAAGACATAAATAGAAAAAAAAAGTGATGTTTTTACAATAATAACATCTTTTCTAATACCGTTAAATTTCAGAACGAGGCGATCATGGCTCTCTTCGTTTCATTATTATCCGTGAATTGCCACCAATTCTGTGGTAAAAATAGTGCAGCGGATTTCTGTTGCCTTCTCCACGGTATTTGAATGCAGTGCTGTCTTTTTCTTAGACTGGTTGCCACCCAAGGCTAGAGGAATCACATTACCCTGCTATTTAACCCATAGCTAGGTGCTGGAGAAGAAATGGGTTCACGTCTTTCCCAAGAGCATTTGTACAAAAGTGAACGAAACAGACCAGACCTGAATTTGAACTCGGTTCACTGATTTCACTTCTCACGCCTCTAATCGATCTCGACACATCGGAGAGTGAATAGCATATAAGTTTGTGTGTGTGTGTGTGTGTGTGTGTGTGTGTGTGTGTGTGTGTGTGTGTGTGTGTATAGATTGATTGCTAGATATCGGCACAGTTAAATTGACTGATATCATTATAGATTAATGGTGAGATTTAAGAATAGTCAATGGGGAAAGGAAGAGGAGAGACACAATAAACGTGTAATAAATAAAGCAGTGTTAGTCTGTCTGTGCTTCTAACTTATATCAACAAGAAAATAAATTACTTCGTTTTATTTAAAAAAAAAAATGTATTGCTACAGACTTCGACGTATTATTTCTGAAGTAGAATCATTTATACCAAAGGTTCTCAACCAGGGGTAAATTTACCCCTAGGGGGTAAAAAATTATATAGTCGGGGGTAAATAATTGAAGTACCTGATAATGTAAAAAATAATGTTTTTGTATTTTTACTAATGACTAATTTGCACAATTTTTAGTCACAAATTAGTCAGTACTAATCATAATCATTAATTCAAAAACAAATTTTTTTAGTATTTTCCAAAATTTTTTTAAATTGCCAAAAACAAAAATACTAAAAAAACTATTTTTTGAATGATTATGATTAGTATTAATTTGTAGATCTACTAATACAGCGGATAAAATGAATAATTTTTTTTATTAATGACTACAAACGTTAACAAAAATACTGAATTTTATACAGAGTACTAACTTATACTAAAACATTAGTAGATTAGTACTAAATAAGAAATCAGTATTTTGAGTGTCGCTTAGTATTTTTTTTTAGTCACAATATTTTGACTAAAAAAACCCTTAGTATTTTGAATGAAAAAATCATTCATTCATTTAATCACGAAATTGTATATCAATGCATTATGATGGCTATGACTTTTTTGTATGGGAGTAGGGGGTAAATAGAGAAATACATAAAGCCGAGGGGGTCAATGATGGAGGAAAGGTTGAGAATGACTGATTTATACGTTGTTCACTTTCAAGACCATTGCGTGACTGGCCAGGGTGTCACCTTGCCCGATGGTAAGTGTGCCCCTGATGAAGTGTGCCCCTGATGAAGTGGGCCCTCTGTATCAAATAAAACTGCAATAAAAAAAATCAATCACAGACAACTTTTCTTTTATTAATAAAAAGAACTTTAAAAAGTCCTCTGCAAACTATCAGTTACTCAAGTCCAGTGTGAGAGGAAATTTTCAAAACTAAAGTTTATAAAGTGAAGAAATTCGCTGTCTGAGGAGAATTTTAAATAATACATGTTGTTATCCATTGAAAAGGGATTGTTAGATGAATTGGGTACCGAAGCAATTATTGGCAAATTCCACAATCATCTACTGAACAGAAATGGTTGCTCTTAATATAGTGGACTTCATGCAATGCTCTCTTTTGCTTTTGGATTATCTGTAAATGTGTAAACTGTGCAATAAACTATTTTAAAATATTAACAAATTATTTAAAATTAAAAATAAATGAATAAATATAGCAACTATAGCATTCCGTATTTACATTTATTATTTCCTGCCGGTAATAAGTACAGTACAAATACACTATAATTATTAAGAAATGCACATTTTATCCGCAAAAAGTTTAAATGTAGCCTTTTTTCCATATGTTTTATTGAAAATTTTATTTATTTGTTATGTAAATTAAACGATAGTATTGTAGTTGTGGATTGGCCCCCTTTGTCTCCTGGCAACCAATATTTTTAGACCCAGTCAGCCATTGTTCAAGACAGACCATCGGTGTGCAAAGAGAACATTGGGGGAGGGAAAAACAGAGAGAGTATATTTCGGAAAAGAGAAACGAGAAAGAAAAAGAGACGGGAAGGAAAGTAAATATAAATTCATTTCAGAAAGGAATTAAGAGACAATATGGCAGAGATAATATGGAAGAGACAATTTAAAAATGAGAGAAACAAAAGAGGAAGAAAGTGTAATCAATGGAGAGAGTAATAAAAATCTGAGAAAAAGAAAGTGTGTGAATTCTTTTTTATGTGCTGTGCCACTTCAGGATGTGGGCGATCATGACTCTCCACAACATCCTATTCTTTGTAGCCCTTAGTAAAATTGAGTCATCATCTTCACACACACATATATATATACACACACATCAAAACACAAATATATCTACACATACACGCACACAGAATGATTGTATGTATATATATATATATATATATATATATATATATATATAGCCTCTAAGCAAAGCATACAGACACATATACACACATTTATAAGCATGCATACATACAAACATTCACACAGAATGCCACATTACACACACATATACACACACTTCCGCAGATATTTTTGCACTTTAGATGAATCATAATTTAAACATAAATGCTTTACTGATAAAAAAGATATTTACGGTAAATTGCACAGATAATCACATTTTAGCCATTAGTAACATTTGCATTTTATTGACATGTGATTGATTTCTAAATTAAAACTATAATACAATGTTCTCTTAAAAAGCAATTTAACCGAGTGAAAAAGTCTTCATAGAATTTGGTGTGTATGTATGTATGCATGTGTTTGCGGGATTCTATGCAGTTATATAGACTGCCATTATATTGTAAGCATCTCAGCTTGAGTTAGGTTTCAATACTTTCAGATTTTGCACCAATTATTGTTGTCTGAGCTTGAATTAACAAAACATTCTCTCATATCTTTCTTGAATTGAATTGAGATATGCAGAGCTCAGCACTTTATCCTTGAGCGCAGAAGGCAATGACAAGGCTTTTGTGCAAATAATAGTGATTTGGATTTTGAAGATGCATTTTTAGCATAGCTTGACTATGGCTGCTAGCAATTTCCATTATGGTCAGAAGTCAAATAAATCCTTTTTTTTCTCCAAATGTTCAGACTTTTAAAAAATACAATGGACACTTAGAAAATTTGGTTTAAAATGGTTCAGTTAATCGACAGAACCATCCACACACAAAAAAGGCAGACCAGAGAAACACCCACAGGTCTCACGCACATTTAAAAGAGTTCAATATCACGCACACTCGTGCAGAAAAGGGCTCAGGCAACCAACAAAATAAACCAAATACCCTATCACACACAGAAAGGGGCAGAGTTAACCTACAAAAACATAAAACGTGCGTGCGTACAAACACAGGCACGCATATAAAAGGTTTCATGTAACACGCGCAAATACCGGAAATACATAAAAAAACAAAAACAAAAAAAAACAAAAAACAAAAAAAAACAAAAAAAAACACGCACACAATAAAAGGTTGGCGCAATCCATAAAACATGAAAGAAACTTGAACAAAAGGTCTCAGGTATCCCACAGTAACACCCGACACATGTTTGAAGAAAACTTCCCTAATATTTTGGGAAATAATTTTCCTGGGTTGTCCAACATTTTTGCTGTTTCTTATCAAAATATTCAGTTCTTTTTATTTTTACAATTGTTAGTAACAACTTTCTTATCTGACATATGTTGCGTCAAGCAACAATTTTACTGTTTTTGATGAATATGTAGCAAATAATATTGTTTTTTTTTGTTTAGTTTAAAAAACTCTGGACAAAACTGCGGAATATCTGTCTATATCTCTGAGATGAGGATTCCTTGCATTATTCGGACTGTTATCCTCATCTTCATTGCCATATTCACAACGTTTCAGCCGTTGTACGCTCCGGTCTTTTTCAGGTGATTGGAAGGGTTCGTTTCGAAATTCCAATCACCTGATGAAGGCCGGAGCGTACAGCAGCCGAAACATTGTGAATATGGCAAGGAAGATGAGGATAACAGTCCGAATAATGTAAGTAAAACTGTAATTTCTCATATCCATTGGTTTATCTGAATGATACCGAATTTATTGTTATGTCTGCCGGGTGAAACAAACTTGGAAAATTGTATAATAATAATTAAACATGAATGATTATCCTTGAAACTATTAATGTCGCTAGGAGTGCCATTGAATGGCTATAAAGTACCCAGAGAGAGAGAGAGAGAGAGAGAGAGAGAGAGAGAGAGAGAGAGAGAGAGAGAGAGAGATTTATCTACAATAGTCTGAAAGAAATAAAGTTACATTTGTGATATTTTATCTTAAGATTTAATAAAATAAAATAAATCCGAGGAACAATATGGGAGGCATGAAATAAAGAGAATAAAAAATAGTAATGATATTAGCGATACTTGAATTTTTTACCCAATATTATGTTAGCCAATTTTATATGCCATGCCGTTCAAAACATTGGCTTTCCACAGTTTCCAGTTATTTTAACTTCTAAGCGACGTTTGTTTCTTTCATTACCGCCCTCAGACCCTGGCTATGTCACCCCTTTACACAAACTCATATTTTGTTTCTCTCCATTCTGTCCCACCTTTCTATTTTCCAAGTCCTCTTTCCTCATCATGGGTCCCAGAAATATCGCATTTCTCTTTTTAATTTTAAGTATACGTGTCCTTCTAGTTCCCATACTGAGATTAAAACAACATGTTTTCCTAAAAGAGGCTAATAAAAATTGTGCCTTCTAAAAAAAAAAAGTGCATCTTTTGGCGCGAAAGAGAAAGGAAGATAAAACAAAAAAACAATTAGTAATTCAACTCAGAATGCTAAAAACTTTAGAATCTTCAGAAGTTGGAGATGGATGCCATCTTCACAGATGCATCCCACCAGCGCCATCAGTGTCTTTTATTCCAAGCGGAAAAAAAAATAAAAGAAAGAAATAGCAAAAAAAAAAAAAAAATTTTTTTAAAATGGTAAAATAAAACAAAAGCTTCTAAACTGTCCCAGAAACGGCAAAGTGATTAGAAACATATTGCGAATAACCACAGGATTCTTCTCTCGCAGAACCAATACCCAGACATTTCTCCTGAGGTGGCAACGATTTTCCATTCTGATCTTATCTTGGAGGCATGTTGAAACCAGCTGCTGCCACAGAACTATCCCTCGGGAGGAACCTATTCTTGTAATGTTGTTCCACGAGAGAGTTGAAGGATCTAGGAACAACTGTGCAGGATTGTACGGAGAAATCGCTAATTACCTCTTGACATTTTCTTTTGAGACAACAATATCTACACTATCCTTCTCAATAAGCATTGGTCACGTATAATTTATTTTGCGTGAAGAACGTACAAAGTACGACAAGACGAGCTTTGTAAAAATAAAAAAATAAAAATCGCGGATAGATGGAATTTTGGGGCTGTCATCTATAAAGTAAATAAAAATAAATTGTTGTTTGGAATTTTAAAATTGTACTGAATTTAATTCAGAGATGCTTGCTCCAAAATGTTACTAATATATCAGGAGTTACTTATGTTCGCACTGTCTATTTCTATCGTTACCTCTCTTATATAAGTTAACATTGAAGTCAACGCTCAGAGCCTCTAAGTGTTGACTTCAATGTTCACTTTTATATTTACATACGCTCTATATATGATATCGAGCACTTTATCCCATATATATATATATAGCATATGTTATAACTATATTTCTTCATATATATAAGAGATTAAATAGTTCAACCCAAGAATGAATTTATAATGGATTTATTTTAAGATATTCATCATTTTTTTATTACTTCAAACTTTATTAAAGTGGATACTTATTAATATGGTAACTTCCTTCCTTTAATAAGGATACTAAGAAACTTGTCTGTGAATATGAGAGGATTATATTAAAAGTAAGTAGAAACATTTGTCTAAATTATTTAATGAGACATCTTAGTATATATATATAGATCGAGTATGGATAGGAATCCGACAAAATGATAGTATAAAGAACAAGTAGGAAACAGGTCTTAATCTAACATGATTCACTTTATTAAAGCTTCGTCGGAGATCAAGATAAAAAAAACATTTCTCTCTCTTGGTCTCTGACGAAACTTTAGTAAAATTGAAACATATTAGATTAAGATCTGTTTCCTACTTGTTCTTTATCCTATCATGAGTATATATATATATATATATATATATATATATATATATATATATATATATATATATTAGGTTCTATGGAAAACAATGTCCGATTTTAGAATCAGCTTTATTCCATAATTAATGTATGTAAACAGTGTTTAAATCATCAAAACAGGAATCTGGAACATTTCTGCCACTGAATTACAGGGTTATGCATGTCTTGATGATAAAATTCTAAAGGTTTGGACATCAAGAAATCTTGGAATGCAGCTCCTGCATCTTTGCAACGGAATGTCTTTTGGCTTTAAACGAATTGACAAGATGCTTGAAAAAGTGGTAGTCAGTAGGTGAGAGATTAAGGGAATATAGTGGGTGTGGCAAAGTATCGTATCCCAAGTCAGTGAACTTCTAGTCACATGTACCCCAGCATTTTCATGAAGCAGAATTGGATATTGTCGGTCGCATTTTGCTGAACTGAATGCGCATTTCACCAGCTGCAGGGACACTCTTTTTAAATTCCTGAAAACTGTAATGGATAACGCCAATAGCGGGTCACCAGAGATTCACCATAAAATTTCTGTTGGTGCAATTTCAGTTTTGCATGTGTTTGATTGCTCCGTCATGATGAAGCCATTGAATCGGTTGTTTACGATTACCATAATGGATCAATTTCTCATCTCAAGTCTCTATTCGATCAAGAAATGTCTCATTGGAATTTCGCAGATGCAGAATGGAACATAGTCCAAAACGTCGAACTCTTTGACTTCATGTGGAACCCATTTATCGAAATTCTTCACCTTACCAATTCTTTTGAGATGGTCTGATATAATTGAAATGCTGACACTAATTATCTGAGAAATTTCTCTGTCATTTTGACGTGGGTTTTGTTTGACTATTGTTTTCAGGCGTCGATTGTCAATTGCAAATGGACGTCCTTTACTGCCTTGATCTTCACGACTCGCATCCTCACTACGGTACTGCCCGATCACAAGTGGACCCTTCACCCCACGCTCTCTTAATGTTGACGGTAGCCTGAGAAGCATTGTGGCCAAGCTTGAACTCTTTCTTTCAGGTTCAAGATGAAGGTTATATAATGTTTTAAGTGGAGTTATGACAGGGATATAAAATTAACAAAGAGGACACATTAACAATTAGGAAGCAGTAATAGATTTTGGTGCAATTAGTATAATAATGTATTAAAACACAATTAAAATGTTTATTCAAAAATCGGATATTATTTTTGAACAAACTAATAATAAATTGCAATACACACACACACACACACACACACATTATATATATATATATATATATATATATATATATATATATTGCAGTGTATATACTCTATGCGCCATACTACTGAAAATCTATCGGCCTAAGAGAGAGAATTAAAAAAATTGTTTGGTCATTTTCTCACATTTTGGGAAGTGGATGGGACTGATATTTATCCAGCACCGTCTCGAATACATGTCACCAAATTAATGTAAAAAATAACTGTGTGTGTGTGTGTGGATATTAATTATCAGCCAATGTTAGACCAGCAGATAGTCAGTATAATCTTTTGTTGGCGTAATTTTGGTTTTAGAGAGTGTTTGGGTTCTTCATCATGATTGAGCCACAGGGCCAATCATTTACGATTGTCATAAAGGATCCGTTTCTCGTCGATCAAGAAATGGATCATTCGAATTTCGAACCTGCCTCATCGAACACACTTCAAAACGTCGAATTGTCTGACTTTCACTGAGTTCATGTTAATGTTGGCAGCAGTTTGAGAAGCATTATGGCCAAGGTTGAACTCATGTAAAAAAAGTAAACGCATCTCTTCTTTTTTCATGTTAAAGATATCGAGTATATAATATTTAAATTCTGAAAGAGCTTGATATAAAATGAACAAAGAGGACATTTTAAGCATTAGGAATGACTAATATATTTTGTACAACTATTTTCATAATATATTCGAACACAAATGTTGATTCTAATATTTGTTTATTATAAGAGATTTAAAAGACTAGACTTGAAAAGTCTTAAGCGAACCGTGAGAAAAAAACTAGCAGGTTAATTCCCTTTCCATTATAGATATTGAGTATAATAAATAATATGCATTAACTTCCTTGGGCACTGCCTTTATAAACCATTCAAATGTTTCTTTAGTAATAAAAGGTTTTAACACAATTTTATTTGAATAATAAGCTTTTATAGTTTCATTGATAGATATTATGGATTTTACAAGTACACGACTTACCTGAATTTATACTACACGATAAAATATTTTTTTTTCCAAAATTTGGAATCTTCTTTATAGTTCAGAGCTCAAACTGATCGCAACTGATAAAAAGGCCCCGAAGTCTTTGTCATTTGAACAAAGGTGACAAATTGAGCCAAATGTTGACAAGCATTTATAAGAAACTCATTATTAGAATGAAAGGTCAGAGGTTAAGGATCCTTTAAAACGTCTCAGAAAGTCGAAATTAACTTGTATTAGGTATTAGGATAATTTCTGTCACATGTTTCACATACATGAAAATGCCTTTCATTTTTTAAGGAGACAAGGAAGTTAACAACAGCAACAACAAAACATCAAGAAGTGACAAAACTTGGCGATAAGCGGGGAAACAAAAACACTGTAAAGGGAAAGGGTAAACATTCCAGTCATCTTGATAACTATTTGGAAAAGAGGAAAAGAATTGTTTGTTTTGATAGTTTGTTCAGTTGAGAGACACTGGCTCAGATGGAAAGAATTAAGGGGTTGTCTATGTGGGTTTTACAACTGGTTAATAACACACACATATACATGAAGGCATGAGAAATACAGTTTTAAAGGAATGACTTGTAAGTGGTTAAAGAAGGTCTCGAAATAATACTGAATTTTTGAGGCTCGATGTTGCATTTCTAGGATGGGGCATGCATGTTACTGATGACAGAACCTAACAGCATTGATACTCGTGCACGTGATCTTCGCAGGCTTTCCTAATGTTTTCAACCTGGGTTTTGCACACAACGAAATCTGTGCGCTAATCAAATTATTACCTCTTTTTGTGGATTTTTATTTGTTGAGGGAGCAGGAGAGTAATAGATAGCGGTTCGGACTGAGAAATCGGAGAGCCGAGTTCGAATTCCAGTCGGGTTGATTACATTTATTTACGTGCTAATAGCCTTGGGGAAGGTATGAAACCATCTTTCTCCCACCAGCTACGGGTAAATAGCAGAACAGACTCGGCACTATAGCTTTGATTGGCAGTTTAGAAGAATGAAAACTCTGAATTCAAACTACCTGCTGCTACATTACGCGAAGGCTAGAAAAACGTAATTTCAAAAACAAATCCACCTCGCATGTCACCTTGAAGAAAAGAACTCCACCCCTCCTACTTCGTGCCGTGATAGAAAATAATGGACTCCTCGGGCTTAGTACAATGGTCCGAACAAACATAAGACTGGAATATGGCTCGAAATCGTGGACCAGGGGTCGGCAACCCTTGGCATGCGTGCCAAACATGGCACACCGATGACTTGTTTCTGGCACTGGAAACTTATTCTTAGATTCCCTTTTATTATTTTCCTCTTTCATGTACAGTGTAACCCGGATATAAGAGAGTTGTCGTGACCGAACAAGTATCTTATATCCGGGTTTCTCTTATATCCGGGTTACACTGTATATCATTATCTGATGTATTTTTTATTTTTTTCCCTTTACAGATTGTGAAGAATGTCACGATTATTAGCTAAGAAACGATGTCATTCAAATGAAGAAGATATTATAGAATTTAAAGAATTCTGGACTGAAGTATGTGGTATGATTGATAAAGAAAATAAAGCCTTATGTATTTTCTATTGCGAAACAATCGTTTGTAGGGTTTCTTCCTTTCAAAGTGTTCATAAGAACTTAAGCAATTAAAACTGAAGCGGAAAAAAAAGGGAATGAATTTCTCGTGAACTGAGCAAGACAAAACTCAGACTGATACTTTTTATGAACTTTATTTCAGGAAGGCTCAGTTCCAACTTAGTTGCTGCTAGTTTTGAGGTTTCAAAAATATTTTTTTGATACGTGGAAAAATGTTGTTACAGCTTTGGTCGGTTTTGGCTCGCAGTCTCAAAAAAAAGTTGCCTACCCCTGCTTTAGACGACGACAATTGTTGGCCTATTGATGGAGAAACAGATCATATATACCTAAGGCTTACGGCCATATCACGTTGAAAGACCGGTTCTCGTACGGTCAGTGAAGCAACGTCGAGTCTGGTCAGTACCTAGATGGATGACCGTTGAGCCGTGTAACGGATAACGGCTCGGAATTGTAACTCGGAGAGCCAGATTCTAATTCTAGTCGGGTTCAGTTACGCGCAAATACCTTTGGGAAAGGTATGAACCCAACTTTTTTTATCCCCAGTTATGGGTTAATTAGTAGGACTTGTATCAATAAATCATTATTATCTCCCAAACATTTTTACAATCTAATTTTTTTTTCTGGTTTTAAATAACCTGTAAAGGGTTGATAAGTCGTAAAAAATAAATCAATGAAGCACGAAAGCAATGACTTGTTTGGAGTTGGGCAGGGGTTAGAAAAGGCGGAATTTTTATCCTGAAAGGGTTTAGCTAGTGGCTAGCAAATTAAATTGACTTCATTCCTACCAAAGGCCGTGGAGTCATTAAAGAGTATCGAGTTGAAAATGCTGATTTGCCCAAAGAAGAGTAAAATTTGATTGCAGATGACTGATGAGGTTTTGGGAGATTTATAAAGCAGAAAATGTTTGTGATGTTAGACGCTCACTCGTATGAACTTTCGTTAGGTCAACGAAGCCTCGTTATCACTTCCGAAATTCTCGTTGCAGACGAGACTTTGTAACGCAGGTACTGGTAATAGTAACGCCTTCAAATAATACTCCCACTAATAATACTTTTTCAAATAGTAATCGCCGAATAGTAATTCGTATAATGATCCTTATAGAGAAACAGTATAGTAGATAGTGTAGAGATGACTTAGACGTCAGGCTAATTCCCTTTTATACGTTCCCTTTACGATCACGGGATCTACTTATTTAATAATGGAATCGTCCGTGTTTCTCACTGGTGATCTGTGTTCAAACTACAGTATTGGCAACGACACTTTATTTCTAAACAACAGAAACCTATGTCCAGAACTTTCCCTAGATTGTCTTGTGAATGGATTTTATGAGACATTCTGGATGTAAATAAAAAACATTTTGGTCAGCTTTCTAGTGAAAATTATTGTAATCTGATGTGACCAGAATAAACCCGGGCATTTTAACGTCCAAAAATAAATAAGAGATTCTTCTTTGTACTACGTCCCTTCGGAACGTAACCAATCATGGCTCTCCACAACAATCTATCCGTTGCAGCTCTTAGTAAGTTCTTCTTCGCATTATCACTCTTCATGTTCTGTCATCCATTTACAAAAGTTTGCTAGGTAGGTCAATTGCTGTTTATCCCCGTCTTTCACTTTATCCTGTCAGTGTCAAATTCTCCAAGCCCTCTTTCCTCATTATGTATCATAGAAATTTTAACTTTCTGATTCTAATTATAAGTGTCCTTTTTGTGTACATTACCCTTAAAACTTCCTCGTTGTTCACGTGATGCTGTAATTCTAGCGTAGTGAAGCTGTGGCCGCAGGTGTTTCAACCTGGTTAACAGTAACAAAAACAACAGCGCTGTAATTAGTGTTTAATAGTTATCTCCCATAGAAATCTGTTTTTCCTGTTCAGTGCATACTCAAAAGCCATCGTTGCAAATCAATTGGACTTTTTTTGTTACATTAAGCACATTTTAGGCATGATTTAATTCGGTATCTCGAGCTACAATGGACTATTTCAATGACATTTAATATTTGATTAATGCGCAAAATAACTGTTTTATTTTGTTCTAATTGACGATGAAACCAAATGGTAACATTTATCTGTTCTTTCGTTTCCTATCAGATTGTCTTGGCGACATCAAGAGTTATTCCCCTTTATAGGATGGCTTAGTGTACTTGGTAGTACCCACATCAGATATAAGAAACATACATGTTGTACTAGGTTAGATAATACCAAATAAGAAAATATCCCTCATATGACCTATTATCGAACACCCAGGATTGTATGCTTAACAATACTGAAAAGCACCAATTGCTTAACTGTTTGTCAATAACTGGGGAAGAAGTGGTTTCCTATCTTTGCCAAGGGCATTAGCGCGAAATAAATCTGTTCTCATCAGAGTTTGAAGCTGTTCTCCGTGCAATGACAGTTGCAAAACAAATAATAAAATAAATATAATAAAATAATAAATTAAGTATTTTACCACTAATATAATAGTATTATATATATATATATATATATATATATATATATATATATATATGTGTGTGTGTGTGTATGTTATGTGTGTATATATATATATATTTGTGTATTTAGGCAGCAATCTTTCTTTCATGCAAATTTCATTAAAAACGACTGACAAGGTGCTTTTATTTAGTTTTTTTATATAATTTCTCGTGCGATCTAATAAAGTTTTTCTTTTCAGAGGATAAAATTATATAAGAACTGTCCGAATGTTCTTTTTATCCGAGCGCTTTCGGCTCTACATTTAGCCATTTTTAAGGATTATATTTCAACTTTTAGAATTAGAAATAGTTTGTTATATGTATGTTTTATAAAATGTTTCATTTTTTTGTTTCAAAACACGGTCAAGATATTATGTCCATGTTCAAAGTTAATATTATTAAGTGTTGGTTTGTTTGTTTTTATTAATAAGGCTTCCATTATTTTTAGCCTTTTTTTGCATGTGGATGATGCTTTTATATTAGTGTTGTCGACAAGTATGTTCCGAATAGTGACCGGTAGGTCTCCATAAATATTTAAATGAGATCTAATTGAGCTATTGTCAGAAAGGTGTAGAGTTAGTCTGCGTGTTAAACATGTTGTAGTGTGGCCTATATAATTATTTACGAAAGTTGATTCTTGAGGAATACAATTCCTTAATGGGCATTTGAATTCGTAAATAATATTTGCTCTATTTAATTTTGTTCTAGGAGGTGAATTGTTATTTTTAACTATAAGGTTAGAAGTTTTACATTTTTTATAATAAATAATTAATCTAATTGTTTTTGCTATTGTCAACTGGTGTTATGCATTTTTTTTATAATGTTATTAATTCTGCATTCATCCTGTTTATAATTTTCGTTCATCTGATTTTTATAAAAAAATATTAATATTATTGTTTATGTTTCTATTCTCGCCATTGCTATTAGTTACCTTGGACAAGAAACGCCTAATGTGTAAATCCAACAATTTTATATAATTTATCATCTGAAAAGAAAAACATTATTAGATCGCACGAGAAATTATATAAAAAACTAAATAAAAGAACCTTGTCAGTCGTTTTTAAGGAAATGTGCATACATATATATATATATATATATATATATATTAGATCGCACGAGAAATTATATAAAAAACTAAATAAAAGCACCTTGTCTGTCGTTTTCAGTGAAATGTGCATGAAAAAAGAATTGCTGCCTCAATACACGAATTTTAAATATATATATAATATAATTATATATATTTTTATATATATTATATATAATAAAAATAATAAATGAAGTATTTTACTTAATTTATTATTCTCCTTCTGAATCTAGACTGACCGTCTATTTTAACATTCCAAACAATACTTAGACTGGTTAAATTCTTCTTCAAATTATGTGTGTAATATTGCAAAAAATAACCGAAAACAGTATAGAAGCAGTCAAGCAGGTTTTTTTTTTAATTCAAAAGATTGTTGCGCGATGATATGAATAAAAGCTTTAAAAGTAGTTTTATTTATGATAATATGTGTATGCACTCGCTCGAGCGCGTGTGTGTATGTAAATAACGAAATTAGTAATATGAATGACAGGAACAAGTATGTAAGTGGTAGCAGCCCTGAAAACAGATAAGACAGATGTGAATGTCTCGCATAATTTAGACATCAAAAGATTCCACTTTTGTGTTCGTGTCTCCAGTGAATTTGAAACCGATTTACTTGTATTTATTCACATACAATTCTCTTTTTTCTTTTTTCTTTTTTAAACAAACAAACAATAAAACCTGAAACAAAATAGTTATTAACACACAAAAAAGGCAAAGAAAAAAAAGGTTTTCTTTTATATCTGCCTAACTTTTCACACATCTTTTTACGGGTTTTGAAAAATTTAACAATTATTTAATATAACATCAGAAACACGACTAAAACTCTGTCTGTGGCTAAAACTAAGAACCATTATATTAAAGGCGTCAAGTATATTAATAATAATAATATTAACACGGAAATTAACAATAACAGTAATAACTTCAATTTAATAAAGGAAAGTAGTAAAGGAAAGCGAGAAGAAAAGACTAACTATCAATTTTAAGAAGATGGGAATTATAGACGCTAACAGGAACGACGGCCCAAAATAAGAGTTACGAATTGGAGACTTCAAAATCAGGTAAGTACAAAAAATTTAAATATCTAGGAAATGTTATAAAAACAGTGGAAAACCTGACATCGAAATCCGGAGTCGCATTGGAATAGTGAAAGATGCCTTCTAAAAGTAAAACAAAGTATCAAAAAACAGGAAAATTTCGTTAGAAACGATTGGTGAGCTGTTACGTAATATCAATCTTCCTCTATGGCAGTGAACAATGCTGAGAATACCGTGGGCGGAACATGTGAGTAACGACAAAGTTTTAAGGAAAATTGGAACAAAAAGGAAGCATACTTAAAATCAGAAAGAGCCAACGGAAACGTTTTGGACGAATAAGGAAATATGGTTTGGTGAATTTGACACTCACAAGACATATTGAAAATAAGATGCCTAGATGGAAACAGTGAGAAACCTAGGTAAAGAGTTTGTGTTAACAGATGGCCGAAGAGGTACTAGGAGGGATGTTAAGGTGATAGGCATTGCTTAGGATTACAAACTATAAGTTGTGAGACACTGAACATAAAATAATAACTTTAATTATTGAGTTATTTCAGCATAGTGCTAGAGATATAGGTTGGTTAACCATTACGACAAAAAATTAACTTTAAAGATATATAAATATAGAGCATGAATTGTAATGTTTAATCTTAAACATACACATTTCTATATTATTTCTTTTTTGAGTTGCCATATTTGATCTCACATGAGTTTATAAATTTGGCAAAACCTTTGGTATCTTCTCTACAAAATCGCTTACTTTAACGCTGCAAAATTTGGGGAAAATGTATTCAATTTCGACTTGCCTCCGAGTAAGTTTGATCGAATCTCCAGAACCAAATGAAAAACTCCATATATTTACATAATTTTAAAGTATTCAGGTGAAAATTAATATTTTTAAATATTCACCAAATTTACGAATGTGCTTTAACCAAATCATTGGTATCCGACAAACTGAAAAACAAACAAAACTGCATTATATACATTATTCGGACTATTGTCCTCATCTTTGACGCCATATTTATTACAACGTTTCGATCGTTGTACGCTCCAGCCTTCTTCAGGTGGTTGGATTGTCGAACTGAACCCTTTATTTCGCTCACTGGGGTAGACAGTTCTAGTTCTACGTGCCATGTTCAATGGATGTCAGTTATCAGTTATCTCCTGTTAATTTCCCTCTGAAAGTTCTTCACTGCCTTAATCGAATAGTCCGAATAATGTAAATAATGTACATAATACCTCATCTCAGAAATATAGACAGATACTGAAGAGCCGAAACGTTGTAATAAATATGGCGACAAAGATGAGGATAATAGTCCGAATAATGTAAATAATGTACATAATACCTCATCTCAGAAATATAGACAGAAACAAAACCACAATTAGCCCATCGTGTTAATTTTTAATTTTATGGCTATTTAAAATCGAATTTAATAGTTATTAAAATGATCACCTTGCCTGAAGTCAATGCTGTTGGACAGACAGAATTTGTTTTTTTTATATAAATACCAGTAGATTTCAAACAAAGATTAATTACAAACGAATCGGGACTTTTGACTTGGATCAGAGTATCCGTGCACTTTACCTAAAATTCAAATGACACTTGCTGGCATTTCAGCCTAGAATCATAATGTAGTGTGTGCGTGTGCTCTGGGAAAAGTATTGCACACATATTTTATATGAGGGTATGCCGTGGAGTTCTCGGCTCAACCCACTTTTCAAATTCTGACCTAATGACTTTTTGATCCGCCTTGGGTTGGGCTGAAAATCTTTCACTCCCCCAACTAATATATCTGCGCATGAATTCACATTGCGTTTTAGAAGATATATTGATAATAGATAATATATAAATAGAAACGAGAAAGAAAGGAACAAAGCAAGTGACTGATTGAGAAAGGAAGGAAAGAGTTAAACAATCGGAATGAAGAAAGGAAAGAAGGAAAAAGTAAGAAAGGAAGAAGGAGAAAAAAGAGAAGTAAGAAAGGAAGAAGGAGAAAAAAGAGAAGTAAGAAAGGAAGAAGGAGAAAAAAGAAGTAAGAAAGGAAGAAGGAGAAAAAAGAAGTAAGAAAGGAAGAAGGAGAAAAAAAGGTGTAAGAAAGGAAGAAGGAGACAAAAAGAAGTAAGAAAGGAAGAAGGAGAAAAAAAAGAAGTAAGAAAGGAAGAAGGAGACAAAAAGAAGTAAGAAAGGAAGAAGGAGACAAAAAGAAGTAAGAAAGGAAGAAGGAGACAAAAAGAAGTAAGAAAGGAAGAAGGAGACAAAAAGAAGTAAGAAAGGAAGAAGGAGAAAAAAAGAAGTAAGAAGGGAAGAAGGAGACAAAAAGAAGTAAGAAAGGAAGAAGGAGACAAAAAGAAGTAAGAAAGGAAGAAGGAGACAAAAAGAAGTAAGAAAGGAAGAAGGAGAAAAAAAAGAAGTAAGAAAGGAAGAAGGAGAAAAAAAAGAAGTAAGAAAGGAAGAAGGAGACAAAAAGAAGTAAGAAAGGAAGAAGGAGACAAAAAGAAGTAAGAAAGGAAGAAGGAGACAAAAAGAAGTAAGAAAAGAAGAAGGAGACAAAAAGAAGTAAGAAAGGAAGAAGGAGACAAAAAGAAGTAAGAAAGGAAGAAGGAGAAAAAAAGAAGTAAGAAAGGAAGAAGGAGAAAAAAAAGAAGTAAGAAAGGAAGAAGGAGAAAAAAAAGAAGTAAGAAAAGAAGAAGGAGACAAAAAGAAGTAAGAAAGGAAGAAGGAGAAAAAAAGAAGTAAGAAAGGAAGAAGGAGAAAAAAAAGAAGTAAGAAAGGAAGAAGGAGACAAAAAAGAAGTAAGAAAGTAAGAAGGAGACAAAAAGAAGTAAGAAAGGAAGAAGGAGAAAAAAGAGAAGTAAGAAAAGAAGAAGGAGAAAAAAGAGAAGTAAGAAAAGAAGAAGGAGACAAAAAGAAGTAAGAAAGGAAGAAGGAGACAAAAAGAAGTAAGAAAGGAAGAAGGAGAAAAAAAGAAGTAAGAAAGGAAGAAGGAGAAAAAAAGAAATAAGAAAGGAAGAAGGAGACAAAAAGAAGTAAGAAAGGAAGAAGGAGAAAAAAAGAAGTAAGAAAGGAAGAAGGAGACAAAAAAGAAGTAAGAAAGGAAGAAGGAGACAAAAAGAAGTAAGAAAGGAAGAAGGAGAAAAAAGAGAAGTAAGAAAAGAAGAAGGAGACAAAAAGAAGTAAGAAAGGAAGAAGGAGAAAAAAGAGAAGTAAGAAAGGAAGAAGGAGACAAAAAGAAGTAAGAAAGGAAGAAGGAGAAAAAAAGAAATAAGAAAGGAAGAAGGAGACAAAAAGAAGTAAGAAAGGAAGAAGGAGAAAAAAAGAAATAAGAAAGGAAGAAGGAGACAAAAAGAAGTAAGAAAGGAAGAAGGAGAAAAAAGAGAAGTAAGAAAGGAAGAAGGAGACAAAAAGAAGTAAGAAAGGAAGAAGGAGACAAAAAGAAGTAAGAAAGGAAGAAGGAGAAAAAAAGAAATAAGAAAGGAAGAAGGAGACAAAAAGAAGTAAGAAAGGAAGAAGGAGAAAAAAAGAAATAAGAAAGGAAGAAGGAGACAAAAAGAAGTAAGAAAGGAAGAAGGAGAAAAAAGAGAAGTAAGAAAGGAAGAAGGAGACAAAAAGAAGTAAGAAAGGAAGAAGGAGAAAAAAAGAAGTAAGAAAGGAAGAAGGAGACAAAAAGAAGTAAGAAAGGAAGAAGGAGACAAAAAAGAAGTAAGAAAGGAAGAAGGAGAAAAAAAGAAGTAAGAAAGGAAGAAGGAGACAAAAAGAAGTAAGAAAGGAAGAAGGAGAAAAAAGAGAAGTAAGAAAGGAAGAAGGAGAAAAAAGAGAAGTAAGAAAAGAAGAAGGAGACAAAAAGAAGTAAGAAAGGAAGAAGGAGAAAAAAGAGAAGTAAGAAAGGAAGAAGGAGACAAAAAGAAGTAAGAAAGGAAGAAGGAGAAAAAAAGAAGTAAGAAAGGAAGAAGGAGACAAAAAGAAGTAAGAAAGGAAGAAGGAGACAAAAAGAAGTAAGAAAGGAAGAAGGAGACAAAAAGAAGTAAGAAAGGAAGAAGGAGAAAAAAAAGAAGTAAGAAAGGAAGAAGGAGACAAAAAGAAGTAAGAAAAGAAGAAGGAGACAAAAAGAAGTAAGAAAGGAAGAAGGAGACAAAAAGAAGTAAGAAAGGAAGAAGGAGAAAAAAGAAGTAAGAAAGGAAGAAGGAGAAAAAAAGAAGTAAGAAAGGAAGAAGGAGAAAAAAAGAAGTAAGAAAGGAAGAAGGAGAAAAAAGTAAGAAAAGAAGAAGGAGAAAAAAGTAAGAAAAGAAGAAGGAAAAAAAGGAAGAAAAGAAGGAAAAAAAGGAAGAAAAGAAGAATGAAAAAGTAAGAAAAGAAGAAGGAAAAAAAGGAAGAAAAGAAGAAGGAAAAAGTAAGAAAAGAAGAAGGAAAAAAAGGAAGAAAAGAAGAAGGAAAAAGTAAGAAAAGAAGAAGGAAAAAAAGGAAGAAAAGAAGAAGGAAAAAAAGGAAGAAAAGAAGAAGAAAAAAAAGGAAGAAAAGAAGAATGAAAAAAGTAAGAAACAAAGAAAGAAAAAGAAAAGAAACGAAGAAAGAAAAAGAAACTAAGGAAGGAAAAAGAAAGAACAAAATGGGAGCACTTCGACGTAGTGTAATGGTTGCCTGACTTATCTTGCTTGATCAATTACGCCGAATAGCGAGTTCGATACTCACTGGGTGCCTCATACTTCCGGACTTGTGCCACAGCTAATCTAGTCTTAGAAAATCATCCTAAAAATATTGCTATATATTTAAAAGAAACATGGAGACAGGTCATAAAGAAAGGAGAGAAAGAAACAAATGAATATTAAAGTGGAAAGGAAGAGAAAGAGAGAGAAAGAGAGAGAGGAAACGTAATGTTAAAAAGATAGATAATAATGAAGGTTAAAAGAAAATAAAGACAGTGAGGAAATAATGAAGGAAAATGTCTTTTTAAATGAGAAAAAAGTACATGGCAAATTAGAGAGCTGTGTAGAAGCATGGCTTGTGGAAAATATTTCTTCTGAGAAAGTCTTGGGATTAGATAAATAAAACAGTGAAAAATGGATAATTGATAGAGAAATTCTAGTAAAAGGAAATTAGGCACCTCTTAAAAAAGTAAGAATCTTTTAAAAGGAAGCAAATATTCTTGTGTAATTAACTTCAACAATTTTATCCAATTATCTTTCTGCAATGTTACCTTTGAGGATTTATGTAGAGATACAAAGCTTTTGGATGCAACAAGTAACACACACACACATACATACATACATACATACATACATAATGATATACATGTACACACCTTTTTATAATATAGAGATAAATGCATAGGTATATACACAGGCATATCTATGAAAGAAATAAAGAGAGTCCACAACAGTTTTCATAACGACAGAAATATACAAAAATTTAGCATAAATACCGCAAACATGTAAGCAGGCATCAAGTAAAAGGTTCAGATGGATTTATACAGAAAGGACAAGGAAAACATGTATATAAAATGAGAGCGATATATTCATAAATTGAAAAAATAGACAAGCGAACTCAGAACCCTATAGGATAAAACAATAAAACTTCTGACAATGCGTCAGGAATTTACAGCCAATAGACAATGTCGACAGGTTTTATGTTAAAAGACAGACAGAAGAAAGAAAACGAGTTGGCATTGGGGATTGCATTGACTCTGCAAAAAAAAAAAAAGAGATACGAGCAGTACACAAGACAATGGATTCGGAGAATACTCAAGACAATGGAAACGATGTGTACCTAAAACAAGAGATGTGAAAAGTAGACAAGAAAAGGGACAGGAAGAGTAGACAAGGCAAGGGACTCTAAGATTACACAATAGATAAGATTCGGAGAGTAGACATGGCAAGTGATTCAAAGAATAAACAATATAATGGAATCAAAGTGTATTCAAGATAAGGAAACGATGCGAGTACCTAAGACAAGGGAGTCGAAGAGTAGACAAGACAAGGGAGTCGAAGAGTAGACAAGACAAGGGAGTCGAAGAGTAGACAAGACAAGGGAGTCGAAGAGTAGACAAGACAAGGGAGTCGAAGAGTAGACAAGACAAGGGAGTCGAAGAGTAGACAAGACAAGGGAGTCGAAGAGTAGACAAGACAAGGGAGTCGAAGAGTAGACAAGACAAGGGAGTCGAAGAGTAGACAAGACAAGGGAGTCGAAGAGTAGACAAGACAAGGGAGTCGAAGAGTAGACAAGACAAGGGAGTCGAAGAGTAGACAAGACAAGGGAGTCGAAGAGTAGACAAGACAAGGGAGTCGAAGAGTAGACAAGACAAGGGAGTCGAAGAGTAGACAAGACAAGGGAGTCGAAGAGTAGACAAGACAAGGGAGTCGAAGAGTAGACAAGACAAGGGAGTCGAAGAGTAGACAAAATAATGAAATTGAAGAGTACCCAGACCAAGGGATGCGAAGTATACACAATACAAGAGATTCGGAGAATATACAAGATCAAAGTGTATACAGGGCAAAGGAATCGAAGAAGACTCAAGACAAGAGAAACGAGGAGTAGTCAAGACAAGTGACTCGAAGAGTACACAAGACAAGAGACTCGAAGAGTACACAAGACAAGAGACTCGAAGAGTACACAAGACAAAGGAAGAAAAGGGTACAAATAACAACCCGAAACTTCCATCAAAACGAAAAATAAGATGAAGAAAAAACAAAGGAAGAAGAATTTTAAATTAGAAATTCGGCGGAGGAGGGGGGGGATAAATTATATGGACACTTCAGAAGACAAATCGAGTGAAAGGAAAATAAATCTGCATAGGAAAGCTAAGCAGCGACACGAAAAGAGTTATTCTTAATCGCTGTCTAAAACAGTACCATGAGAACTAAATATATGAAGGTGAAGATATATGAAACAAGAGAACTGCAAATGTGTATATATATATATATATATATGAAAATTGAACAAATAAAATAAGTGTGCTCTATTGTAAATACTATAAAATAATTTCTTAATACAAATAAGCAGCCACCCATTTTGAAAACTCGTTAAGCGTGAAACAGGCTAATAGGTAAATAAATTAAAAATGTTATTTTATGTGTGTATGCACACATACACGTGTGTGTGTGTGTGTGTGGATGTGCTGGATGAACGTCTAGACGATCTAAGTAAACTTGAAAATCAAAATAAAACAAAAAAATATGCGATATGAAAGTGAGGGGGACTACGACCATTCCCGAGGAGCTTTGCAAAATGTCCGGAAGCAATAGAATTCTGAAATGAAAGAAATGAACTCGAATACGAAGGAGTATTGAATAAACGCGCTACTGAAAGCCCTCAACTACTATAAGTGTAACGACTGTATGAGTGCAAAATAGTAAAAAAATAATAACAAAGGTGTAGCAGTAGTAATAGAAACTAATGAATGGCAGTCAAAGGGTTATAATGGTGGGAGTTGTATCCATATCTGATGTTGGGTGTGTCAGTCAGGACTTTCCCAATTGAAAGTAGGACGCTAGAGAATAGTCTTTCTTGCCTTTCTTTTCTTCATTTATTTGACATTAAGCCATACAACAATTAGAAAAATGGTGCAAACGAGAAGTTATTCTAAAAGCAAAAAAATAAAAATGTTAAGAGGGACTGAGAACGCTTTATCTACTTATATATCTTATTACATGGATAACAGTTCCAATTGATGTAATTAGTTGAGCTCACCGAAAAGTCAGAGTTGCTGAAGAAATGTTTATGGGATACAGTTTTGTGGAATGTCTATATTTCTCAGTTATGTTTCAAGTAAGCATGAATCATCTGATAAGAAATACGGAAAGACAGCGTATGTGTGTAAATATGCATTTTTTACACACTCACACCCATATTTATAGATTACTCGGTTAAACATTTGAGACAGTTGAACGCAGAAAGAATTCTCAGCTGTTGGAGTGACGTTTTTGAAAACGGACTTAATAACTTATTCAAGATTACTGAGTGTTTGCTTCTTTCGTGATGCAGGCTCTAAACTAGAGTCTAGAAATTATTAAACCTAACAAAAAACATAATTTGTTTCAGAAATTGATTTTGTTAAAACAAATATAACTTTTATTTATTCAAAATCACCAAAGGATAAACGCAAGTTAAGACCAGTTCCTGTTTATATCATATCAATTAGTTTGTGAGTTCAATCCCTGGGCTGGGCAGTGTGGACTTGGACTCAGTGGAAATGAGGCAAGCAATAACTGAGCTGTATTAAAAATAAGAACTAAACTAGTTATCTCCCCTAGACATGGGCAGTGGAACGAGAACAGTCTACCCCCGTAGATAATACCGATATAAATCTGATGAAGGTCGGATTGCACAACGGCCGAAATGATGTGATAACAGCAACAAAGATGAGGACTACAGTGTAAATAATACTTCACATTATTTGATAAGAATTTAATGAGATTTCAGTATTTTAAAATAAAAATTTAACAACAATAATAACAACATAATAACAACAACAACAATAATAATAATACTACACAAAGTTAATCGCCCATACATCATTATTAGACACCGCAAACAAAAAATGCCTCTTTATTAATATTGTCGCAGTTAGCTCCTCCTCAGTTTCCTTAATCCTTCAGCAGGGGTCTCTATCCCCTGACTATAAATACTGGCTGACCCTTCTCTCTCTCTTTTTCGACCCAGGCCTTGGGGCGCAACCGAGCGCGGAGGCGAGGTAAAACTTTCTCTTTTTCACTTAGGCCAATATGTGACATCTCACAGATACAGCATTTCCCATATTCTGGGAACACGCTCCGGCCAATACGCGTACGTACGGACACTCAACACACAACACATAACTTCTCCATACAAACACTATGTAACTGTTCATGTCTTCGTGTATTAATATATGTGTTTACCCATAATATATATTTGTTTGCATATATGTATCGGTCTTGTTTGTTTTCTTTGTCTTCTTTGGACTTCATTAAAGTCCAACATTCCTATGTAGCTGGACCGGCCAGCAGGAAATCTTAACCCAGAGATATCTCCTCACATCTTCACATTTCAACCCCCAACGGTCCTCTACAATATGGCAGTTTCTGCAGACTGCAGATTTTCAAAAGGTTATCAAAATAAAAGGGACTTGACATCAAAATCTCAAAAATGTGGCACATGAGAACATGAACAATTCATGTTGTAGTTGGATCCCTCGATTTGATCGGAAAACGATTCCAACAGACTCATTGAAGGAATTCCTGGTAGCCTAATGCTTAGAGAAATATAAAAAATTGTTCTCACGAGTACAGACCATACCTTACGAAGGGCTTCATCTATGTAAAATATGTGTGTGTGTATTGCTCAGTGGAAAATGTCCTGATGGCAATTCTGACCTTAGATCTCTGGCTGGGACTCAGAAAAAATGAGTACCCACCAGAAATAAAATAACAATAATAATAATAAAGCTTAGTAAAAATTGGAATATCGACGAAGATTGTTGACCTCCAGAAAAAGGCCATGATTTTATGCTACAAGTTTTCTCCAAAATGCTCTTGAGTCGTCAGAAGTCTTCTTGACATTATGTCTCAAGAACAGAATTTCCATTGACTACTTTAATGTGTGGCACCGAAGTGGTAAAATATGCTTTTATGTACAATGGTTATCATGTCGAATGTATGGATACCAATTCGCAAAGAATTAGTACGAGCATGTGCCTTGCAGAACAAGTGAAGAAATTAGAAAGCCCACAAGATTCTGGGATTAGGATTTTCAGACATAGTGATCCAACATTGGCTACCGGATATTACTGTATTAGATAACGGCACCAAGAATTGTCATATTATTGATGTTGCCATATCAAATGAAACGTTTAGAGCAGACCAGGTGATTGAGCGACTGACAAACGTTGAGACGACAAGGTTGTTCGGAATGCGGTAAGGGAATATCAGAGTGATCCAGTGGTGATTGGAGCACTGGGATCAATTCCATTAAAACTGTGGGACTTCTTTGACCAGCTGGAGATACCATACCAACTTGGAGTCTTACAAAAATCGGCTCTTTTGAGCATTGCGCATATTTTGAGGAAAACCCCCTGTTCGTCTGAGATCCATGTTGGGACTTGACATATATATATATATATATATATATATATATATATATATATATATATATATATATATATATATATATATAACCCAGACGACATGCATTTAACGGATGTCAGAATTCATTGAAAAATACCCCCTTACCCTCCCTAAACTTAACCTCTTTTTCGAACGTAACTCATAATTGATACAACAATAGTTGATAAAAATGAACACGCTACCGCCCCTGTCTGAATGATTGGATTTCTCTGTATCCTTGGAAACAGGAAATTATGAATTTATATGTGCGTTTAAAACTCAGTAAATTTAAAAATAAGTTATTTCAATATTCCTTGAACATGAAGCGGAACTAATGCTTTTAATTTAATTATATAATTAAATTTGAAGTTTTTACCTTCAGTTTTTGAAACATGGTTATTACCGTGTAACGAAGAAACCATATTTTAAATCACTTAATTTATTATATTTATGCTCTGTAAATTTAAATTGAGCACTGTTTTGTAAAAATAAAAATAAAACATATCAATAAGAACGCCGGATTATATATCTTACTGTTCTTTCTTATATATATATATATATATATATATATATATATATATATATATATATATATATATACCTGATGTATTGAAAAGCTTCCACTGTATGACAAAACATTATCATTAAGAAATAATATATAAAATAATATTAAAGATAAAAGGAGCAAATAATATTATACTATAATAATATTAAAGATTTACATTTACTTTTTTGTACTTAATGAAAGGCATTCCGAGCTTTATTTGAAGTTTGTGGAGAGGAACATTAGGCAAATCCTGAGAGTTGACAAATTATTGGGCTCTGAAGATGTTTCAGGAACTGTGCCAAATTATGCAGCTGAGACTTCACATATATCTGTTTTAACAAATTTTATACTTCAACTAAAAAATTCTTTGTAGAGAGAATGTATCGCTTAAAGCCTTCGGAGGTTCCGGTAGTTTGTGGTATTTGAAAATATTAATAAAATAAATAAACAGCTGAAAAAATAGTTTAGTTCTGAATATGTTAAAGATTTTGTCCGAAAACGATTTCCAGAGTCGGATATTTTATAGAAGTATTTTGATTATAGAATCAAGTATTTCTAGTTGCTTAAGTTATTGTTTGATCCGAAAAGCCAAAAAACAAAACAAAACAATTTTAACGCAAAGTTGAACCGTGACGACTTCCAATTACCTTGGAAGTCAGCACCACTTATCCTATTATCTTCTACCCACGTTACCTTCACTTACCAATTTATCCACAAGAATGCAATTTCTAGCTGCAATACTTATAGAAACCACACCCTAATTCTACTTCCAATAACCTACTTTGAACTTAAAGATTGCTGTGGACCTTATCCATCCTATCAGGTCAAAATTATTTTTATATTGCATAGCAGAATATGGCAGCACATTTTGCTAGGGAGTGCACGTTGTGTTTTTTTAGTTTGAGAAATAAAAAAAACTAAAAAAAACGTAAATAAATTTGGGATAGCCTACGTTATTATTTGAGGTCATACGATTATCCATGCACCGAGCCCCTGGGATTTGGAGTTGTGGAAGTGATGTTAGAATAGACACTCGCACATTTCAGTATCGTAATGAATTGATGAAGTGGCAAGCAGTCCAAAAGGAAAACAAAAAAGATTGATAAAAAATTCAAATGGCCACACTTAGTTTCAGCTTTAGACCATGACGGAGAAAAGGGAAAGAAAAGAAAGCAATTATTTATATATATATATATATATATATATATATATATATATTTGACTGTATGTATGTATGTATGTGTGTATGCGTATGTGTCTGTAGGCAGAAAGGTAACTTGCTAGAAGTATTAAAAATGGTTATTTGGCTTCAGAAGCAAATGAAGACATTTAAAATGTCGTGTTCTATTTCCAGACTCTTGTTTTTCTAACCAATTACAAATGGCAATACTCTAGGAAAAAAGAACAGGTTTATTAAAATAAAAACGATTTGCAATGTTAAAAACAAGAAAAGAATTTAATTTCTTTGATTAAAAAAAAAAAACTACAAACACTGCTGTGCTAAAAACTAAAATGCTTTTCCAAATACAGCTAAGCGTATGCACACATTCTACAGAGGCACATTGAAGACCCAGTGGTAGACTGAAATGCAATATATGAGCACAGATGCAAGATTTTCATCTCCATGTGTGTCGTACCAGATACACAAGTATCCTTGTACATACAAATACAAACACATGCTTATACGCATATTGTTGTGATGTTTGTACGTAGAGACACGCTTCACTGTGCCTTAAAGGTAACGCCATCTTTAACAGATATATTCAAAATGCGATCGGTTAAATGGAAATCGCCGGCCCAAGAAGGCAGTCTGTAGTAGACCGGGGGGGGAGGGGGTGAAGATTAAAAGAGAACTCGAGCGTTTATATTTCCTGCTAGAAGAAGGTCCAACTAAAAGAAAAATGGCGGACTCTAGTTGTGTCCAACCGAAGATGAAAGAAGACAAACAAGACCGAGATTATATATATATATATATATATATATGAAGAAATATAGTCTTAAGGTGTGCTATATTTATGGGATAAAGTGAGATTGAGCGTGTGTAAATATAAAAGTGAACATTGAAGTCAACACTTAGAGGCGACAGTCTGTTTCATGCTAGAAGAAGTCGCCAGGCCACCAGTTTGGCCTGTCGATTGCGTCTAGCATGAAACAGACTGTCGCCTCTAAGTGTTGACTTTAATGTTTTCTTTATATATAACAAATATATGTATTAAACAAAACTATTTTACAATGGACATAGACAATGATATTTGTGTGTGTGTGTAAACATTGTTGTCCGTTATTAGGTGAATGTTCGTACGTAGGTGTATGTGTGTATAATGTTCATGGCGTCTCCCACAAATGGGAAGACGCGGATCTTCTAAGAGAGCTTACATTGTAGTGTCTGAAATGAAGAAAGGAAAAAGAGAACGAGGTAAGAGGTCGCGCAGTATGTATAGTATAGGGAGAATGACCCCTAGTGACAATTTGGGAATTAAGGAGGAGCTAACTCCGACAAGTCCATGCAAGAGAAGGAAAGCTCCGATTTCAAACCTCCGCTAATTTGCTGCCCAATTATGCAAAAGCCTTCGAGATTAAAAACGTAGCATTTTAAAAGGTAGTCCAACTTTGTGTTCAATCTCGTTCTGGTAACATCGGTAACGCGGAGAAATTAGACGTGCTTCATGTGCAACTGTCGATCTTACATACCATCTGGCCCACGGCTGAGCCCTAAAGAGGACAATCTGGCATTGCGTTTTGGTGGCAAAACACGAGCTAGGCGCAGATCCATAGTTACTTGAGAATGACAGAACACACACACACACACTGCAATTTTTTATACGTGTCATAATATTTTCATGTAAATGTAAAGTAAGAGAAGATATACTTGCAGCACATTGTCGGTATTTTAAAAATATGTTCCTTCAGGACGTAAGTAGTGATGGCTCTCCACAATCTCCTTTTTTAATGTCTCTAAATTGTGTATGTCTTTTCACGGGAATGATATTCCCATCGTCTTCGGTTTTGAATTCGGAGTTATCTTTCTATTAGATTGGCTGCTCTACAAGGGCTAGAGAACCCAGGCCCACCTACCATTGAACCCGGTGGAGAGGAGAAGCATGCCTTTCCCAAGAGTATAAGTGAACGCAACAAATGCCACCGGAATTAGACCATGGCCTACCGTTTCCCTTTTTTTTTGAGGCTATAAAGATACACAACTTGCACATAGTGTAGCGATAAAGAAGACGATTATCTCTGTTTATTACAGGACGATTTTATTAACAATCTTAGGGGGTCTTGAGGGTCACGAGACGATAGTCCGGGTTGACGATAGCCAGTTGTTGATTAGCAGACGAGGGAGACAGATCTGTTAGTCAGGGGCGTTTAGGACAAGAAACGAAAGCCATGTGTGATTAGTGAACCTACTTTATACTCTGCTTTTTATGTACTGGTTATTAATGTCATGTGATATAATTTCTCTGTGTGCGATAAATTGTGATAAATATAGATATATTTATGTATAGTATATTGTGTGACGTATTTGTATATTCTAGTGTTGCATATAAAATGTTTTCAAGCACAATTCATTTCTGAAATTAATTTATTGGGGTTATTCTACTTTTTCCTTTCGTTGTTTTAACGTACTAATATATGATAGGTATACTTATGTTTAATGTGGGCCTTGGAGAGTGGTGAAAACCGAGATAGGTCTTAACTCTTCCCAAACAACCCCATTACCAGTACTATTCATCTCACTTCCATAGATAGAATGAACAGCATTAATTATTATTATTTCTTAATCTAATTATGTTTGTTTAGGTAAGGCGCAATGGGGCATTGGGAGTGAAAGAGAATGAGAAGACTTGTTGCACAATTCGAATAACCAATGAAAATCAAAGAACATATTAAAATGTCAGAATTTTATTTCATTTTTTCTCCATATCTCATTCACTGAAAACGCTTTAATAAAAGTGAAACATGTTAGATTGATAAGCGTTTCCTATTTGTTCCTTATCTTATCATTCTCTCGGATTCCGATCCTTATCTGATCATATATATATATATATATATAAGTGAACATAGAAGTTAACACTTAGAGGCGACAGTCTGTTTCATGCTAGACGCAATCGTCAGGCCACCTGATGATTGTGTCTAGCACGAAACAGACTGTCGCCTCTAAGTGTTAACTTCTCTATTTACACTACGCTCTATCTCTGATATTGAGCACTTTACCCCATAAATATAGCACACCCTAAGACTATATTTCTTTATATATATATATATATATATATATATATATATTATATATATATATATACCGGGTGTAACAGCAAAATTGTCCAAGTCGTGTAACAGCGTAATTGTCCATCCCACAAAATGTTTAATATCTAAAAAAAAAAAAAAAAAAAAAAAAATTAAACTAATTGAGCTTATTTTTACCAGACTTTCAGATAAGACGTTTAGCCATCTTGACACCATTTGTCGTAAGATTCACTGAAAATCCCTTTCAGTTATTCAGCTAGAAAAAAAAACCCAGGTTAAAATCGTTTTGTGTCAGCCGCACTGTCTTCCAAAATGAGCAATGGTGAGACAAAAAAGGTCACTCGGGATTTCATTAATGGTACCAACATAAAATCAATGGCTTCTTTCTTCAAAGTCCATTCAAAAACATCGATAGAACGGTAAATAAATTTTAAAAAGAGGTAACATTAGTGAGTAAAACTAAATCAGGAGGTCACAACAAGAAGAAGGGTCATTATTTCAATTTAGAGCTAAAGAGATCAATTAGAAAAGATCTAACTCAATTCATAAGACCTTTGGCACGTGAGAGAGGAGTTTCAGCTATGACAATCCAAAGAGCAGTGAGAAAAGACTTGAAAATGAAATCGTACGTGAAACCTGTGAGGCACCTTTTTACACTAGGACAGAAAGAAGGTTACAGAGAGCGAAGATCATCTTGAATAAGTTGGAATATAATACTTGAATAATATATATATATATATCTATATCTTCGAACTTTATTTCAATCATTCATGAGCTTCCGATCCTTAGTTTTGATTAATTAATGATGAACAAGCTTGGAGAGTAATTATACATTCTTATTGCTCAAAGTTGAGTACAATAGTGTTATAAAAGCTTCTGGGAATACCAGTATGATATCTTTAATCATTTCTAAGATACAACGATTCAAACTTAATCTAACAAATAGACAATTTTACTGTTATACGATTTGGACAATTTAGCTGTTACACCCTATATATATATATATAGGTGTGTGTGTGTGTGTGTGTGTGTGTGTGTGTGTGTGTGTAGACTGAATTCATGCAAACCTTTGTGCGATCAACGTATACCTGTCAATAGGGGTTACTTCAAAGGAGAAAGTGGCAGTTGTAAGTAAATAAATCCTTTTCATTACCAAATTCCTTAAACTTTTTGATATCGTTGCTTTTTTTATTTGAAAGACCATGAAAAAGATTCTTTTATAGCTCTTCAAAATGATTCATCGGCAACGAACTGACATTTGAAATCTATTTTACCTGACGTAAAAAACAAGTTTAGACACTGAAATCTGAGTTTTTCTTTTCACCCCGTCCACTCGGGTTACTTAATGTCGAACTCTAAATATTTTTACGCAATTTTATGCCTTCAACTACAAATATTTTTTACATAATTTTATACTTTTACGGTAAACGTACGTTTTATAGATCTATTTCTATTTAGGGTTGGGTTTCCGGCTCGTTTTACAGTCTGCTTCAGTTATATACGCCTAACGCTTGTTCATTCCTAGACTAATATACGTCCACACAGTAAACCTCTACTTTGAGTGGCTCTTGAGCCTTGTATTGGGTTAAGTTTAGTAAAAGGTTTTCCTTAACCTTTTGTTTGAAGTCAATTGAAAAGTCAACATCTTGACAATAATTTTTCTCTTCTGGTTACATATGCTGCCCTTTCACCACCGAACCACAAACAAGGGACCTTACCAAGTAACAATAGTCACACCATTTGAAAGATTCCAACAACTAATTTTTTTTGTTGTTGTTGTTGTTGGAATCCTTCGTATGATTTGGCTTTTGTTATGTGGCAAAGTCATTTGCGATTCTGTAGCGCCAGTCTATGAGATCTGACGAAGGATAGTCTCCTTTAAAACATACAGGGTTCATTAGCATTTTTTTTTCGCATTTTTAATCATTCAATTTGAATTTTCATTTTGATAATTCTAAGCAAATTATTGTATACAGAAAAACCTCTCGTCTACGGACGCTCCATCAACGGTTTTCGGATGCAACGGACAAAATCTGCAGGCAAAATTTTAAAAAAATCTGCAGGGGAAAAAAAAACTTCCAAATCGTCAGCGACGTAATACAAAATTTGCGGACAGCGGAACGAGTTGTATTAGTTCTCAAAGTGACCGCTTGGCGGCAGAGTTTCAGTTGTAAACAAAAACAGAAAATATGATACATTAGCGCGCGCGTGAGAAAGTAGCTGTGAGAGATCTATTATTTTTGTTATTTTGATCTATATTAAGTACATATTTATTTATGCCATATATACATGTTTATGGCATTTACATTATGGTAGTTACTGTCGTAGTTTTATAAGTCAAAAATAATCCCTTCGCATCTACGGATAATCGGCTTTAACGGACCACCTCACCTCCTATTAGTCCGTTGATAAGAGGTTTGTATTTGTTTAATAACTTGAAGACATTTTCAATTTTGGACTTGCATGTACTTCCATCGATGAAAGTAAATCCTAACTAAAACTTTAAGATAATGATTGACACGGTTTCATTTAATAAAAATAATTTAAATATTGTTGGCGTTTAGTTGCTGCTTAAAAGCTCTTCTCTTTAAATGTTTAACAAATTTGATTCAAATGTTTAGTTTCTGAACGGTTAATGGCCATTTTGTTTCATCATATATCCCAATGTTTACACATTTAAATGTGTTTCTACTTTGATGTGACATTATTAATTACATTGTTAAATAATAACTGAAACATTGTAACAATATACAACATAGATTAATCTAGTTTCTTTTTTATAAATTTCTCTAGCGTATGTGAAACGTAACTACTTGAACATTGTGATAGTAATCAAACAGAAAGGTGAATGTTCAACATCTATTTAAATGTCCCTTCATCTCACAGGCGATCATAAATCCATATATTTCTTTTATTATTATTTTTATTTCCTTTGATTTCTGGCGTTTACACATTTCTTTCCGGGTCGCTCCAGGGACCTAAGGTTAGAAATGGCATCATGACACTTTCAAATTGACAAAAAACAAAAAACAAAAAAAAAGACAAAAAACCCACATATTTTACATAGATAAAGCCCTTCGTAAAGTGTGGGCTGTATTTGTGAGAACAAATTTTTGTATTTCTTTGAGACATAGGCTTCCAGGAATCCCTTCAATTAGTCTACTGGAATCTTTTCAAAATAATCCTAGGGCTCCAACTACAACAGGGATTGTTGATGTTCCTATGTGCCACATTTTTGAGATTTCTATTTTACGGTCCTTGTATTTCGACAGCTTTTCGAATATCTTCAAAGATACATTGCAGTCTGCAGGGACTGCCATATCAATAAGGAGGCATTTTTGTTTGTTTGTGGTCTTTAATAAAAATGTCTGGGCGGTTGGCTTTGATTGTTCTGTCAGTGTGTATTGTGTAGTCCCATAGAATTGTAACAGGTCCTATCTCCGTAACCGGGTCTGGATGGTGTTCATACCAGTTTCTTTCAGTTTCCTTCCTGTAGGAGTTGCAAATTTTCCAGTGCAGATATTGGCCCACTGTCATGCCGGGTTTTATACCCAGTGGGTGCCAATATCGTGCAACCTTATTATTATTATTATTATTATTATTATTATTATTATTATTATCTGTGAATTGCGATGCATTAAAGGAAACATAGTGGAGTAATTTTTCGGTTTGCTGATTTCATTTTCTGCGCCGATATCCGTTACACTACCCGCACACAAATCAAAAATTTATAATGAAAATATTCCTTGCAAAAATTCAGGCATCTTAAAGTTACAGATTATTATTATTATTATTATTTCCTTTGATTTCTGGCGTTTACAGGTTTCTTTCCGGGTCCCGCTCAGGGACCTAAGGTTAGAAATGGTATCATGACACTTTCCACTGATAAAGAAAATTACATAGATAAAGCCCTTCGTAAACTGTGGGCTGTACCTTATTATTATTCTTTTAAGTAATTGTTTTCTTGCACTGCATTAGTTTTCATATGTCATATCTTACAATGGATATAGCAGCTATTATCTGCCACTAACTAAATTATTATATTATATGAAATAGAGAAAGATAGATAGATAGATAGATAGATAGAGAGATGAGGAGTAAGTCTCTTTTCTGCCTACACTTCTTTTACAAGAGCCAACCCTGATTTAGGGGACTGTTGATGAAAAAGGGATGAGGAGATTGGTCACATGGCTCTCCCATAAAAACATTTGTAAGAGAGAAGAAAAGTTTTAACTTTATTTGTTAATTCTGTTTTCTAATTAACCTTATTAATATTAACCTTATTAATCTTATTTTAATTAACAAAAATGAGAACAACAAGAACAACAAAAAATGATCCCCCATATCAATGTATTTTCGTTATGTGTTTATAAATTCTCTTATGCAAACACAACTTTATTAAAAAATAAAGGAAAACTGTACTTGCAAGTAATCAATATTTCCCATTTTTGTCAAAATTACTTGGCAGGCTTGGAGCCATTTCCATCACTGCTTTCATTTATTGTTTGTCTATTCCAAACGCGTATAGATGTAAATTGTTAAAAGCAAACAACAATGGAAAAATTAAATCCCATTACAAAATTTTCAAAACGTTTCTTCTGAAAAGCAAAATAGCCTCCAACAAATATGAAAGTAAAGCAAAGTAAAGCTCAGATTTAATTGGCAAAATTTAACATCCTTGAGAAATGGATAAATACTAACTGTGGTATATTCCATATTTCCAGAAGTAACACATTTAATGATAATTATAAGAAAATCATGATGCGTGGGGCGTAGACTGTGTACTGAAATAAAATTAAGCAGATGTGGAAAAGCAGACATTTCTCGTATTGGCCACCTGAGATAAGAACCTACAACAGACGTTTAAAACCCTTACCAAATTTTGGTTCGTTGGCAAAGCCAAGCCATGATATAGATTTTTCTTCTACAATTTTAATTCCTTTTGAAATAGTGTGTATACGTGAAAATAGATGCGTACACACATACACAACAGTAGAGTATGCACAATACAGAGAGAAACAGAAAATTAGAAAGAGCGAGACAGAGAGAAGAATAAGTATTCTGCAGATAACAAAGAACAAATCAAGAAATATGAAAGGGGATGAAAAAATAGAGAAGGAATAAAGAGAAAAGAGAGTGTAACAAAAACTTATCTTTATCTCTCTCTCACAAACATATATATATATATATATATATATATATATACACAATTGTGTATTTGAACAGCAATCCCTCCTTTCTACAAGTTTCAATAAAGACGACAGACAATTAAGCTTTTTATTCGATTTTTCTTGCATTCGTGTAAGTGTTTTTTTCTGGACATAAAGTTTTAAAAAATTGTCTAAATGTTCCATATGTCCGAACACTCTCGCCTATTCTATTAGCCATTATCGAGGATCTTTTACTTTTTTGTAACTGAAAAATGTAGATATTTATATATGTGTATTTATAGTGATCGGAATGTTTTTTTATTTTCTTTTCCAAACACGGTCAGCACGTTGTGGCCATGTTAATAGTCGATATTATTGAGCGTTGGAATTTTCTTTTTTATTATTAAAGCTTTCATATATATATATATATATATATATATATATATATATGTGTGTGTGTGTGTGTATGTGTGTGTGTGTGTGTGTGTGTGTGTGAGTGTCTGTGTGTGTGTAGCCTGATGATTACTGACTTCAGTGTCCTCTTTTATATTTACATACGCTCTATCCCTGATATTGGGCACTTTAATCCATAAATATAGCATACCTTAAAACCTTTATATATATATATATATATATATATATATATGAGAGAGGGAGAAAAAGTATGCTGATAAGGAGAGTAAGAGTTTTCGCGGTATACTGTGGTGTTATTGAGGAGAGACAAATGGAAATGGCGAAACAGAACCAAGGAGATAAATGAGAAAGTGATAGGATGGGAGAGTCGGGAAATCAGGATGGAAGATCGAAAAATCCTGTAATAGAAAACGAGAAAGAAACTGCGAAAAAGGCAGACAACGAACAAGGAAACATGTGAGGGAAAGACGCCTGTGAAACCGGTTTCGTTTTATTAATTCAGAATCGGCTTCTTCGTGGCTGCGACTGGCATTTAAAAGGACGATAAACTACCGCAGCAGACGACAACGCATTGAGAAGCAGAAGTGAAAACTCGTATGTGCGCATGCGTAGAGTCGTCGCTCTGTGAATGCGTTCCGTGGCTTGGATTGTTATTTACTTCATTCTAATCAAATGGGAGTAACGACATCTTCATTTTAAATTTCTTTGTCAGCGAGAAAAAAAGAATAATGGACTTGTATTAATGAACAAATATTTAAGCATTTAAAAATAAACGCATTATGACAGAGCTAGATATAAAAGAGACAGACTGGATTTCGGAGTTATCCAAAATACACGTCTATGCTTATAGAATACAGAAGAGCGCTTACTGTAGAGCAATATTTTTCGTGCTTATCTTATTTGCGCAGCCTGGTGCTAACGATCTCTGCTGACATAAAATTGAAAGATTACATTCAATCAATTGCTAGGTCTGCTGCTAGTAAAGTTGGTTCACTATATCGTGCTTGACAAGTTTTCTTAACAGAATCTACCTTACATATTTTTATAAGTCTACCATTCGTGCAAGCTTTGAATATTGCTGTCACATATGGTTTGTTGCTCCTGTTATATATTTAGGGATTCTAGATAAAATCAGAAGAAGAATCTGCAATGTTATTGGTCCTGACCTGACATCTCGTCTTTAGTCACTTTTCCACCGCTGTAACGTAGCCTTTCTATAAATACTTTGATGGTAATTGTTCTGATGGCAATTAGGGTAATTGTTCTTTGATGGTAACTGTTCTGATGAATTTACTCTATGGTATTTAGACTTTATGAATTTAAGTACAGTACTAGATTGGCAATTATGTCTCATCATTTTACAGTTGAATTGGCTAAATGTAAATGTAAGTTCTTTGATAATTTTTTTTGTGCTAATTGCTTATGGAACTCCCTTCCTGCTTTCCAGTCAACTTTGATCTCCAAAAATTTGAATACAATGTCATTCCTTATCTGCTGTCGTCTAGATTCCTCTTTTATTATTCTCTCGCCTTAATGTTTTTCTTTAACACTCGGTAACTCCTTACGTCTTAGTGGCTTTATTGCCTTTTTTGGGGTGAAATGATTAAAAATAATTCTAATTGGATTCATCCGATTTCTAGCGTTGTAGGAAATATGATTATGCATCCATCCAATATGGAAATTCTGTCCCATATATACACACACAGGTAGAGACATATCGCTCATAAGTGAATACACCTTTACTTCTTTCATATACCATTTCCTTCCAGAACGTTGTCGAACATGAATATCTACATCTTATCTTTTGCTGATCCAAATAACTCTTTACTGGCCTCTTTATTACCGTTTTTTAAAATCTTCGTTGCATTTTTGGCCATCCATTCACTGAAACTGGTCAAGTAGGTCACTCACTATTTCCTCGCTTTTGCTGCCTTCATTGTGTCCTATGAATATTAAATACTCCAAGCCTTTTTACTCATTATATGTCACATTTTTCAGCTATTAGCAGTTTACTTGTAGTTCATTTTTCCCTTAAAATTCTTTGTTTTCTCTCATGTTCTGCCCTCAGATACCTTCGGCAGGACAAAATCTCCGTCGTTTCAAATCTTTGCAAAGAGACCGTCCAGAATTCATTTACATATACGAGGTAAGGCATTGTACGCTTTCTTACTTACAAATGACTGTTTTTTTTATCCTTTAATACATTATTTTGTGGAAGGCATCTTTCGATAATTCTAAGCATGATTTTTGCGTCAGATTACTCGTCGTCTGTTATAGAAGGAACATTCATTTTCTTCCGAAATATATATACAGCAAGCTTTTTTTATTTTTAACATTACACAACCAAAACTGATTTAAACATTTATTGACATACAGTACAGGATTGAAACTTTGCTGACAAAACTCTATATTGCTATCCCAAAATGAGTATATCCAATGAGAATGTTGAATATCTGGTGTGAGCGCCTTTATTTTCTATTAATGTTTGTAGCTTCACTTGATTTACACAGACTTTGGATTTTTTTTTCAGTCAATATGCATGCTCTTATATCTGTCATTTTGGATGGTCTACATATCTCGTACATTCTTTTATTTTTCGTTTCAGTACATTCCACAAGCATTCAATTGAATTTAAATCCACCTGCTGTCTGCTTAACGGAACGTTTTGGATTCTTGTCATGTTGAAACACAACTCTTCATCTAAAGCGTTTGAGTGAAGGAAATATGTTTACTTTCAATATGTAGCAGTAACCAATACCAGTAGAGATCACAACAACAGAGACCAAGACGTTTCTCCTACCAAGTAAATAGTAAACACTTTTTTCATATATGCTTCACTATAACTACATCAAGTTCAACCGATATTATCAAAGTCAAATAGTTTTAATTTTTCTTTTATTTGACGTTGTCTAAAAAGGTTAAATTTCTAGCGTTATTTTCCTTAATATTTACCGTTATTTTTAATTCAAACGGGCCACTGTAGGCTTCGGTCAAAGTAACAGCTTCTTACACAGACGTCAGCCATACACGCCAGCCTTGTTCAAGGAAAGTTCGACCGTTGTAGTAAAAACATTCAGTGAACACACTTCTTTGCCCTCATTAGCAACATGTACATGCTGATTTTCTCGGATTTTTATCAACCAATCTCTTGATAAAAGGATTAGACTTTGGTGTCAGCTTGCATCGTCGACTTGGTCGCTTCCGTACGCCTCCAACATTTACACGTGATTTTGTACAGTTCTGGCAGACATGTTTTTGCACAACCTCAGTCTTTTAGTCGTTTTTCCGTTTGCGGAAGGAAATAACACGTTTCTTCCAATCGGAAGAGAGTTCTTTCCTCTATGGATCCATAACTGAACTAAAATTATCTATTACTTCATAAGAAGTATTTTTAACATTGTATATTATATTCATATTTATAGCCACTATTAGGAAAGATAATCAATAATTGTTTTAAAATATACTTAGAATTAAAAAAAAATCTTTTTTGGGCGGCAACGGAGTTTCAATATTTGATTAGAAATAATATCTGAATTTCCATATTGACTATTAATATTCAATTAGAAATAATAGAGTTTGGTTTAGAAGAAAATGAACTTCTTTCTGTTAAAATATGGTAGAAGTGTATACATTTATGGGCGATATATACGAGTACAGACGATCCTTAAAAATCCAATCGGATATAATTTATTTAATGAAAAAATATTCTTCAGAAAATGCTTCGTTTACGCTAAATTTCTAAGAATAAAATTTATTTCATGAAATAAATTGTAACCGAATGGATTTTAAGGATCGTCTGTACTCATTATTATATTGCTCTGTTACTTACATTGAGCACTCTTTGGATAAATGTCCTCCTTGGAATTATCGCTACTATTTATCAATTGATTATAAAGTTATTTCTAGTGGATACCCATATTTGTGTAGACGCCCTGTTTTTTTATCAGTGTTTATGTTGGTCTACGGGCTTGCGCTCTCTAAAAGACTTGTCGAACTCTCTGCTTTCGGGCGGGGAGGAACCCAGGCGAAGCTATACCGAAGGGCAGAGTCTCGTCTGGGAAGGTAAACAAACTCGATACTGTGTATGCGAGGTCTACGGGGAAATTTTGCCTGAGCCAAAGCGTTCGAATTGCTCCACATAAAAACACGCATTGTGCCACATCCTGCCTCGTGAGGAGATCGGGTAAATACCGGCTCTCTAGAAAACTTAGGAAAGAAAATGTTCCTTCCGGCAGAAATCGAGCTTGCGTCCCATTTATAGGGGAAACATTCATCTCTCTCTCTATATATATATATATATATATATATATATATATATATATATATATATATATATATATATATATATATATATATATATATATATATATCCTTACTGAAGCTCTACTTACTCAGTGATAGAGATAAGGAGAAACCGGTCTGTTACTTCGGACATTCAATCACTGCGCAGTAGATAGCATATCTGTAGCTGACTAGCATCAACCTGTCAACACAAAGCCATTGTTGTTACCTCCCCCCTCTCTCTGTTATCACGTTGCAATTTGTTGATATACAGGGTGCGATGGATAAATTGTCGTCTAAATTATGCAAAAATGAAAATAACGCTAACATCTCATTTTAACTTACCAAAAATTACACAAAAATATCTTGAAATACTAAAGAGTAAATTTATTCAATAAAATCGCCATTCGCTTCAACCACGGCCTCCAGCCGACTTCGGAATCTCCTGCAACTCTTCTGGACATTCTTGTTTAAGTTCGTGAATGCTGCCATAAGTCTTGTTTTCAGTTCATCTTTGGTGTTACAAGAAATTTTTTTGATCTCTCGCTCAACTGCGCTACGCACATAAGCAAGGGTTTGTAGTCTGGGGAGTTAGGTGGTCAGATATAAGGGGTGATGTGGTCGCAGAAATTGTCTGACAGCCATGGTTGGATTCTCTTGCTTGTTTGGCATGGTGCGGAGTTCTGTTGCCAGACATAGGGTCTTCCAGCAGCCGTCCTCTTGATCAGGGCAACACTAACTTCTCAAAGCACTTGATGTAGGCCTCCATATTGAGTCTGAGGTACTGTGGAAAGATGAATGCGGGCATAATGTCGCCATTACTAGTGATCACGCCAAACACCATGATGTTGACTGGATATATCCTCCAACACTTTCCGAGTCCTCTGCACTGTCCTCAGATTGACACCCAAACACTCTGAAACGTTCGTATTGGAGCTTCCGGTGCGAATGCTAAGCTGTTCAGTATACCGTTTCCAAATTTCTGGCGGAGTGAATTGCGTCATGTTGCTCTTTTTCTCACAGCCGGTGCCCAACTGATCCTACTATACGGTTCAGTCGACATTAAAAATATAAAATGGCGACAATTTAACCATCGCTCATTCTATTTTGGCTTTTAAAAAAAAAAAAAATTTTGTGGACATGGAAGCTAAGAATTTAGCTTCTTGATAGACTTAAAAAATTCTTTGCTTAAGTAACCGCCATTTAAAAAAAAAAAATTTACGACTCTGCAAATATTTCTGTAATTCCTATAATTAGAAATTAGCCTTTAATATCTTCCTTATCTAATTTGTAAGCGGTAACAACGTAAGTCTTTAAAACTAACCTACAAAGATTGAAATGAATAAAAGAGTAAAAACGTGTTAGTCATAAATAAATCGATAAATTTGTAATGGCTTCATTGACTTTATTATAAAATTTTATTAAAATACTAATTATTTTATTGGTTTACATTAAATTACTTGAAGCATTATTTTTACTGGGTACTCGTATTTGAGTAGACCCTCCATTTTTTTAACAGTGTTTATATCGGCTATCGGCCCACACACTCGAAAAAAACTTACAAAAGAAAATTCATCCTCCGTCAGGATTAGCGTCCCCTTTTGCAAGAGAAACTACCATCTCATCTGGCGTGCTTTGACAGCGCGGCCACGGAGAGCTTCACTATCAAGAAAGCTTCTATTTGATTTCATGTAATTTTCACTCGTTCAGGTTTTTCTCGAAAGCCTTATCTTTTTTAAGTAAGTAAATTTTATCAAGTACACAGGCCGGTAGACGAAATAAACACTGTTTAAAAAAAGAAGGTTTGAAGTAATAAAATATGTCAGATTAAAAAATAACATTCATTAATTGTTTTAGAAATAGATGAAATTATTGTGTATTTCGACGTTGTGTAATGTTTTGTAAGCTTGAATTGCTAGATCAATTACGACTGAATAGCGAGTTCGAGCCTCACTAGGCGCCCCATATTTTCGGCCTTATGTCACATCTAAGGTACGTTGAGAAACTCACCATTAAATATTGAATTTATTATAGTAAATTAAAATCTTAATTTGTTTTATTAATAATATTACTTTAATATTAGAATTTATATTTTCTATATGGCTTTTTCCTACACTGAAGCCAAAATTATGATTTGTCTACTGATAAGCCCCACTGAGGATCGAACCGACTATGAAGAAATTTTGGTCTGTAAAAATAGATCTCGCATTTTTGCCTCACGGTGTATTACGGTATAATATCGTAACCCTGCATTTTCACACACACTCTCTCTCTCACACATACGCACACGCACAACATATACATGTGTGCGTGCGTGTGTGTGTCTTTGAGGTATGTTTGTGTAAAGATAATAATTTGAAATTATTCCATTTAAATTTCCTAATGACGTGTCTTTGTACTTCTCGATTTTCAAGTCTTCTTCGAGACGGACAGCAAGTGGACATATCTGGGTTAGATTTCCATTAAGGGAAGGTCGCTTAGTCATCTTTCATGTTTGCGATGAGTATTCACTGAACAACAAACCCACCCCCATCTGCAGCCATCCAGTTGGCCAACCTGCCCACCTCCCTCTCTTTGCGTCCTTCATTACCTTATACAATTGATTGATTCTTCTTGAGTGACTAATGGCAGCGAGAACGGGCGTGGTGGGGTGGGGGAGACCTGTTACTCTTCATCTTACGAACCAACAGGTACTTCTCGTCAATACGAGACAAACATTTGACCACACACATACACACGCACTTTATGAGTTTGAAATATTCGAAATATTTTTCGCCATTAAGGACTAAATCTGTTTTTAATCTGGCCAGTGTGGATTAAGCATTATATATATTTAAGTTCACAACCGTCGTGTTCATAGCCACAGAGATCTGAATGCAAAAATAAAGGGAAACTAAATGGATTTTTCACTATTTTTAGCAACTTGACAATTTCTTAAGAGCTCATGCATTATTTACATTATTCGGGCTGTTATCCCCATCTTCATTGCCATATTCACAACGTTTCAGCCGTTGTTCGCTCCGGCCTTCTGCAGGTGATTGGAATTTCGAAGCGAACTCTTTATTTCGTAGATTGTTCTAGTTCCACGCGCCATGCCTCTTCTGGATGTCTCAGTTATTATCTACAGGGCCATGTGTCCTTGACACATGCAGGAGATTATTTCTTTTAGGCTCTAAGAATGGGTTATGTCCAATATGAAGCTTAGCCATAATCGCTTCTCTTTTAGTTTGGTGTTTCTGGCAGTGAGTTTTGGACGATCTCATCAAAAATGAAGAGGAGACTTGAAGCAACAGAAATGTGGCTCTACAGAAGGATGCTGAAGATAACGTGAACCGAACATGTGAGTTTTAGAGAAAATGGAAACAAAAAGGTAACTAATAATTAACACCAGGAAGAGACAGTTGAGGTTTCTGGGGCATATAATGAGGAAGGAGAGCTTGGAAAATATGATACTCACAAGACAGGGAGCAAGAGGGACAGAGGAACAACAACGCATAACAAACTCGCTGAGTTAATAGATAGCGGGACAGGGTTTAGGAGAAACAACAGAAAGACAAAGTTTATAAAGAGCTACAGGGGACACGAAGTTGTGGAGAACCATGATCCTGAGGGGACACGGCACATAAAGAAGAAAAAGAAGATGCCATTCTACGTCCTTTTGAAACTACTGCACGGTGTATGATTTTTTGCAGACAACCTTTTGATGTTGCCTGAATGTTATACTATTTTTCAAACTCTCACTCCCAAAGGCCCATTATTTTTGTATAGCTTTTGGTGCGATCAAAGTGTTTCCTTTCGTTTGATATGTTGTTGCCAATTCTTTATTGCAGATCGTTTTTTTTTATAGGATTTAATCCGCTGGCATTAGCTACATTTTAGTATCTATAGGACAAAGATTTTATTTTAAAGTGCGAATAAAAAATCTCCCTTTTTGTGGGGAATAGTGAAGTAATACTGAAGAAATTTTCTTGGCTCTAAAAGTAATTTACAAACAATATATATCATTTATTAATGCAAATTTAACTAACTTCATTCGTTCACATATAAAAGTTACATTTAAGAAACTGAATAAACGATTTCTTGTAACTCGTTGATTGGTAATTATTAGTTACTAAGCAGGTTTCGCCCTCTCGCTATCGTTTCGCAAAGTAAGATATATTCATCACTTTAAATATTTGAAACAAAAATTTTAAATGAACATTTCATTCATAAATTGGCTTGTTATACTCCAGGAAAGTTTTGCAAATAGATGCCAACTTGTTGAAGGCCAAGTAAAATGCAAATTTCAAACACTTTTCTGCACTATATAAGACAATACTCCTAAACAGAACTATTTTTTATATGAAAATCAAAACAATCCTTGAAGAAAAAACACTAATGAAAGACAATGAAATATACTTTTAAAAAATCAATATACAAATTAGTTAAACCTGAAGAGTGATATCACCTAGAAGTAGATCTTATATAATACAGACATTGAGCTTTTAGCGCATAAATTACGATAATGTAATTTATACATTATTTATCATCTCTCAGTTGCGTCTCTGTCCTTGGACAGAGTGCGCTCAGGGGCTTCTCTGTCGAAGGGCAGAGGGGCAAATGAGAAAATAATACTGAGAGGTGCCCAGCCCAGGGGAACAGCTGCCCGAGGCCGCGCCCTCCCATTGCACAAGAGGGAGGGACCAGTGCTCGCAACGAGGCCAGCGCAACCGACGGTTGTGGGGGCTGTGGGCAATTTTTGTCCCCGCCTGAGTGCACGCGCTCGGGTCCCCACTTTAAAAAGACCTTGTGTCAAATCTCATTCTCACGGAGGCATGAGTAAACACCGTATAAATTACTATAAAATAGATTTGGGGCTTTTTAACCCCAGAATTCGTTGGATAATTGTGCTCCAATGTCACGCTTAATTCATATAGATTCCATGATATAAGTTTTACTTTAGTAGCTATTATGTTCCTTTAACTCTTCAAATGTTGAATGTATAACTAATTCTAATTTCCCATCTTTACACTATATTAATTTTGTCTTATAAATTGTCCCTTGAAATACAAATAATTGTTTGTACGGAAAATAAGGATCTAAGGTACATAAAATCGTTTTCAAATTAAGTGGTAGCAGAAGAAACGATAGGGGCGACTTTTAAGTTAGTTTATAATAAAACGTCCACTGCAATTTTGGATACAAAGAAGAGTTACCCCCCTTGAATCATGAAAGGGGACGATAATGGCTAGTATATATATTAATATATATTTTTAACCTTGCATAATCTGGCAACCCTGAATCTGGGCTCAATGAAAGTCTTTCTCTGCGCCTAACTTTTCTAGGGCTTTTGAATGAGCTATGAATCATTAAAATCGCACCAGTGGGAGCAGAGGAGTTGCTTGGACACACGCACACATACATACATACATACATACATTGTACTTTATATATAAGATTATTATTGCCGGAGTTTCTTTCAACGGTAAGCGCTCCGTTCATTTTTTTTCCAAAGAACATGACACAATCCGTTAAGTTCATGATATCCACTAATGGCGTTCCGAGAATTCCAAGATTTATTTTGAGGGCGACGTAAATATGGAATCTTTCAGAAGTTTGTAATTTCTTTTTCTTTCATTGGAAGTTATTTGCTTTGGAGGTAAAACTTAAAATAACGTCATCAACTAGTCATAAATCGTATAAAATTCAAAAACCTGTAGCTACCTGTTGACATCTCTATAATAACGATGCAGCTACATAGTTTCCATATATTTCTTCTTTTCTTCCCCGTCAGACGATGTGTTCCTTAAATTTAATTTCTCTTGTCAACGAAGCAAAATGTATTAACCTGTTACCGAAATAACGTGATAGTTAATAAAGACATTAAGAATGTGATAAGCTGGGAGCAAAGATAGCGAGGCGGATGAAATTACCGGACAGTCGTTGAGAAGGAAAGAACAGGGTATTTAAAAATACAACTCAGCCTGCCTACCTATTAACAATTGTATTTTGTAAAGTGTGTGGCTTTTATAGTGATTTGAGTGCTTTCATTTAATTTGTGTGTAATTAATCACCCTAAATAAACACGTACATCAGCGTGTTCCTCTCTCACTGAACTCATCAATTCAGCGTCTATTTCTGTCTGTTCTCATTTTATGGCAAAATGCTTTGCTCAAGAGGAAGATTTTTTAAACTCAAACTCATTGTCATCTCGGGCCCTGAATTTGATGCTTCTCAAAAGAAGGGAATTTCTTTCTTTATTTTACTTGAATTTCCTTTCTTTTTCAAAACGGGTTTTTAGTTTTCTTTCAATTATCTCCCTTTAATTATTTTTCGATTTTTTTGTGTGTTGCGTGTTGCGAAAAGCAAGCTAAATTCGGGTAATTGGGTTTGAATTTGTTTCATTCTCTTTCTCTAAGAGTGACAGAGTAGGATGAAGGAGTAGAACAAGGATGATCTAAAGTAATGAGTGAGTGAGTGAGAGAGTGAGTGCGTGAGAGAGAGAGACGAGAGAGTGAGTGAGAGAGTGAGTGAGTGAGAGAGTGAGTGCGTGAGAGAGAGAGACGAGAGAGAGACGAGAGAGTGAATGAGAGAGTGAATGAGAGAGAGAGAGAGAGTGAATGAGAGAGTGAATGAGAGAGAGAGAGAGAGAGTGAATGAGAGAGAGAGAGAATCCTTCTGCCTCCCTGTGGGGTGTAGGGTAAAATCTTCACTACACTAGTGTTGCTGTTATGTTTTCCGTACCAAGTGGGCTGTTTTACGAGTTGGAGTTACCAGCTCCACGTACAACCGATTTTGAATTCAGGGCTATTCTTCTAGACTGGCTGCTAACAAGGCTTGACTTTCCTAGTCCACCTTGCTATTAAACCGATAACTATATAGTAATAATAAGAACAAAGGTTGTGTTTTGCAGGTTTTATGCCGCCCAGCTGCGACCTGTTCCAGCTAGACAATCGAACTCTCTGCCTTCGGGCAGAGAGGAACCCGGACGAGGCTCCATCGAAGGGCAGAGTCTCGTTCGGGGAGGTACACTGTCCCTGAAACTGTTTTTACGGGTTCCAATAGGGAATATTTTTAGCCGAGCCTACGGGCTCGGAAAACTCACGTTAAACCCGGCTTTGTGCCACATGCAACCCTCGAGGTGGAGTAGCTAGATATCTTTGCAGGTTTTATGCCAGGTTACTCTATCAGTGCTACTGGTAACAGTAACATGTAACCCAAACTACGGTTCATCGGTAACTAAACAATGTCCACCACCAGGCTTTTCTGCTACGGAAGGTGGCTAGACAATCAGCAGTATTAACCCTAGAATACTAACACTCAAAGTTACACCGCTACTAACCATGGGTATATCATACACGATTTTGAAAATATCAAAAATATTAAATATAAATCTTTATTTGAAATATTTTACATGCAGGCACTTCAAACTTTGTACATTGAGTTAATAGGAACTGAAAAACATTATTTAGGTAAGAAAATCAGGTAGTGAAAATTGTAATTAAAAATATGAAAATTTGCGCTGGGCACTATATACCCATGGTTAGTGTTCTAGGGTTTAAAGCAAGATCTCTCAATGAGCGGATGAACGTTATTGTAGGGTTAACGACCATCTAGCACAATGGAGTAGATGGGGGCTCCATAGCAGCTCGGGCGGTAATGACATAACATCAATGGGCAGAGGGCTTCCTAGGCTGAATTCAAATACCAGAGATGAGCGCTCTCATTATAGAGATTGAGTGTTCTTTTTTTATTACTTATCAACTTTTTGAATGTTATTTAAAGCCTGAAAATATTTTTAGATTGTCGGAATATTTTCTGAGATAATGATTTACAGATATACATCAGTATTTATCTAAAAGTGGACATTGTAGTCAACACCTAGCGGCGAGAGTCTGTTTCATGCTTAAACGCAATCTTCAGATCTTTATTATGTATCAATGGGTTTTCGCTGTAAAAGTTAGGCGATAACAGTATTTTAGGGAATAAAGCATAATTGGGACATAAACGTTGTCAGATTTAATCTGAGAATTGTTCAAAGCTTAAACGTTAAGAAGGTGACATAAAAAAAGATTTCATCAAAAGAAATTATCTCGCCGAAAGGAAATTAAATGTTCAATTATTTAATCAGAAATGCACTTCCTTTGCCTTATCAAAACTTACAGTACGAGGCAAAAAAAAAAATGGACGCGCCCATAGAAATGATGACGAACAAAATGTAAAGCTTATTTCATTTGTATTTACCTTTATTAACATGTCTAAGAATTGTTCTGATTTCGAGAAAGGCCCAATGGCCGCTTTTTATAATCTTGGGCTGTCGAATAGATCGATAGCTGATAAGATTAATCGAAGTGAGTCATGTGTCCGCAAGTTAATCAAAAAGAGAAATCAAACTGGAACATATAATAAACGTAGCGGATCTGGCCGACCACTAAAAACTACCGACAGGCAAGATAGAAACTTGGTTCTTCAATGCAAAAAAGATCGATTCGCAACAGCACAAGATGTTTCCAAACCGGCTAATTTGGTGGTTTCTGCAAGAACAGCCAGATGCAGGCGTAAAGCAAAAGACATTGTTTCCAAATACATAAAAAAAGAAACCTTTCGTATCTGGAAAAATCGACGGGCACGGTTGACTTGGTGCAAAGCTCATTAACACTGGACTAAATCTGACTGGGAAGATGTTATGTGGAGTGAGATATGAAGGACGAATACGTGTTTGGTGTACGCCTGGTGAAACGAATACTCCAGTAACTACCAAGGGCACAGCTAAACACGATAAAAAAAAAATCAACGTTTAGGGTGCATTCTCAGCAGCAGGAGTTGGTAATTTGTACAAAATCAAGGGAATCGTGGAAAGCATCAATACCACAACATCTGACGAATTCCGTTACTCACTTGTCTTGGTAAAAATACAAAAATCGACTTTCTATGAGTGCGTTCATATTATTTGCCTTGTACTGTATTTATATTCAATGTTGTAACATTCCTATTCAATATCAACGCTTCATCACGAGAGTAAAATGCACTTCGTATTGTCATTCGCATGGGAACTTACTTTGTGAACAATCAAATGGATAATGCCATTGTCTCTTAAATTCAGAATTCACTGCTTTGCTACATCTTTCGAATAATATCTGTCTATGGATGCGCATCCCTTTATGTTATGGAAGTTGTGCAGGTAACAAAATTAACCACAAAAGACACGATGCTAAAGATTTTCCAATAGTACGTTCCGATATTTTTAACTAAGTAAAGCAGAGAATTCCAACTGTTGATTAAACTTTCCTTCCTTCTCCAATTAATATGCACCTCGCTTGGCCAGTCATGTGACTTAACGGTCAAATTAGCGGTCTCCAGTTTTTACAGTGAAATCATGTTTTTGTAGATACCGAAGACGAAAGATGCATTCCTGACTGCAGAGCAGAAACTGTCTTTTGCAACACGATATGCCTGACAGTAAAAACAGTTTTATTCTTAATTTTATAAAAATATCAATGAAATAAAAAACAATAAAATTTTAATAAACATATTATATATTTCGCTTTTTAAAACAATAAACATTGTCGAGGAAGTCAAAAATATATACAGTAATAACGGTGTCAAGGGAATAACTGACCTTTTGACATACTGTTGTTTTTTCGGACACAAAGGTTAAAAATTACCGAACTTTTATTTAGGTTGGATCGGCTAAAGTAAACGAGGTCCATAGTAATAGGAGAAAAGGAAGGAAAGTCAATCCAACAAACAGAAATATTTACAGAGATTTAAGACAAGAAAGATGAAAAGAAAAATCATGAGGTTGATTTCTGATAGGCATTTATTCCATAAGCTCTTAATTATGTACGGAGCCACGTCTGATGCTTTCAGTGAAGATTGAACATACGTAACAGATAACTAACTCACTAGCCACTTTATAGAGCAAGGTGCCCAGAAGTCTATTCCGTATAGATTTTACTTCTAAATACTTGAGGTTAAGGCAAGAGAGAAATGAGGTTCGAAATCTATTTTACCTTACTCAATTATTCCGATCAAATGATTCTTAATGTTTAAATATTTGTTTTTAAGTTTAGATTGGTAGCTGGAGGAAGCAAACAAACATAATTTCGTAACGATTTTTTTAGCCTAGCAGAAGTTTTATTATCAGTGAATCTTAACTAAGCCTCAACTTTTCACAAAACATTAAAAAGTGTTGAAAGCGCTCGACAAAACATATTTTATTGTTGTAAACGACTTACGCTAAGAATATTTTTTTCTTTACTCGTGTTTCAATCCAGCCTTTATTTTTCGGTTTATTTTTTTTTTCAGGCAAGAAATTCATTTTCTCTCTTTTTACTTCTGTTTTCACCTCGATTTCTCCAAAACCTCCTCTACAAAAATGATCAGTTTTTTTTTTCAGTTTCAAAAGGATTTTCTGTTTGAAATAAGAAGACAACAAACAATGATCGATCTCCGGCACATTCTGGTTTTCAACTCTCAACCAAACATTTGCTCACATTGTGCCGAGAGTCAAACAAAACAAAAAACAAACTTCTCATCTGCTGTTATTTTTGTATTCTTCTTTCTGAAGGATAGAAGATTGAAAGAGAAGACAAGACAAACTAGCAAAGAGTAAGCGTGAAAGCCATCTCATCTACTTGTGCGGAGCGGCATTTGCAAGAGTACAAAATGCAGCTACAAATAGCATTACTGCTTCAAAGAACCACATGGATTGTGAAAAGACAACAAATTCTTGGTTTCGCATTGTCATTGCTTTTGCCTCCCACTGTATTTCTTTTGGTAGAAACGCTTGCAGGTGGAGCTCTCGCGATAATTGTGGGGGTCAAGATAATATCTGAGGGTGGAAATGTTGATTCTTTTAGTCATGGGAATCCGAAAGTAGTTGTCAAATAAATTAAATGGTCAACAAATACTTGAAATGTTATTTTTGTATAAAGCGTATTTTAATATCCTGCATACCACACACACACATAACTTACAGTTAAATAAGCAAATCTCCCTGTTAATTACGACTGAACTGAATTAGATTCTCACAGGATGCACAACACTTACAACCTCAATATCTCCGAGATGAGGTATTATGATTACTTGCATTATGTACATTATTCGGACTGTTATCCTTATCTTCATTGCCATATTCATAACGTTTCGGCCGTTGTTCCCTCCGGCCTTCTTCAGGCGATTGGAATTTCGAACCGAACCCTTTATTTCGTCCACCAAAGTCTTTATTCACTGGGCCATGTATCCTTGATGACATGTCCCAGTGGATAAAGACGTTGGTTAGATCCAGTGACTAGACCCAAAGAATTTTGAGTTCAATACCAGGCTTTGGTGAACCAAAAACTCGGAGAGTTGAGTTAAAGGGAGATAACTTAGACATCCGGAAGAGGCTTGGCATGTGGAACTAGAAAAATCCACCCCGGTGAACGAAATAAAAGGTTCGGTTCGAAAATCCAATCACCTGAAGAAGGCCGGTGCGTAAAACGGCCGAAACGTTATGAATATGTCAATGACGATAACAGTTCGAATAATGTAAATAATACAAGTACTTACAACCTCGTGTCTTACTAAGTTTCTTTTATATATAGCATTTTTTCAGGATGTCGGTGATCATGTCTTTCTAGAACTTCCTATCCAATGTAGCTCTCAGCGATGTTTTGTTTTGTTATCCATTTACGCAAGCTCGTTACGTATTTCATTCATAGCTTTTCTTTGCCTCTTGCTTTAAATGTGCCTTGTGAGTGTCACATTCTCCAAGTCTCTTTTCTCTTTATGTATACCAAAAATTCAAGTACAAGTGACATTTTTGTTCCTATATTCCTTAGAACTTCCTCGTTATTCACATGTTCCGTCCATGGTATTCCCAGTTATGAAAACAGATCCGGGTTCTTTGTTCTCTACATCAGCTTCCTTAATCAAGTTTCTAAATTTGGAGAATTATCCATCTTCTTTGGAAACAGTCACAGGCATAGACATTGCTCCTCCTTTCAACTTGCTTCACTTTACATCTCGTACCATCACTCCACATAGGTGGTGCTAAATTCTCCCTCTTCCTCTATCAATATTCAACCTCAGTCTACTTCCAAGGGCTGGCTTAACTGTCTTTGTGACAAATCTAATTTTTTAAAGAGATTAGGCGAAAGGGCGGGGTTTTATTCTAGTCATTAATTTTAATTCTCTGATTATTTTCTATTTTCTTGGAATTATCTTTACCCATCGAAAATATAAACCAGATCACTCTTGACCGTCAACGACCGGACTTATTTTCATAACTTCCGCCTGATCGTACATTTAAAAAGTTCTCATTTTCAATTTACCAATTCGTTTTCGTCCGCGAAAATACGACCTCAACCTCTCCTTGTTAATGATATTTGTTTTCTTGTATTCTCAATGAAGAGATAAAATTATTTCTCAATTTGTTTTACCTGATTGCTCGATTCTCGATAGAGAGAAAAATAAACTTGATTGTACCGTAGAAGGCCAGAGAGCCCCTTTCCCCACTTCCATATCACCAGGGAAAATGCCTCTACTCACCCCTCTCTCTCTCTCTCTGCCAGCTTATATTTCATTTTCGGCTTTACTCTTTCCTGGCTTTTCCAGCTCATATTCGACATTTAACCACTTAATGGCCTCAGTGTCACAAAAAGGCATTAGTGTAAAATGAACATGAAGGTCACATGTGAGACCCGAACTTACTACTCTATAGTAATGGTCAACTAGTTCGCTTACCCCATGTCGAGGCGTCCACGATCCTATCATTTTTAGGATTCTGCATCAAGAATCGAATTTTTCATTAACCCTCACCTTATATTACAACAGTGGCTTTTACCGTAGTGAGACATCTTGCAAGTTCTCGCTAGTATAAAGAATTCGATATTGACTGCGTGCACAATTCTGACATGGCGCCATTTTTCTTTTTATTATCTGCGAAGTACTATGGTTTCTTGAGAAAGGGTTTACCGAATTCAGAACAGTGCTTCTAGACTGACTGCAACCCAAGGCTAGAGAGTCGGGTCTAGTCTGTTATTTAATGTAGTGAGGTAGAGATGAAATACATTCACCCTTTTCACAAGAGTATTTGTGAGAAATTGAACGCTGGAATTTGAAGTCGACTCGCCGATTTTCACTTTCCGCTACCCTCACATCTTAAATTTTATTTTATATAAACAGTTATAAAAATAAAGCTGTTTTTTTTTAAAATTTAAAGCCAGAAATTATGATAAAAAAACTCGTATCATGGATCGAATACTTGTGAGTTTGACGCTTAACTTAGGAGTGACGCTAATAGCTTGTTCCGATTGACAAATTAAAATGTTTTCACACATTCCTGGAATATTTTAAATTTTATTAACACTGAATTATTTATGATTTTTTTTTTAGAATTTTGCGGAGAGCAATTAAAAAAATAACGAACAATTTGAAAGAAAAAATAAACGTGAACGAAGTTTTCTTTGAAGAGTGAAACAGAATCCGGTAAAAAGAGCAAGAAAAAATAGTACATGATCTTTATCTAGTATCAATTTCTCCGTGTTTTTTGTTGTTGTCGAGACTCTTGTTACTTCAGAAGAATGTAACCAAATAATTTTAATGCCTGATGTTAGAAATAGCGTTCAACCCAATGACGTTCTTTACTTTCTTTAACGATCTATTTTCTTTAGTAATTCAAAAAAAATATTAAGAAATACGAACTTTAAGAAAAGAAAATTAGAATAATTGGAAAAATAAAAAGATAATTGTAAAAATTTTCCTCAATCATAGATAACTTAAATTTATTAAAGCTAAAACTAAAATAAAATTTCAGAATATTCAAATTATTTAAAAATTCGATTATCATGATTAACTCTTTCATTTATTAATTAGAGGATTTCCGGTCTTCATTTTCAATTTAGACGAGTCATTATTTTTTAATGGTCATGTTAATTTTTATCAACAATTACTCTAGCCATAATCCTATAGCAGTGAGCCTATAATAATCCTATAACACCTCAGGTAATAAAGGAAAAGATCTATCGTTTATATATTTTAGATATTATATATATTCAAAAATATATTGTTAAATATAACAGACAACGAGTGTCTATTATGTTTGATCATGAGCCATTCTAAGCTACGTATAGTTGCTTTAATTTTGGGAGAAAAATGACACATGGCACAGTGGATAAAGGTGTTGGTTAGATCCAGTGACAAGACCCAAAGAGTGTGAGTTCAATACCCGGTTAAGGCCGTGGAGAACTTGGAGAGGGGAATTAACAGAAGATAACTGACATCCATTAGACATGGCACGTGGAACTAGAACAGTCTATCCCAGCGAGCGAAATAAAGAGTTCAGTTCGACATTCCAACCACCTGAAGAAGGCCGGGGCGTACAACGGCCTAAACGTTGTAATGAATAAAGATGATGACAATAGTCCGAATAATGTAAATAGTGTTACTTTCCCTGCATACTGGATATAGTTCTACCTACTGCCGTAGGTTGACGGGTAAGTAAAGTAGCGTTAAAAAAATGATGAAAAATTACTGGTCAAAATTAAAAATTGTTGATAATGCTCTCTCTATAAATAACTGTCGGTAAACACAGAATAAACTATATACTACTAAACTATTCTATAATATATGAAAAGGTATCATTTCTTTTTTTAACGCGGGTTAATAGACAAAGTAACAAAAAGCACTGAAATAAATTAATGTTTTGTCTTTGTAACTAGTGAACTCTTTTTTCACCCTATGTTTTTAATTACTGATTAATTCACCTTATGTTTTGGCTTAAGGCTATACGCATGTCTTTCTTCTTTTGTGTTTTGTTTTCGCATGTCTTTGTCCTTTTATCTGTACAAGCAAACAAAACCGACTTTTTCTTTATGAGTGCATTTCCTCTCTTGTTGATCAGAAGTTTCTTACTTCTGACCTCTTGGTTTATTTTGTTTTACAGCATATCAACACTCCAATGGGTTATTTAATGCTAGCAAGATTTTTAGAATAAGATCGTATGAATAGAATGTCCATTTTTTTTTTTGGTAAGATCTGTAGATCAGGTTTCATTGACGTATTTTTGTAAAGAGGATTTTTGTTGAGAGTCAAATGTATTGCTGGTAATATTTTTTTCCAAAGATCTATTGCTGGTATTTTTACTATAAAAATCTATTTTTATACTTTCATAATCTTTTGCTTTTGTTTAGAGGCTAACAGGTGCTACCAACCCTACCCGGGCGGACCTAAGAACACCAGCAATTAAGAGGTGGTTCCACGCTCCTCAAAACCTCCCGAGTAGGGGGTCGTACTGCCGGATGTAGTTTATCGTCATACCCAGGACGTCTGACCTCTTGGGTTTTACAGGTAAGAAAACCGAAAACCTGCCAACGTCACTCGGCACAACTGTTTAAATATCAGTGTTGATGATATTTTGTCAAGTTTTATGCAGGATTCAAGCCATCAAGACTTCTGCTTGCTTGTTTATTACTTCTCTTTAAGAATTCCGAAACAGGCTTCAAATGGTTGCATTTACAGTCAAGTCGTTGAAATGTATATCTTTCGAGTGCATTTCCTTAATGTCAGATTTGCTTATTTACTTTCAACTTGCCAGACGAATCTGTCGGTCATTGAGCACGATAGATATACTTAATTGCTACTAATAACAGTTGCGGGGTTTTAACATTGACTAGAAGTATCTGGTGAGCACTTGTGGAACCCATAGTCATGAAAAGAAGACGAGGTTGGTAAGTAACGAAGGTGGATGGTGGTGGGGGGACAACTGATGCTCAGTACATGCCAACCATTAAGAAAATAAAACAAATCAGCGCAGTTGTTACAACACAGTACTTCTTTTCTGTGTATCCCTTCAGGACGGGGGCGATCATGACTCTCCACAACCTTCTATCCTTGTAGCAACGTTTCTCCCTTTGCCATCACACCCACGCCCCGTTCCGCCATCCATTTACACAAGCTCGTCAAGTAGGTGGCCCGCTGCCTTCCCCTGTATCTTCGACACAGCCCTGTAAGTGTCAAATTCTTTAAACCTTCACATCTTGTTAAATTTCAGCTGTTTTTTTCTGATTCTGAGTATAAGTGTCCTTTTTGTTTTCATTTTCCTTAAGACACCTTATGCGCTCCGTACATTTAAAAAAAAAAATCAATCCACCACAATTAAGGCGATAATACCCCTAAGACGCAAGGGGGCTGTTGGGAGTGAAAGAGAATTAAAAAAAAAAAAAAAAAAAAAAAAAAAAAAAAAGCAGAATCTCAATCCTAAGTAGGAAACAAGGGATACACCTCTATTCCAGTTCACAAGAACAGAGAGTGGTGGGAACTGGACAATAGGCGAACCTATCTACTCGTGTTCATGGTACTCTCAGTAGCCTTCTGTAGAGCCGCTCCTCCTCGTAAACTTATTAGCAATTATTTCGTAAATAAAATAATTCTCCCGAAATCAAACTATATTTAGCTCCCTGACAGAGGGGCATTTATTTATAATCACGAATTATGTAGAAATTTAGATAAAATAAACGAAGGAAAAAGTTAGCCGTTTTATACGGTAGCCCCTGTTTCCCGAAGGCCAGGAGGCTTGTGTCAATTTCATAGGCAACGCCCGTCTCGTGTTGCATTAACAATAAAGATAAATGAACGATTAAGAGAAATGATCCGGTGGTTACTTTACAAAAGCCATTCAGCTATTTGATACGAACTCATTAGTTGGACATGTAGGAAAAACAGGGACCAAGTGAGTGTGTGTGTGAGAGTTAGAGAGAGAATTATTTGAAGGCAAACAGCATTAGAGAGTGAGAAAAGAAATGGAAGATGAGGAAGGAGAGAGAGAGAGAAGGAAACTCGAACCAAGAAAACTAGGGATCATATAAATATACGATAAAAGAAAAAAAAAGAAAAGAAAAAAGAAAAGAAAAAAGAAAAAAGAAAAAAGAAAAGAAGAGAATCGAGTCCCGCTTCTTTAAGATAACTCTTTCTATTGATACCAAAAATAAGTGAGGGTTTACGGCCACATAATACTGAAACACCGGTTCCCATACGATCACCGAAGTTAACTAACTTCAGGCCTGATCGCTTGGGAATATCAGGTGCTGTAAGATTGGATGTGCGGGTGGTGTAATGCTCAGAATTGTTAACCGGAGAGCCGAGTTCCAATTCCCGTTGGGTTCGTTATGTTCATTTACACGTGCAGATACCCTTGGAAAGGTACGAATCCACCTATTCTACCCCTTCTATGGGTTAATTAGTAAGACTTGTATCACTAAACCATTATTATGTAAAAAAAATACCTCTCTAAGAATATCTTCTGGCTTTAAATAACTTGCAAATGGTTGAATAGCAGGTGAAAATGAATTAATAAAATCAAAGAAAGAAAATGAATAACAGGATACACTAAAATATAAATGCAAAAACAATCTCGATCATAAGAGTCAAAGATAGATAGCGGGAAGGAGCGGAAGTATATTATTGTATGACAGAGAGAGAAAGGGGAAACTAGACACAGAAGAGAACGGCCTTCTGGAGGGGGAGTGAGAGAGAGAGAGAAAGAGAGAGAGAGAGAAAGAGAGAGAGAAAGAGAGAGAGAGAGAAAGAGAGAGAGAGAGAGAGAGAGAGAGAAAGAGAGAGAGAGAAAGAGAGAGAGAGAGAGAGAGAAAGAGAGAGAGAGAGAAAGAGAGAGAGAGAAATAGAGAGAGAGAGAAAGAGAGAGAGAGAGAAAGAGAGAGAGAGAGAAAGAGAGAGAGAGAAATAGAGAGAGAGAGAAATAGAGAGAGAGAGAAATAGAGAGAGAGAGAAAGAAAGAGAGAGGGAGAGAGAAATAGAGAGAGAGAGAAAGAAAGAGAGAGGGAGAGGGAAAGAGAGAGGGAGAGGGAAAGAGAGAGGGAGAGGGAAAGAGAGAGGGAGAGGGAAAGAGAGAGGGAGAGGGAAAGAGAGAGAGAAAGAGGGAGAGAAAATATGACGAAGAAGGCTTGCAAGAGGAGCCAAACCAGTCAAAGTTAGAGAGAAGACGAGGGCAATAAAAAGAGTGAAAGTAAGAGAAAGGAAGAATAAAATGTTAGGTTTAACAAAGATAGACAATGAATGAAATCTGATTAAATGAAATACATTAAAATATTAAGATAATCACTGAAAAGAACTTATAAGATGATATCTACATAGAAAAGAAAAAAAAAGCAATTTAAAAAGGATGGCAAATTAACAAGACAAAGCCATTGTCACACCCAAAGCTTTTGTTCAAAAAAGAAAAATCATCGAAGATTTCTCTTATAGTAAAAGTTAAGCCCGTCTTTAATGAACCCCATAAAGAGTAAATGCAACGACTGGACTCGAAAGAAAATATAAAACAATTTAGAAAGAAGTTAAATTATATCGCATGGGAGATAAATCCTAACGTTTTGTTTTTCTGTTTGAAACCGAATCTAGATAATGATACGGAAGACAAAGCATTCGAGCCGTCTTGGGTATGAGGATAAGCGACATCCGCGTCCTGGGTATGAAGATAAACTACGTCCGAGAGCAAGGCCTCTGATCAGGAGGTTTTGAGGAGCGTGGAATCACCTCTTAATTGCTGGTGTTCCCAGGTCCACCCTGACCCGGGGTGGTAGAATCTGTTAGGGTCCCAGCAAATAGTCAACCCCTCTAACTGGGGCCAAAAACACTATGAAAATGGAAAAATAGGTTTTAATACCAGAAATATTTTGTAAAAAATTATTACCAGCAATACATTTTTGAAAAAAAAATTACCAGCAAAAAAAACTTTTATGGGCATTAAATAACCCATTAAGGTTGATATGCCGTAAAACAAACCAAACATTTAAATTAATCAACGCTTTTAGAACGTAAAAATTAGGGAAAAATATAGCACTTAACTATTGAAGTTGATCAACCTGTGATAAATAGGAATTTCAAATAAAGCACTTTTTTCGATCACTTAATCTATTGTACCAAAATCTGAATTCAAATAAATGCAAAATTTATTCGAATTAAATAAATCTATCGAAAGATTGGATTTTCATCTTATTCGACAATGAACGGATATGCTTCATGGTAAACATTAGTGGCAATACTACACTTGATGATAACAGTAAATAAAAGGTTAGTTTTATTTATATAACAAATGCGAATCAGGCACCTCGAGGCGGTGTAATGGTTAGCAAACTTGTCTCGTTAGATTAGTTACGACTGAAAAGCGTGTTCGATCCTCACTCGGTGCTCCATACTTTCGGCCTTGTGCCATATCTAAGCTGCGCTTAAAAATAACCATATTTAGGGCACTTCAAAGTGGTATAATGGTTAGAAAGCTTGTCTTGCTAGATCAATTACGACTGACTAGAGAGTTCGATCCTCACTGGGTGCCCCATACTTTCGACCTTGTGCCACATATAAGCCGGGCTTAGGAAATCACTATAATAAATGCGAATGCCAGTGTGTCACACTTTTTCAATTTTACTCCTCGAAGTCGTAGCCTAACATATCATACCATTTTGGAATCAGGCCGACTCCGTGTGCAAATTAAAAACATTCCAGGCTGGATTCGAACCCGCAATTCTGAAATTTTGGATTTTGGTTTTCATTACTGCGACTGTTTTTGGTCATTTTTTTTTTTTGCAACGAATTTTTTGTAAGATAATTTTTATAACTTGGAAATAAATTTGTGAATAATCAAAATCATAGTCACACATTCATAAAACCTTCGACAATATTGTAACATATAGGGATAGGTGGTTAGGCTTGATGAAGTGGTTGAGGTAGTTGCGTTTTTGCTAGAGATGCCAGTGAACAGCGTTTAATCCCAGGTGGAAACAATAACAAAAAACAGTATTTTCAAGGAATGCAGGCAAGTAGGTATTTTGACGTGGTGAAATACAGTCCTAGATGATGAAATACAGTCCTAGATGATGAAATACAGCCCTAGATGATGAAATACAGTCCTAGATGACGAAATACAGCCCTAGATGATGAAATACAGCCCTAGATGATGAAATACAGTCCTAGATGATGAAATACAGTCCTAGATGATGAAATACAGCCCTAGATCTTTTCTCATGCGAAGCGAAAGTTTAATAAATATTAAGAGAGCGGAATATCTAAGCTAAGTGAGAAAGAGGTTCAATGATACGGGATTATAAACTTTATTGGTTTTAGATTGAATCTTTATGTCAATTGCTATTATTTCTCTAAATATCTACGGATTCTACAGTCTCGAGCAACTATTTTAGAAAATTAATTAAAAATTATATAACTTAAAATTTTGATTAACAATTTAATCTGAAGCTTAGTGATTAATACCAAATACCCCCCCCCAAATAGGATAATTTTTCTATATATTTTGAATATATAATAAGTAACAGCGATTTTAAGAAACGCTACAACTATATTGAGTAAATATTATACTTACAGAAATATAACTTTGAATAATGAGAATTTAAACTGTTTTAAAGCAAGGAAACAATAAAAAAAAAAACACAATTTATTCAGTTTACTTGTTTTATTGAGAAATGCCAAGCGTTTCACTTGAAGAACGTTATTTCTACTTGTGATGATGGTAAATTCAAAATGGCGATTACCTCTATTCTAGGAACATCCCACTGTAACAAGTTTATCAACAGCATTCCGAAGGGCAAGGCTTTTCAGACCTACTGGTCGTAAAAGCAAATTATCACAAAAAAGACGAAATAAAAATGACCATTGAAACAGCTGAGTAAGAGCCAATCAAATTCAAAATGACTTGAATTTTACAAATATTGTGAGTGCAGATACTATCAAACTTTTGCAACGGTGAAATGATTTATTTCCATCTAGAAAACCGTAGTTGACGGCAAAACAAAAAGACAAGAAAATTTGGTGAGCTTCCAAAAATGAATTTTAGCCTCGGATGAATATGGAATTGAACTTTTTCCAAGTTCGTGATAACATGCGAGAAGACCCTTAATTCCCACTTTAGCGAAAAAGATACTGCAATAACTGTAAAAAAAAAAGATAAATAAAAAAGACAAAATTTTTTAGCTGTAATTATAATAAGATGAATAATTCTAGTAGGAGTGAAAATATAATCGCCTTATGCAATGGAAATTCGAAAAATAATATCAGCATATATTAAGGCAAGCATCAAATATATGGAAATTCGTACATCTTTCAATAGTGGTGCATGCTATCATATTCGAAATTGACTACAAATTAAAAACAAAAAAGGAGTTGTATATCTGTAAAATTAGCCAAGCCAGTCTCCTGACTATAATAGAGTAAATTACTAGAATGTCGAAATGTCCAAGAAAGGAAATATCCAAGAGAAAGTTAATCAGCTTTAGAGAATAATGAAGGTTGAGTAAACGAGTATTGATCATTCGAAAAGATTCTAGACTGTTTTAACGAATCTGGTACGAAATAGCAGGTAATGTTTTTTAATGTATTATTTTTGAAAACTTGTTTAATTTGATTTCGTTATAAACTGCTTAAAACATTTGCGAGATAAAATTATGTAGTTCTTATTAAATCCTTTAATAAAATTCAAAAAGTGAAAAAGAAAATTTTGATTAATATGCTCTTTGAATTGTCGTTTATATATAAGTATCGGATTAAATCGAGATTCTCGTATTACGTTATATAACTTTTAATACCCTTTGCTAGAGACTGTAGGAAGATTCAGGTTACCTATCTCTCAAAGCATTCGTATTAACCACCTGTACTATCCTACGGCACGTAGATAGATGTTAATATGTGTATGATAAGGATTATTATTCAAGAAACAAAGAGAAAATTAAGTAAACTTTAAGCGGAAGGTGAGCGTAACAAAAGGTAAGAGGTGATAACATTATAAGGGAAGATGTTTAGGACCAGCTGCTGATAAGTTTAATCCGTTCAATCCTAGCCATTGAAAGTATCAAGAAAAAGGTGTTGTGACAACTATAAAGAGGGGAGAGTAAATGTGTCAGGTTCAAGACTTGAAATATTAGAGGGGGAGAAAAAGGTTTTAAGACATTCGGTGGGTATGTGTATACGGAGAGATAAATAGAAAAGGAGAGCGAGAGGGGGCGGCAATGAGGAAGAATGGAGAGATACAGAATATTAAGAGGAAAGAGGAAAATGAAGGGAAATAAGCAGACTGAAGAAAAATCGGAAAAAGACGAAGAGAAAATGAAGAAAAAGCATAAAGATCGTGAAAGAGAGAAGAGACAAGTATATGAAAATGGGAGGAGAGGAAGACGATGAAAAGGTAGAGGGAGAGATGTTTTAGTTCATAAAGTAGAAATTTTACCAGGTGACCTGGAGTAAAACAACACAAAGGCTCTTCACTGTATTAAGTGGAAGATTAAAAGCTATTCAGCAGTTTCGGATTAGCTCTGGCTCTGAATAAATCCGAATTTTCACAAGAGAAGAGTTAATTACATATATGCAAGAAAGTAGAATCGAGTAGTGAGTGGCATTTTATCTTATCTAATTTTTTTTTTAACTAAGAGGTTGCTATGTTTAAAAGATGAAGAGTCATAGCGTCGTTTTCTTAAGCCAGATTAATCCGAGTTGAGATTATAAGAGGCCAAGCAATTGGATTTAGTTACATTGATTAATGCTCTATTTCACACGTATACAGTATGTATATATAGCTGGCCACTCATATTCGAGGATACCTGTCTAGTGGGGCGGCTAGCCAATCCCTATTGCAGACGCTCGCTGAGGCACATTTGTGTCTGTTCAACACCCACAGAGCCCACCTGTGGTTTATACTGCAACTATGCTGAGCAGACGTTAGTTAGTTTCTGGGAAACAGCGTGTTATCTAGCGTGATCAACAATTTGAACAAGGCCAGCACGCTCAAACCCTCGGTCACGATGACTTGTGACTTCGTGCTAGCACAGCTATCGACGGCCCCCAAGGGTACGTCTACCCAATTTCACTCACAAGTCTTGTGTCGACCAGTGTTATGGTTTTCAGGCACTTTCCAAAAGTTGCAGCACGCTGGGATCTCCTCCATGACAAATCGGCTATGGTGAGATTCGAACCCGGGTCTCATGGTTAGAATGCGAACATTCTAACAATGTGCTCATATACAGTAATTTAGCAAATAATGTACACGTTCTTTCTGTTTTTCTGTCGCACACGCAACACATACGCACACGAGGGTGTTGGGTATTTTGTCTATTTCATTACAGCTCGCCAAGTGTCCAATGAGTTCAAGTAAAAAAAAAAAGAAAAAAAAATCACAAACTACTGATTTCATCCATTAGGCTATTGTTCCCAAGACATGGCCAGAGGAACGAGAACGCTACTCCCGTAGATTGAATAAAAGATTCAGTTCGAACTTTCCTGGGGGTTACCCGGATCGACAAGTACCTGATGAAGACTAGAGGACATAACGGATGAAACGCTGTGTTAATAACAAATAAAAGGAGAATAGTCCAAATGTAAATAATATATTTATTAATGTAAAAAGTACAATAATTGTGGCACATGGCTAAAGTGGGAGTGGGGATAGGCTGGTTTTTGCTATCTATCCTAGTCACAATCACGACCCATCCCTTCAATGCAATATATCCAATTACCGCAAGAGTTCATCCACCACTATTCAATCCTGCATATACCACAATACCACATATTCACTGTGGGCCTACCAAACACCCTTGTCCAAATGTAAATAACTCTTCATCCCAAAAATTCACTCTTAATTCCTTTTTCTCAGAGAGAGAAAGAGAGAGAGAGAGAGAGAGAGAGAGTAATCGGAGAGCTGAGTTCGAATCTCGGCGTTCGACTATGATTGACGCACAAATCCCCTTGAGAAAGGTCCGAAACCATCTCTTTCCTCATCCTCCAGATATTGGTTAATAGCGGGACAGACTAGGCCTTAGTTGGCAACCAGTCTAGGAAAAAAAAAACTGTGATTTCAAAAGCCGGGGAAGATTAGATGTCCAGGTAGTCTGGCTGTTCGGCCCCAAGAACTGAGCTTTCATACGTTGAAAACGCCAGCAGCAAGAAAACCATTTATATTTGTAATTTTTTGAATTTTCAGCCTTCAAATGAACTACTCCAATGTATTTATTTATAAATGCATGAACAATACACGCACACACACACACACACACATATATACATATATATATATATATGTGTGTGTGTATATATATATGTGTGTGTATGTATTTTTTCAGAGGGAGAGAGAGCAATAGTGTGTGTGTATGAATACATTCATGTTTATATTAGTTTATTCTTTTGTCTTTATTCATAGATATCTTGATCTACACCATTGTGCAAATTAATTGAAACAACTGCTTTAGTTTCCTTTCTTTCACTATACGGTCAGATTTAGACCCACTGCTGTGACAGAGTGTAATCGATTTCTATTTTTTCCTTAGATTAGGTCATTTGCAGTGATGTACAGTAATATGAATATATTTTCGTGGTGTATGGTGAAATTTGTTTGGCCTTGAAAAATATTGCGTCATCACGCGCAGACACTATTGTCTCTACTGCTGATTAGTTGTCCTACGGCCATTGTCTGCGATGGACGTTACTCCAAGAAAGCGTACGAAAATTGTAACATTGCGCGAACACACTGGCAAGCCTTATCAGTGAGCAAATCAAAGTACTGTAGAGTGGCCTGGAAACTCTCCCGATTTAAAACCAATTGAGAATCTATGGACAATCTGCAAGGAACGACTTCGTGGAATGGACATACGAAGTACTAAGATGTATACTCGGTCATGTTTCATTGGGAAAATACGAAAAAAAAAGTAAATAATAACGGAATTATTCGTTTTGTTTCAATTAATTTGCAAAAAATATTTAGAAAGCATGTACTGTTCAGGATATTCTTATTAATCATAATCTCGGACAGTTCTGTGATTCAGTTGCGGTAGTTTTTCATTTAAGTGACCTTCAGAGGACTGTCTGAAAATATGAACGTTCTAGCATGTTACAAAAAACTAATCTCCCCGTCTATTTGCGTATATATCCCTACATTTATATGGACTTATTTAGACAATTCTTTGTATCATGGACGGATATAAGCCAGGAATAGTTAATGTGATTACACCGACTCAATTTGAAATATTGAAAAAGTTTTACTTTATGATATATGCTTGACTGCTGCCAGTCCCATTGCTATTATTTTCATTCCACCCGCCCGTCCCTGAATTTTACAAGTGGGTCATTCAGTATAATGAAGTCCCCTGTGAAAGGGAAACGAGTTTGATCTTTCATTTGTGGCATATAATGAGATGCTCAGTATTCAAGTTGATACGTGCGACAGAAGCAAAAGGGAAAATGCTTCCAGGTTTAAGAGGCTGGCCCAATCCTATTTAATTTAGAAAAGCGTATTACACTGTCAAGTCAAATCAATCTGGAGTCAAGTGAGGGAAGACTTGAGCCGCTTCCAATCTTAAAATTTGTTCGTTTGCCCATTGGGCAGTTTTGATTCGCCTCTTAATGCGTTTAAAAGCTCGAAGATAAAAATGACTAGTAGCACTAACACATACAAATATATAATGTGTATAAAAGTATATAGCTTAGTACAGGAGAAGGTCACTCCATCTAACAAAATGACATTTTTACAACCTTTCTGCTATGTTACATAGCAATAGTAAAAAAGTTCTTTTTTTGTTTTTTAAAAAAATCCCCACAGGGTGCTTGCAACGTTGCAAATACGTTGCCTTGCAAAATTACATTAACAAAAAATCACAGGAAGTTATTAGAACGTACAGTCATTTTCTGAATTAAAGTTTCTCAATAATAAAAAAAAATCTGAAAATAAATTTTATACCTACTATATGTGAAGATTGTGGGTTGATTGTTTTCGTTTTGCGGCATATCAACATCTCTATGGGTTATTAAATACCGAAATCTAAATATTTTATACGTAATTTAATTTTATTTTTTGGAGAAAATGGTCGTTTTAGTGATAAAAGATAACTAACTACCAGGCTACAATAAGGATCATGTATATTGTAGTATGCGTCTTGGCGCAGATCATGACAGAACCTAATTTGTACTCAGTTTGACGTCAAGTGCCCGGTGCAGGGTTTATTTGCGGTGACCTCCCAGCTGCCGAGGGCATAATCATGTGACTACAGGCGCTGAACCTAGTTTGCAAGCATGCAACCGAACCGCATGAAAGAGATAGTAATATAAACACTATCCCAGTGACGAGATTGGCAGTTTCTCGTACATCGCAAATGGGAATGTAAGGTCCATGTTCAGATGCGGACACACATACTGACCGAGAGCGTTTTGGTGAGTTTTTGATGTGATCACCAGCATCGAAACGCTGATTAAAAAAATAATCAAACTAACATGACACGAGACATCGCAGAGATACTCCTCATATCTCATAAGTGCTGTAAGGCGTGAAAACATGTTTGGATTCGTCTTGATTTAACAGAAACAAATTTAATGGACCACTTTTCCACTTGAGATTATCTGCTCAAGCGCAGCAAAAACATCTTATTTAAAAAAAAAGAAAAAGAAAGAACTATAACAGGTGATGAAAAGTGGATTGTTTACAACAATGTGTAGCAAAAACGGTCATGGAGAGCCACCAAAAAGAAAGTGATGTGGTTTTTCTGGTGGGATTAGTAGAGCTTTGTTTATTACGAACTCTTTCAGGAAAAATAGACATTGAATTAAAAAAAATACAGTAGGAACCGATTAAAAGACAAAAGTCGATGAGAAGCGATTGGAATTGGTTATTTGGAAGAGTGTCATCTTCTATAAGAGATCCTCACAGATTTTTGTTGACTCTGTAGGAATTGTAACAGATTTGGTTTGCATATTCTGTTACTCGCCGTACAAAACATGACCTTAGCACTTCCGGATCACTCAATTTTCAATCCTACAAAATTCTCTTAACTTCAGTTCTTTTAAAGTCTGTAAACATCACTTAGAACAAGTTTATGAACTAGAAATATACCAAGTTCTAGGAGGATCGAATCATGGAGTTGCTTCAAAGATCTCGAAATATAGTATAAAAACGTGGTACATATATACTTGAATAAATCTATGGATAAATATCTAAAGATTGTCTTTGAAATCCACATCAAAATATATATGCAGTACGGATATTTACCACTAGCTGTTGTTAGTAGAATGTTGTGTGACATCGCTGCGGACATGCCCACGAGGGCTTTTACAGAGGAGACGATGAAAAGCAGGTGAAAGGTTAAGTAATTTTTGTCATGGCAAAATTATTTGAAATTATGCAAGAGAGAAAAAGAGAGATCTATCCTACTTCCATTTTAGTTCAGCTGTTCAAAAAGTTTTATTTAAAAAACAAGCGTTTGAAAGGTGTTTTTAACAACTCAGTAAATTTAATCTTTTATTAAAAGCAAATATTAATGTTACCGGCCCAACGTTTCAATATTGAAGATTGGCTCCGGAGGCAAAAGAAGTGTTTTTTTTTCCTCTCTCCGACATTGATGTCCGAGTTTGTTCTATATTTTATACTCTACTCTGATTATTCTATGATTACATAGAAAATTGAGTGAACTATTAATATAATTATTTTAAGTGAGAAATTTCTCTGCGTATCATTGATTTAGTGTTACCCATGCTGTAGACTGGGTCGATATGAAACATGGCGGTACAGTGAATAAATCTCAGAGTTGAAATAATCGACATTACGTAATTGGGAATATTGCAAAATACGACTGGTCTTTTTCGCATCAAAGATAGCGTCGATGTTGTATTTGACGCAACGATTTGAATGTCGATTTTCGCGTCAATATGACGCTAAGGATCTGGCAGATTCATTACTTATATTCACAATCTCTCTTTTCACACATCTCTCTTTCACACATATATTCGCACACAAAATGGCATATACTTTACCCATGAGAAAAAGTTGAAGAGAAAAATTGATGGGTGTCTCGGAAAATATGAGTCGTTGTTAGTTGAATATGAATTACTCACAAGCATGTTATTCAGGGATATTTTTGTGGTGGGAGGTTGACAATTATTTACATGGGAAAATATGATATATGAATTCTACGTATTAGATAAAAGGTGGGCAACTAGTTGACAAAATTTTTAAAAAATAATATGTAATGCGTCTTTCAAAAAGAGTTCTTCTGACAAAATGTTTTTATTGATAGAAGATTATGTAAACATTTCAGATAGAGTGTATCTGTAAAAGGACAATATGAATAAAGACAAAAGGAAAACTTATCTTAGCAGACGCGTTTCGTTATCCGACGGACTTTATCAAAGTGACGAGTCGTCTAAAATAAGTTTTCGTTTTGTCTTTATTCATAGGAGAAAATCTATGTAGGGAGAGGAAGCGAAAAAATAAAACGTCGGTTTGAAGTAAACATCGAGAGAAAAGTTAAAGACGCAGGTACAATTAACTTTAAATTTAAATTTTAAATTTCTGGCATAGGAGTAAACGTGTTCGTTTATCGCCTGGATCTACTCCTCCTTTTGAACAGGAGTAGTAGCTTATCCCTTGTTTTCTGTTTAGGACTGAGCTTCTGACTCCTTCTCCTAAAGTCTTTTCGTTCTTTCACTCCCAGTAATCGCTTGCGTCTTAGTAGCATTATCGCCTTTGTTGAAAAGATTAGGTGCATAATCTAACCAACGTCATTGAGTTTTCTACCGCTTTTTTTTCCTGTTTTTATGGACGCTGTATTTAAATCTCGTATATTGTAATAGCAGTGGTTTTGTTAAGGTGAAGTGTTGTATGAACCTGCATTTAAGTTTATTGGGGGAAAACTCAAAAACTAGTGCCCTTTCTATACAATTATTATACTATAAGTTCCAGTTATGTAGAGTTTCAAATAAATGATGGTCCACCAACAAAAATATAGTCTTCTCAAATCCTTTGTCCTTATATACTCAGGCGTTGGAGTTCCCAGTGAATCTGGCATCAAACACTATTTCCTTTCAAAGAAATTCATGCCCAATTTTTTAGAAGAATTTTTGTTTGGCCGAGATAAAATCAGCTAACGGTTTGGTTTCGTTTATGGCATATTAACCTCAATGGGTTATTTAATGTTGACAAGATTTTTATTGCTGGTAATATTTTTTTTCTTGAAAAATGTATTGCTGGCAATATTTTTTCATTCGAAAATGTATTGCTGGTAATAAAACCTATTTTTACACTTTCATAGTGTTTTGACCCCAGTTTGGGGGTTAACTATTTTCTGATAGTTGGGATCCTAACAGATTTTTTTCAAAAATGTATTGCTGGTAATAATTTTTTTTACAAATTATTTCTGGTATTAAAACCTATTTTCCATTTTCATGGTGTTTTTGGCCCCAGTTTGGGGGTTGACTATTTGCTGGGACCCTAACAGGTTTTACCACCCCAAATCAGGGTAGGCCTGAGAAATTAAGAGGGGGTTCCACGCTTTTCAACCCCCGCCCCCGATCAGGGGCCTTACTGTTGGTCGTAGTTTATCGTGTTACCCAGTCGAGTAAAATGAGGTAAACGATCTATTATATTTCGCTTTTCTCTTACTGCCAACCAAGATCTTCATATAAAACACATTAAGAGCAGCTAGATAATTCGACAATACGTATTTGATAAAAAGGACTTTCCTTTAATCTTCATTTAGAATTTGAAATCTTTTCTTAATTATAGCCATATATATGACATTTTTAGTTCAACTACAATCAAATAAATATAAAATAACCTGTGCTACAAGAGAGGAATGTTCAAGAACTTATAGTTTGAGTTGGCACTTATTTAAAATAGATTATGTTTCACCAACAAAAGTAAAATGTTGTCAAAAGAGAATTAAGGCAAAAAGGTTGAGATTAAATGCAAACACTTAAGATGAAGATGCGTGAATAAAAAGAACAAGAAGATAAAGTCGGGGTTTAAAGTTAAGTAGAAATGATTATTTAATCAAATAATACATTTTTTTTAAATTTCGACTTTAAAGATGGGGTAAAATAAAACGGCAACTTCCGAGTAGAAAAGTAATTAAAGTCGGTCGTTGGAGGAAGGAAGTCATACGAGCGTGTGTGTGTGTGTCGAGGAGTACAGGGTGCGATAGGTAAATTGTTGTCATTTTATATTAAATTTCGCGCATACGCGTTGTTTTTTTTTGTCGACTGCACAGTAGAGTCAGTTGGGCAACTGCCTGCGAGAAAAAGAGCACCATGACGCAATTCACTTTGCCAGAAATTTGGAAAAGGCATGTTGCACTACTTGGAATTCGTGCCAGAAGCTCCAATACGAACATTTCAGAGTGTTTGGGTCTCAATCTGAAGACAGTGCAGGGGATTCGGAAAGAATTGGATGAGTCTAAGGGTGATTACGAAGGTGTTTGGAATAATTGCTAGTGATAGCGACTATTCATCTTTCCACAGGGCTTCAGACTCAACACGGAGGCCTACATCAAGTGCCTTGAGGAGGTGGTGGTGGTGCTACTGCTCTGGATCAAGAGGGTGTCTGATGGAAGACCCTATATCTGGCAACAGGACTCTGCACCATGCCACACAAGCAGGAGAACCTAGTCATGGCTGTCAGACAATTTCTGCGACGACATCACTCCTTACATCTGGTCACCTAACTCGCCAGACTGAAACCACCTTGTTTATTATGTGTGGGGCGCAGTTGAGCGAGAGACCAACAAAAATCCTTGTAACACCAAAGATGAACTGAAAGCAAGGATTATGGCAGCATTCTTAACTTAAATTCAACTTAACAGGAGAGCGTCCAGAAGAGTTGCAAGAGATTCCGATGTCGTGTGGAGGCCGGGCTGAAGACAATGTCGATTTTATTCAATATATTTACTCTTTAGCAGTTCAGGTTATTTTTGTGTACTTTGGTAAATATATCTGTTAAAATGAGATGACGGTGTTATTTTCATTTTTGCGTGATTTAGACGACAATTTATCCATCGCAGTCTGCAGGTTGCAAAGTTGAACATTTTTACTGATTGGACTGCCTGTGCCTTCGGGATGTGTATGTACGTATGCATAAACATACACACATATCTCTCTCTCATATATATATATATATATATATATATATATATATATATATATATATGTGTGTGTGTGTGTGTGTGTGTGTGTGTATATCGTCGTCGGAGAAACGAACGTGCTCGATTCTGATCCAACTGGCGGACATCTTTCCTTATATAAAGGCGTTAGTATGATCAAACTAAAGTTTCTTTAAAGCGTCCTGATTGGTGAATTAATGTAAGAAGGCGTTCCTGTTAAACTATAGAAATTTAGTAACATTTTTGTTCGAAAGCAGCTTTTCTTATTGGCTCTAAAATAATTGTTAATTAGATTTAAATTTATACAGAATCATATTCGACATATTCGCTTCAAGGTACTGCATCTTCATTTCCTACACATCTACAGTGAAATGCATAAGATTTGAAACGTTAACTTGATAATATTTAGTTCCATGTTCAATTGTACAGTTATCGATCAAAGCTTGAAGCAATCAATACCAAATGTACAAAATATACGAACAGAATGATTCTAGATTACAGACTAATTCCATTTTGTTTTCCTTTTCACTGAAACGTTTTCTCATTGCAAGAATTGCAACGTGGACAATCTATTAACGTAATTGAAATAATTTTGTTCAGCACTCAAGATTTTTTTTATTTGTACCTGTTAACTGTATATTCTTTAGATAATTGTAATTAATATAGTCTGGTCGTTGGTACTAAAGTCAGTATCAAATAAGTCGACATTCATATAAGCTTTCTCTCAATCTATGCATTATTAATTATGTTTTTCTCAATCTTTGTTGAACTTGCATAGATCTGGTGCAAGTAAAATTTACAACGCTCTCACCATTGAACAATATCATTGATAAAGTTTTGAATAGTGAGCGGGGATTTAGCGAGTCCAGTATATCACTTCTACTGTATAGCAAGATCAATCCTCATTAAATACCTCAGAATCGTGGCCTTGTGCCAGATAAAGTCATTATTACTGATTTGCATTATATATTATCCAATGTTAGATGCTTTCCATTGTGTCGTGTTTATCTTAAGATATTTACGGTGGTATCTCGCTCTTTTATCTTCCAGCTCAGAGATCATTTCATTTTTTTTTTTTTTACTCCTTGCTTGATCGATTCGTTTTCTACGGATTATCAACCCTTTACAGGTTATTTAAAGTCAGAAAATATTTTTAGATTGTACGAATTTTCTTTTGGGAGATAATAATTTAGTAAAACAATTCTTACTAATTAACCCATATCTGGGGGCAGAATAGGTGGATTGATACCTAAATCAGAACTTGATAAAGAAGAAATATAACGTGGATATAAAGTGGGGGATCAATTTTATATTACAATAAATACATAAACTTTGTAGCCACGGTAGTTTCTATATTTTTATATTCTAAGAGAATGTAAACAAATCTAAAAGACATACCTGTGTAGCTAATCAGTATTTTATTGATTGATTTGTTCGTTTTCTACAACTTATCAACCCTTTTCAGGTTATTTAAAGCCAGGAAATATTTTTAGATTGTAAGAATTTATTTTTTGGAGATAATGCTTTAGTGACACAAGACTTACTAATTAACCCATATCTAGGGGAGAAGAGGTGGAGTCATACATTTCTTAACAATATTTGCGCACAAGTGACTATAACGAACCCAACTGGAATTGGAAGTCGCCACTCCGATTAATATTTCCGAGCGATTATCCATTAAACCACCCGCCCATCCAAGCTTACAGCACTTTATATTCCCAAGCGGTCACACATCTACGTACTGACAAAGCTCGACGTTGCTTAAGTTGAAGACATATATACTCCCGAAATGTTTTGAAATATTGTTGAAAATTCTTCTTGTCTTTAGAAGAAAAAAAAAACGGTTGATAATCAACGCGCCCAAACGAATTAAACGCAAAAAATCGTGAATGGCGTGCGACTCAAACGTGAGTAACATGAAGAAACGCGAGTAACATGATGAATGAACGTGAGTAACATGATGATGATCGTACTCATTTTTAAATTTTGTTGATTATTTAGTAAGAGAAATTAAACAGTTTAGTTAGAAATTTTATGGAAATAAGATTAGATAGGTTTGCCTATCGTCTAGTTCCCACTTCTTCTCAGTGTTTCGAACAGGAGTAGAGCTTCATCCCTTGTTTCCTGTTAAAGGATTGGGTTTCCGTTTCCTTCTAAAGCTCTATACTTTCAACGTCTCCGCCTGGACGTTGAAATTTTATTCGCTCATTAACTCTTGAACTCTTCAAGTCTAGAATTTGCTACCTTTCCTGTTATCTTGCCCTTTCTTACGCTAATACAACTCCACGCTGTAACCCTCTAACTTGAGTAGTCCTTTGGTCCTTGTATTGGGTGAACATTAGTATAAAAAAAACCCTAAAATCTCCCATCATTCTGTTCATTCCCGGGGTGGGGGTAGGACGTCAGTAGTTTGCATATATAACTACCCACGTGCGTTTTAAGGGCCGAAAGGTCGGTGGATTCTTCATATTTTTTCAGAATTGTTCGTCGAAATTACAGCCATTCGTAATAAAATGTTCTGCAAGTTCCGTTGATGTCGTATTGTTGTATTTGACATAATACATATGGTCATTAATACTAATGATAATAATAATAATAATTATTATTATTTAACTGCCAGTTTTTGTTTGTGTGTTTGTGATTTTTTTTATAAAACTAATGGTAAATGAACACTACTTTCTGTAAACAGTCACATTTTAGGAGAAGGTAAAAAAACACTTCGTTGAAATTCACAAATCATCTCCCTCCCTCTCTCTCTCGTGTACACAAATGTTATGTTCCGTGTTCTTATTTCTTCGTCTTTCTCTCTTGCACTGACTTTAATTTGTCTGCCGACAACTTGCAATTAGAGGCCACTTGCCGTGTTAAAGTGAATTATATTCATGGTTTGTCTCCTTAGGTTCAACTTTGTAATATTGCAAGTGGTTTATTCATGTTTTTTTCTTAACAATTTTATATTTCTTCTTCGCAGACTAGCTTTCAATTATCTGCCAGTTACCACCAAACAAAAACAAATTGTTTGTAATGGTGGTAGTTATTTAGTTAATTATTATTATTATTGGTAGTAGTAGTATTACTACTATTATTGCTACTATGCTGTCTAGCTACCGTCTTCTGGATTAATGAGACCACAAAAGGCGACCACCTCAGTCTTCTCTATGAATAATGGATACACTGGAGCGGCAGACAAACAGGTTCAGAAAATGAAATAGAGTTAAGAACAGGGCTGCAAAATAGAAGAGAAACATAATGAAGAGACGTTTGATTGCTACCATCAACTGATTGCAATTATTACGACCATTCAAATAATTGAATTATGAATACCGGTAAAAAAAAAAAAAAAAAACTAAAAAAAAAAAAAAAAAAAAAAAAAAACAGAACTTTATCATACGTTTAATACGGCGTGCAAATAAAATAACTATAATATTTGAAACCAAAAATAGAAAAGTCAAAATTAGCAAAAACTCAGGCACTAAGTGAAATTTATACTTCAAGAAATGAGCTAAGGATTATCAATGCAAATTTGCAATCATTCATGAAACCTTTGAATAGAATTTTAAGACATTTCAGGTGTTATCAATAAAAGCAAAAAAAAAAAAACCCAAAAAAACAAACCCAGATACATAGAATGAGAAAAAACTGAGGAAAATGTACTTGGAGAATTGGACTTGTTTACTGGCATATTGAAGGTGAGTCGGGCAGAGACAAATAGTTGATTTCCTGCTTGTGTAAATGGATTTGCGGAACAGAGACAAAGAGGGATAATAAGTGGAAACATTATCTAGAGCTACAAAGGAGAGGCAGTTGTGATGATACATGATGCCTGTCCTTAAGGGACACGGCGTATAAAAGAAGATAGTATTATAAAAGTGTTCAAATCGTCAAGATTGAATTCACATTACTGGTAAACAATATTGCTGTGAGACCGTAAGGCAACGGTGAAAGAAGCAAAGAAAAAAGAGGCAGTAACAATATTTACCCCCCCCCCCAATGAAATGTAATAGTATGGAAACTTGGTATTTTTAAACGTGTGATTTTCTTAACTAGAAATAGACGTTGAATAAGTAGAACGTTGTTATATTGTAAAACTTGCATGTTTTCCTTACATTCGGATTCGCTGTATTGTATAAAATATGGCTGACAAAAGGAGAGAGAGAGAAATTGTTTATGGATTGATTTATTTTCTACAGTTTATAAACTCTTTTCAGGTTATTTAAAGCTAGAAAATATTTTTAGATTGTAAGATTTCTTTTTGTGATAATAGTTTATTGATACAAGAGTTACTCATTAACCCATAGCTTAGGGGAGAAGAGGTGGATTCACACCTTTCCCAAGGGTACATGAGCATAAATGAATATAACGAGCCGAACCGGAATATGAACTCGGCTCTCCGATTAACAATTGTCCATTGCCCCACCCGCACATAGTTTGGCGTGGCCTAAAAGTAAAAGTCTGAACAGGTTTGTCTAACAAATGGAGTTCGCTTTCCTCCGAACTTACTTAGGCACAAACATAAAAGTACGGGACACCCAGTAAGGTTCAAACTCATTAGAAGATGCCTGACTGGCTAGTTCGTAGGAAGGTTGTGATGCGTCCGTCTTCCAATTAAGAAATTCGAAGCTTAAAACACCGATATTGGCGTTATCAATTCCGGACTACTGAAACATGGATGGGGCATCCCGATAACATCGATCGGATAAACGAGATGCATTACATCGAAAGTGTCCTGCTTGTGTCAACGGAATCTCCAGAATGACAATAAAATGTACACCTTCTGCAAAACGAACCCAGGAGAAAAGAAGTTCGTTAGGGTGAGAGGTTCTTTCACAGCCTCCATCCTCGCCAAATTTAGTCCCCTATAGATTATCATTTGCTTCGATCACTACAATATTTCATAAGTAGCCGAACATTCAGAAACAAAGAATTAGAAAACAATTTTCAAACATATTTTCGGGGAAAAACGTCGAATAGAAAGAATTATCTTACTATTGAGCTGCAGTCGCTGAAAATGAAGGTGATTACATTTTTGACAAATAATATTTAAATAAAATTTAACTTACAATTGTTTTTAAATAAATTCTGGTAAAATATAATTACTTCCGGAACGCAATAATATATGAAGCTTTTGTATCTGCCTTTACGCGCATGCGTATATATAAGCCTGTACGCGCATGCGTACATATAAGCCACAGTAAAAGAATAGCGATAAAAAAGAACATACGGAGAAATAACTTAATGGATCGCTCCAATAACGACAGTAAGTGGCGCAAAAGATATCATCAAAGATTAGACATGTTGAAACGATCAGTTCAGATAACTTGAAATAACCTACTTGGTTTAAAAGCACTTTAGTCACATACTCTTAAGCAATAAAGTTTAATCCTTTAAAATCGTACAACATAAAATAAACATTTTCCTGAAAAACCCTATACTCCTGCTTGTTTCTCCATTAGTAAGCTACTTAACACGTGTGTTACACCCTGACATTGCCTCAGATAAATAATGCACAATTCCGTTTTATATTGCGAGGACAGACAAAAGAAAACTATTTTTGGTTTTGTTTGGTGGAGTAATGGATAGCAGCTCGGATTGAGGAAGCGGAGAGACGAGTTCGAATTCCAGTCGAATCCATGACATTCACTTACGTGCTAAATACCCTTGGGAAAGGTATGAATCTTCTCCTCCCCACCAACACAGCTATGGGTAAATAGCAGGACAGACCGGGTTCTATAGCCTTGGATGGCAACTGGTCTACCGCAGAAAGAAATGGCAGCCTACTGCAGGAAAAACAAATCTGCCTCGTCAGTCATGTATCGAAAGATGCATGATCGCCTAAGCATGTATCACGCATGGCACATAACATACTGAGAAAAGGGGGTACTTCAACGTAGTGTAATGGTTAACAAGCTTGTCTCGCCAGATAAATTACAAATGAATAGCGAGTTTGATCCTCACTAGGTGCTCCATGCTTTTGGCCTTGTGCGACATCAGCTACGCTTAGTAAATCGTTTAGGAAAATACATCCACATTTTTTCACGTTGCACGATTATTGCCATTAACTAAATTTTAGTAAAAACAAGACTAAAATCTTAGTAAGTACAAAACTAAAACGACAACAGAAAAACAGTTTTGTCTGAAAAGAAGCTAAATTATTTCGAGTGCATAGTGAATTGGATCTTCACAGGATTCACATATGTCGGCCTTGTGCCTGACACAGCTAAGTTTCGGTAAATATTTCATAGATTTTAAATAAAATAAAGGCGCTGTAAAATAACTGAAAAAGTTTGGAAAGATAAAACAAAAACAGCTTCACTACTTGAAGGTTATGTGGAGAGGCTGATCATTAATCAATAGTGACGTCGTCAAATGGTTGGCGTTTTGTCAATAGGAACTTATTGGTAATTGATTTTATCGGTAATCGAACCAATCGCAAAGTGGGGTATTCAGAGAGTGGAATAGAGAGAGCATGAGTGAGTGAGAGAGAGAGAGAGAAAGAGAGAGAGAGAGAATGTATTTATAAACGGGTACACATCTACACACGAATCCACACGTTTCTGTCAGCAGTTAATATTGGTTGTGTTAGACAATCATGCCTGGCAAAATACCGACAGGCAATTAAAATGGTGGAAAAATAGTGTCTGGAAGCATCACCAAAAAACAAACAATGCCAACTATTCAGCCATTCTCACTGCAGGGATTAATACCAAGAGACAGAGTACTTACCTATAAGCTGAAAAAGATTTTTTTCTAAACTCAACTCATTATGGGACCGTTTCACACACGCGTAAAAAATCTCATTACAATAAAATTCACGTTGTTAGAAGACAGTAGGTATTAAGAAACCTATACGATTATTCGGTGGTTGTATGTACGACCATTACGCTCTTCTATTAAAGATCAGAGTGTAGTACCTGTACGATGGCCATCCCATATTATAAAGGTAAGAATATGAAAGAGGAAAGGTAGGAGGTAAGAAAGTAAGAGAAAAATAAGATGAAACCACCCATAATATATATATATATATATATATATATATATATATATATATATATATATATATATATGAATACAGAATCCTTAAAAATCCATTCAGATGATAATTTATTTCGTGGACTCAGAAGTCCATCTCTTCAGACCAAATTTTATAATATAAATGGAGTTCAATTTATTCAGACACGAAAAAAGGAAAAAGAAAAAAGGGAAAAAAAGGGTATATATATATATATATATATATATATATATATATATATATGGAATATTGCTGTCATATATATATGAGGCTGCAGTAGAAATTACTTTTACATTCTCCGATCATGGAACTAATCCAGGACTGATTGATTTTTTACGGTTTATCAACCTCTTGCAGGTTATTTAAAGCCATAAAATAGAATTTTTGGGAGATAATGATTTACTGATACAAGAACAGCTAATTATCTCGTAGCTTCTTAGCACTGTGGGATGAACCTACTTTATCTGCCAGTGAACTTCTCTCAACGCCTGATTGGTGGCGTTATATAAGGCAATATAAAGAAAAAAAAAGCATAAAACCTTTCCCTTTTGAAGACCACGATGCCGTAATGACAAAACGCGTTATCTTTCTCCTCCTCCTCTGAGGCTTCTTAGCTCTCAGGTGAACCACGTGGCGCATCGCATACAACGCACTAAACTATCATTTAAATCAAAAAGCCTCAGGCCACTACAGTAATATATCTATTAAACCTATTATATATATATATATATATATATATATATATATATATATATATATATATATATATATCTTTCTAAAATTTGTTAAGTTGAAGCTCATTAAATTCATTTGAGTAAATTGAAATGGGCTCTTAGAAGATTTATTTAGTGTAGTTTTATGGAGAATTCCTAATTTTATCAAACTTCACCTAAGTTTTCCTTAGATTTCTGCAATATGTTACAATCAAAAGACTTTAATTAAAACCTGTCATTGACCATTTTCAAGCAGCTTGTTGGGTTGTGTCCTCCTAATTTCCGAAACTGTTACTAGGGGGCGCTCTCCAGCACTATATATACTTGGCGATATATTTTCTCTCCCTCCTCTTAATTTTCCGCTAACATGTAACATTTCTGGCGGAAGAACGTGATCCTCTTGTGGGACACGCATGAACATTATATATATACACACACACACACGTACGCACATTCACTCACACATACTTTGGACCACAAACTTTCCACATTCATTTGTACGCACACATTATTGTCTTTGTCATTTGTTAACCTTTTGATGTTTAATACATATTAATTTGTTTGTACATGCTCACACACACACACACACACACACACACACACACACACACGTATGTGTGTGTGTGTGTTCTTGTTTCCTTACAGTTGTTTTGAGGGACTTATTTTACGACTCCTTACCCTGGCAGTGAATTGAATAGTGATTCAAAATATTCTGTAGACAGACATGAACAAAGCTCAAAGCATGTTCTAGAACTGTTCTCGAAATCTCTTATAGTGGCGCTTTTAAAAAACATCCCTATCCTAAGAGTATAATGCACTTACAGTTTCGACTTAATAGTTGTGAGTTTAATAAAAATGCTCAGTCGGCTTTTGCCAGCAACTTTAGTCGATTTAAGCGAGTATAATTATGTAGTTAACAGAATAACAGTGACTCTTTGGCACGGACACGAAAGTCCAGTGTTTAAAGAAACAAAACAACACGACTGTTTACACAGCTTAAGGTCAAGTCAATATTATCGGAGAACGCAGAGAGCATTATTTCACGAAATATTTTTTTTGAGGATTTCATTATCCACATTACCTGGACTTCACTTGTCAGAGAGGAGGAGGGTTGATAAATCTGTTGTCACCGGTAGTTGTGTAGTATATGGCATTTAAAAAAACCCGTTCGCTTTCTACTTGACGTCTTACCATAGTAGCAAATTAGTGGATTGCCTTTTATACCAGATTATGAACAGTGTCGATATTCTGCTGGATAGTAGGCCACATCATTTAAAAGGCTTTTCTTTTTCAGGAAGGATTTATATATTCGACAGCAGGAAGAATCCGTAAGAATGAAGCGTGTGTATGTATACGCGTATGAACTATAATATATAAATGATAATTTCTTTAGCGTTTCTCTGTGTTCTGTTAGAAATCTTAAAGTTAAATGAAATATATATCAAGTTGATAGTCTGTCCGTGTATACGTGAATGTGTACATTGTGTGCCAATATTACGTAAATATAAAATAACAAAAAAGAAATATAATTCTATTCCTTATATCTATCAGTACTTGTCTTATATTTTGCCAAATTTGGTGTTCCTTACTTTACGGACATAAATAATGTGCATATAACTGTGTCTTGCTAATTATTTCTGAAAGGATCTTTTGCCATCTTTATAAATAAGTGGAGTAATGGATAACAACTCGGATTGCGGAACCGGAGAGACGAGTTCGAATTCCAGTCGAATCCATTACATTCACTTACGTGCAATGGCAAAGGTAGGACTCCTCTTCTCTCCTCAGCTACGGGTAAATAGCAGGACAGGCCTGGTTAATAAACTTGGGTGTCAACTGGTCTACCGCATGTCTACTGGACACATGGCACGGTGGATAAAGGCGTTAGTTAGATCCAGTGACAGGACCCAAAGAGTGTGAGTTCAATACCCGGCTAAGGCAGTGGAGACCCTTCAGAGGGAAATTAACAGGAGATAACTGATAACTGACATCCATTAAACATGGCACGCGGAACTAGAACAGTCTACCCCAGTTAGCAAAATAAAGGGTTCAGTTTGACATTCCAACCACCTGAAGAAGGCCGGAGCCGAAACGTTGTAATAAATATGTCGACAAAGATGAGGACAATAGTCCGAATAATGTAAATAATACCTCATCGCGGAAATATAGACAGATATATGAAATGAGTTAAGCAATATTGGCATATTTAATAAAATGAAAGCAATTTACTAAGACGAAAGTTTATATGAAGTGGTTTAGGAATATCCACAATAAATTTGCGTCCAGTTTCTTAGAGCATTTCATGTTTCTTGGCAGATCTTCTATTATCACAATGTCGGTCACTTAATAACAAAAGGGATAAAAACAAAGAAAAAGAAACCAAATGAAATTGGTTAGATTAGATGCCCAAAGATATTTTTAAAAAATATTCTAAAAGCGTTGCTTCTCCTTGGTGCTCATGTTTAGTTACATCGATGTAAACATCACTTTAGCCGGATGAAATTCTAAAGGATGAAACGCGTCGCGTGGAAAGATTTTTTCCATTTTGTCATTAATGTTCCTAATATTTAATAGCAGATTTTTGAAAATCTAACAAATATAAATTACGATATTATATAAAATCAATAACAATCAAAATCTTTTGATCTATCGAACTACGTTAATTACAACTTCGATAATAACATATAATGGTATAGAAATCTCTTATGAAAAGAAACGACTGCGTAGCAGAGCAAAAGGTGCGTGATTATGAACAACTATACTTGGTATATTTGGCTTGCTCTTTATGCCCTATTCAGGACAGTGGTTGGCGACTTACGTCACGAGTGCCAGATCAAGCAATTTCCAATGGCACGCAACTGCAAATGACATCATGAAGTCAGAACCAATAACTACTACAACGCAAAGATATTTAGCAGTTTCAATTTTAAAATATACTAAAGTATATATACTAACAGAATATATATATTTTCACAGAATTACTACTCCAAACAAACGTACACAACAATATCGCGAAATCAAGAGAAAATAGTTGAATCCGTGAACACAGTAATAATAACAATATCGCCACACGTGACAGTAATTGACATAATTTTCCGTTAACAGTATGAAAATAGCGTTCTCTAAATTCTTCCAGTTGCTAAGGACATTTTGTTTTTGTTATTATTAGTTACTTTGTTTAAATAAATTAATTTCGTTTTTTGGTTTGAGAAAGTCCACATTGGACGAAACGCGTCGGCAACTATTACAGTTTTCCTATATATATATATATATATATATATATATATATTACTATATAAAATATAATGTAAAACAGGTATATTGATTTTGACTTGTATAAAAATACGCATGCTGTTGGCGCACTGAATGATTTTAAAACTCTAAGTCGGCACATAGCAAAAGGTTGCCGACCCCTGCCTTAGGACTTTAGAGGATCAGATGTAACGACTTTTTCTTTAATAGTTAAATGGCCATGACTAATGGCCATGAGAAAGTAGCGGAGTGGTTTCCCGTTGTCTTTTCATCGTTCTGAATTCAGCATTCTCCTTTTCCTATCCTGGTTGCTTTATCAAGGCTCTAAAATATAAGTTGGTTATACTATTTATTCTAATAGCTGGAAATAGAAGTTAGGAATTCATTTTTTTCCCCGAAGCCGGAATCTGAACGCAAACCGCTGATTCCGGTTTACGTACCGGTAACCGCTACACCAACAACACATTCAATGGTTATGTATGGGCGTATCTATTGAGACCTATATTTCTGGTATATTTTCCCTATCTCATAGAGAGAGAGAGAGAGAGAGAGAGAGAGAGAGAGAGAGAGAGAGTTCATTTTTTAGTTTTTTACTTCAATCGGGTATCTACTAAAAACGTTTGAAGTAAAATATAATAAATTAATTTTCAGAGTGTATCAAAATCAGTAAAAAGAGGGAAAAACTATTCTTAACCGACGTGTTTCGTCCTTTGAGGGACTTTTTGGCCTTGATAAAGTCCGTCAGATGGCGAAACGCGTTGGCTAGGAATAGGCTTTCCTCTTGTTTATTTATACACACACACACACACACACACACACACACACACACACACACACACACACACACACACACACACACACACACACATATATATATGCGTGTGTTTGTGTGTAGATCTGTTTCACCTTTTCGCTATAGTAATAATATATTGGACAGAGCTTATCAGCAATACGGGAAATTTTAAGGAAAATGGTATCAAATATCAAATTTGTAATCAGAAAGAATCAGTTGAAATTTGGCACACAACATGAGGAAGGAGAGCTTGGAAAATTTGATACTCACAGGATATATTGAAAGCGAGAGGGGCAGAGAGAAAAAGTGAGTAATCAAGCAAACAAAGTTTGTGTAAATGGATGGCAGAACAGGGTGCGGGAAGGGTAGTAAAAATATTGGTAAGAGCTACAAAATATAGGAAGTCGTGGAGAGCCATGATCGTCTACATCTTGAAGAGACGCGACACATAAAAGAAGAATAAGGATAATGTCAACACATGTATCCTTACTCGCTTGAAGATTATCCTTTCTGATTGTGAAATCCGTGTTCGAATCTCACCGTGTTCGAATCTCACCGTGTTCGAATCTCACCGTGTTCGAATCTCACCGTGTTCGAATCTCACCATGGTCGATTTGTCAGGAGGGTGACTTCCTGATGTTTCAGGTGGCGATCCCAGCATGCCATTTTTGGGAAGTGCCTGAAAAACCATATCATGAAATGACTTAAGCCTTGTGAGTGAAATTGGGTAGCGGAAACATTTCGGAAGCCGTCTATGGTTATGCTAGCACAAAGTCGTAAGTCATCGTGACCGAGGGTTTGAACGTACTGCCGTTAAAACTTATGACAGATTATGCGCTCTCTCATATAAACTGTAACTAATTTCCGTTCAGCATATTTGCATATAATGCACAGGTGGGTTCTGTAGGCGTTGAACAAACATAAATTTACTTGAGTAGATATTTGCTAGCCGTGCTAGCAGACGGGTGTGCTCGAAAAATGAAACTGACCGGCTACGATGCATGTATGTCTATAGCTAACTGTATCACAGTCTCGCGAAATTAGCTTTTATTGCTACCTTTTGTGATCAGTATTCTTTGAAAAATCAATATGAAATTAACAAACAAGGAATATATTTTGAAAGGAACAGTGGAAACTATTGCTAGGTTAAAATATATTTTTATGATTATTCTGCGATCTTTGAGTAGCAACTTAATTCATTTAATGGTTTTTACAACAAAGGCGATTAAATATTCGTTTAAGTGTGGAATTTCAGCTTTCAAGTACCTGTAAAATCGTGAATGTTTCGGAAAAACCAAGTTGCGTCTGTTCATGACAAAAATGAATATAGTGTGAACAGAGAGTACAAAATAGAACACCAAGCGTGAGGTTATATACTAAGGTCGTAAGACAGGTTGTAAGAGAAAACTAATGCTTATTAACCAAGAGGCATAAAATAGTTCATATAATTTTTGTATCTAGCTTGTCTCGCTAGAACAATTACGACTGACTAGTGAGTTCGATCCTCACTGGGTGCGCCCTACTTTCGGTCTTGTGCCACATCTAAGCTACGCTTGGAAAATCACTATAATTATTGTATCTACCCAAGAGACTATCAGCGCTTAACACTGTTTCTATCCAATGCGTGTGTGTTTTTTTTTACCCAGATTTCCTCTTTCTACAACTATGAATTAATATTTCCTTGTGTCTTCCTGTTATTAAAAAGTATCTTTTGATTGAATTGATTTCATTGGGAGTGAGAACAGTTTATTAAAACGTTCTGTTGTTGACTTTTTGGAATCTTGTCGGGTTACCGGACAATTTTTAGGTCAAAGATTTAGAAGGTTAGCAAGAAATTGTTTTTCCTGGTATTAACTATATTTCATAGCCAACAAAGTTTTGAAATTTTTACGATAAATCGAATTTTTCACTATCTACATTGTTCGGACTATCATCCTCATCTTTGTTGCCATATTTATCACAACGTTTCGGCCGTTGTACGCTCCGGCCTTCTTCAGGTGGTTGGAATGTCGAACTGAACCGTTTATTTCGCTCGAAGGACACATGGCACAGTGGATAAAGACGTTAGTTAGATCCAATGACAGGACACAAAGAGTGTGACTTTAATACCCGGTTAAGTCGGTGGAGAACTTGGAGAGCGGAATTAACAGGAGATAACTGATAACTGACATCCATTAGACATGGTACGTGGAAATAGAACAGTCTACCCCAGCGAGCGAAATAAAGGGTTCAATTCGACATTCCAACCACCTGAAGAAGGCCGGAGAGTTCAACGCTCGAAACGGTGTGATAAATATGGCAACAAAGATGAGGGAGGATGTTAGTTCCAACAATGTAAATAGTGTACATAATACCTCATCTCAGAAATATAGACAGAAATCGAAATTTTGTTGAGACTAAATTGAGATTTCCAGGTAAAAAGTGCTAAACGATATTAAAGATGGCCTTTAAAAAAAGAAAAAAGAATTGGGTTGAGTATTATAAGATAACACGAAAGGATACTGAAATGATGTTATCCCGATAAACTTCATAAAAATATCACCAAATGGACAAACAATTTTTTAGAGACAGGGAAGTGTTTCTTGGTCAGGCCGAGAACACTGTTTGCATTCCCAATATTTTAACATTATACGAATTCATTTAAGTATTATTCTCTTTAAATGATATCATATTTCTGAAATTTAGCTTTGATTAGCTCCGTGTACGTCGTCCAGCTGAGTTAAATTCTATCATTTAAAATATTAATTGTTTATAACGTGAATCTATTTTTTTTTCCTTTTGTTTCCTTTTAACCCTAAAAACACTTTAATATAGGCAGTGTTTGAAAAATTCTAGCGTATATTTATTTTGGCATTAAAAACAAATGAAACGTCGAAACGATATTAAAGGGAAGAGAGCTAAACGCCTGACGTACCTATCACGTATGGCATGGTAGCAGCAAGCAACTTAAAAGACAGAAAGAGTCGAGATTATAAAAGAAAAAATACATTTAAAAAGAAATAAAGAAAGACAGAAAAAGAGAAAGAAAGAAATAAAGAAAAAGAGAAATAAAGACAAAAAGAAAAATGGAAATAAAGAAAGACAGAAAGAGAAAGAAAGAAAGAGAAAGAAAGAAAAAGAAAGAAAGAACTCGACAGACCCAAACCCCCGACTGGTTGGCTGAGGTAGAAATGGTTGACAATGTCGTCCTTCTCTTAGCTGGGTCGGTTCAGTGACCTGTGTCACAGCAAACGTGGTGGGCCCGGTGCGGTAAGGAAAAGACAGTGTGTGTCTATGGTAAACGATGACGAAAACAGGGCAGTCTTGGTAGGACAGACTGGCCGGTAGATAAGTGAGGGGTAGAAAAAGAGTGAAAGGCGACAGGGAAATAATACAGGTAGTTAAACAGGTAGGGTAGATAGGGAAGTAGGTGGGTGGGAAGATAAAGAAAGAAGAAATTATAGTGGCGGTGGCTGTGTTTGACTCTGGATGGACGTACTGGTTTTTTGGTTGTTCGGTGACAGGACACACACACACACACGTTGAGAGTGTGTAAGAGCGAGGTTGGTGGACAGGTGAGCCATTCAGTAGTTAGCGGATTGACAGGTAGGCTAGCTCGCCCAGTTTAAGTGCCAAGCTGCTGCTGTTACTGATTACTCCCATTCCTTTTATAAGCAAGTGTGACCCACTTACATAAAAGGTGTACATACACACATAGGTGACAACAAGGTACAGGTAGCGAATATCAATTCTTCACGTTCAGATTACACCACCAAACTAGGAGATACTTGTTAATTCAGTGATTAACACGGTGAAAAGAAAGCTTCAACGTATTACATTGGTTACTTCACATCACTGACAAATCTTGTACTTGTAAAATATGTTATATTTACACGTATAGTTATATGGGTGGATTTCGACAGCAGTCATTCTTTAATGCATGTTTCATTGAATAAAACTGACAAAGTACTTTCCTTTAGTTTTTTTTTAAATTTAGTTTGTCTTGTCTACGTACAGTTATCTTTATTTCTGGATTTAATTAATGTAAAAATTGTCCAAATTTTTGTTGGTTCCGAGCGCTTTCGGATAAACAGTTAGCCATTTTCAGGATTAGGTTTTGTTATAATGCTATAATAAATGTTGTGTAAGTGCTATTCTAGATGGTATATAAATTTCTGAAAGTCGACATATTTCCAAATACAGCCACTACATTGTGTCTGTGTTTACAAGTGTTGGTTTCTTAAATTTTCATAATGATAGGCGTAAATAGGTTCGCTTATCGTCCGGTTCATACTCCTCCTCGGTCTTGTGAACGGGAGTAGAGTTTTATACATTGTTTCCTGTTTAGGATTTGGTTTCCGATTCCTTCTCATTCACCCCCAGCATCTCCTTGCATCTTAGTGGTATTATTGCCTTAAGTGGGGTGAATGGATTAAAAATTACTAATAATAATTTCCGATCAATGCAGTTGCGTATTTTCTATCAGCAGGAGTGGCCAGATCTAGAGTCTAAGAAAAAAACTAAGATTTAGACAGGTGCATTGCAAAGAGTAGGGCTGGAGGTTCCTGTCCACTCCCTCTTAAAAATAATTTGCTACCCAACCGGGAAAATGATGTGAGAAAATTTTAGTGTACAATTTTTTTTTATTACACACTCTCACCGTTATAGAGTCGCATTGGTAGCAATTAGAGTCTAGGTAAAACATATCTCTTAACCAGTGACTTCTGAAAGATACTGCTCACCAGAAAATCATTTGACTATTCCGTGAAAATATGAACTAATTTTAGTATCATTTTTTTTTATTCGCGCCCCTCCTGGCTCTAAACTCAAAACACTGGAGATGTGACTGGAATGAATGATAAGTTGCAGAGTACACACTCCTCATTTTCGGAATATTGGCGCGACCTAATTTTACTCCTATCTATCTGGGTCCTGTTGTGAGAAGCCTTTGTCAGTTTTACGATACCCGTAAAATGTAAATGCAAATCTCGAGGTAACAGGTGTTATTGTTTACTCGACTTAAAAATGATTCAATCAGATGACTTCAAAGAGAACCTTTAGACCGTAGAAAAACTATCACATACTATACTCCATGACAAATCAACTTTCTTGTCAAATAAAATTGACGAAATTGTCTCTTTTGAGACGATCTTGTCGTAAAGTTGGTCATAGAGCTACGAAATGAACCGTTCAAATCGTAATGGTTGAAAGTTGGCAATTTTTTAATAATCTATATGAATAAATGCGAAATTGGAGTTGAATTCTCCCACGAATTCTGAGGTTAAATCATCAAACTCTACTCTATAGTAATTTGAGATTTATTCTGAACAATACAGAATTGTGGCACAAGGCTAGGGGAAATAGGGAGGGCTAGTTAAACGGACTCACGACCCATTCATTCAATACAATTTACTTATATATCACAAGAATACATTCATCACCACACAATCCTGCATATACCCCAATACTGCATATTCACAGAGGACCTACAAAACACCCCATGACACAAAAATTTAGTAATTTACACACTAGGTATTTACTAAGACGAGTTGTGACACACGGTCTTTTTAAGAGCGCGTACACCCGGGCCAGGGACAAAACTGCCCGCAGTCCCCGCAACCGTCGGTTGCGTTGGCCTCGGTGCGAGCACTGATCCCTCTCTGGTACAATGATCGGGCGCGGCCTCGGGCAGCTATTTTCCAGGGCTGGGCACCTCTCAGTATAATTTTATCAGTTGCGACTGTCCTTTGCACTGAGTGCACTTTGCCCAAAGACAGAGACGCAACTAAGCGAGATGATAAATAAATGAGTTAGGTCGTGAGAAGCTCGGTTTTAAACGTGGGACCCGAGTGTCTTCACTCAGGCCGCTAGTCTTAGCTGGTCATAGCTTGTCAGAGCTGGTATAAGCTAGTCATAGTTGGTCAGAGCCGGTCCAAGCTAGTCATAGCTGTAATAATACCAGCGCAGGGACGGATCCTTGTGACCGCCAAGTATCCGAATGTGTATACTCCTCATGGGAGTGATATACACGGTATTTACTTGACCCCCCCCTGAGTAAGGTTGCGACACAAGGTCAGTTTTTAACGTGGGGACCAGAGTGTCATCACTCGAGCCGCTGGTCTTAGCTGGTCATAGCTGGTCTAAGCTAGTCATAGCTGTGATACTACCAGCGCAAGGACGGATCCCTGTGACCGGCAAGTATCCGAATGTGTATACCTCTCTGAGTTATATATTGATTTCTAGGCAATATCCCTTTTCAGGTTTAACTAATTTGTATATTGATTTTAAAAAAATATATTAATTAACTGTCCTTCATTACTGTTTTTTTATTCGAGGATTGTTTTGATTTTCATATCAAAAATAGTTGTTTAGGAATATTGTCTCATATAGTGCAGCAAAGTGTGTGAAATTTGCATTTTACTTGGCCTTCAACGAGTTGGCATCTATTTGTAAAACTTTCCATGACTATAACAAGCTGCCCGACCAATTAATTCCTTCTGTCTTTACAGTCATATAATTTGAATAAATATATTGAACGTTCACAGCCCCTTCAACATTTCATAAATAGTGAACATTAATCCCATAGAAAAACAATTAATGTTTCCTAGAAAAATTATCAGATAACTAGCAGGCTTTGCCCGATCACTAACTATAAACGAAAAATATTATCGCTCTTTCCGCATTGAAATTATGCTTGTAAAATCAGCCATCGTTTACCCGTAGATATTTATATTTATTTTGAGCGTCTGGATGTTAAATGGTTTTTCCGTACAAAATCAGAAAGAACTGTAGAGGCCAAAAGAGAATTCCATTAATATCTATTAGGTTGGTGCAAAAATAATGTCGTTTTCTCACATGAAGTTGAACGTCAAAAAACGACATTATTTTTGCACCAACCTAATAGAAGAGCAAAGAAAAATGGGATTTTATAAACATTTCTTTGATGAGACCAACTTTTTAAAAAATGCGATTTTTTTTCTACTTTATCACCGAGTTGATGATTACTTACAGAACAACTTAGTTATTTTTATTATTTGAATTATTGGATACTGATAAAAGTGTGTGTGCGTGGGAGTGACTAGAGAAATACTTGTGTGTGAACTGATTCAGTTTCATCACTTATATCAATAAATACATGAAATCAAATAGTATCAAGGAATAATTATGATTTTCTCCCATCGTCATAATGAGATTCATAACTTCTGTCACAGCACGCGCGCACACACACACACACACACACACACTTTATATCCCTACTTAACGTCATTAAGTAAGTTCTTTTGGGGAAAAATCTTTAGAGCATGAAGCACAGCTTTGAAAAACTACTACTTTGGTTTTAAGCAAGGAAAACAAGAAAACGTCCCATATCAGGTAGCCTCGTGGATGTGTATATTAATTTAACCTAATTCTTTCCAGCGCGTACCGGGATATCACAGTTCTGTATCCTTTAGTTTTTTACCCGAGTAGTAAAAAAAAAAAATGTAAGTTCTTTTTATTCAGAAATCATTCTAAAGTTAAATTTTCAAAGCACAGATTCACAATAAAAAAGGGTAAATTTACTTTGATTATTACTGATAACAATAGCATTTGCATAAAACTTATTGCATGAATAAACAACTGAATGAAGATGTCATGTCTCTTCAGGATGTAGGCGATCGTGGCTCTCTACACATTCCTTTTTCTTTTATTTTGAATCGCCATGACTTTTTTTTGAAAAGATGGTGGCATGGTTTGTAATTATTTTCTCCACGGTTTGTAATTTTGGAGTTTTCCTTCTATTAGACTGATTGCCATCCAAGGCTAGCGATTCGCGTCTACCCTACTATTTAACCCATAACTATTTTTTAAAATAATGATTAAATTAATAAAAATAAATTGCAATGCAAATTGTTTATCCGAACCATTGGATTCCGAGTTAATGAAGTTCAAATATTGTTAAGTGAGGGATCATTGATATTGGATTGAATAAGGAGAGTAAATTGTGGCTTAAACAAAATATCAAGTAGTGGCTTAAACAAAATATTAAGTAGTGGCTTAAACAAAATAGAACCAACAAAGCAGTTTCCATCTAGTTGCGGACCATTTGTGAAATGTTTACCGTAATTTCCAGGTTTCAAACGGGTGATAATTTTCAGTTCTTAGGTTAAGTTTTAAAGTTAATAAAGTCTTTCTATAATTCAATTCCTTTATACTTCGGGAACTGACACAGACGCAGGCGCACACAAGCCACAAGCCAAAAACAACAGCAAAAACAAAAACAAAACAAAACGAATACTTAGATTTCTCGCCGAACACCAGGACAGACCTCCCAAACCAGAACAGAGTCGGCTAAATCGGAATGTATGGTAAGCCTAGTCATTTCGCTGCTGAAAAAAAAATCCCGATCCAAATCTCTATCCAAAGTGTAGTTACTGTCATATTTAGTTATACAATTTTTAGTCATATTGTAAGCAACGAAGAAGACGATTCCCTCTCGTTTGTAATTACTATAATGTTCTTTTTGGATCACGATGGGGAAGAAATATTGTTTCCAGTCATCAGTGTTATGTTGCTTCAAGAGAAAAGGTAATAATGGTAAAATTAGCCGTTTCCTTATAAGGAAAAATTCGACTTTTATTGACTGAGCAGCCAGAGCTGCTTTTAGTTGAAACTTATAAAATCTTTCTAGTAAAACTATTTTTTAGGAAATAAGTTTCTCGAGTTGAAAATATAGCTCTTTCCAGGATTGAGGAGAGTTTCTTTTCTAACCTTTTGTATGAAGTAGTATGGAACCTCAACATAGCATAACAAAGTGTTTTAAAAATAACTATTTAAAAACATTTTTATTAATTCTTTTACTCAGTATTTAATAAAATACGCGCCATCAGAATTCTACTATTTTTTAAAAGGGAAATCCCCCATAAAATGTTCCTACAAACTGTATAAAAAAAATGTAATGACCACCCCCCGCGCCAAAAGCAAAAAAAAAAAAAGCAACAACAATAATGTTCATGTAACAAATATTAATAGGAATTGTATGTATATAAAAAAAGAAACGATTGATAGAAATTTTGTACTCCTTGATGTATTCACTCTGCAACATTTTTGTATGGTGCGTTAAAAGAGACAAATTTGACACAAACAAAATCTAAACAAATTTAATAGTAAATCTATTTTTAGACGAGATCTCCTCCTGTTCGTGTCAATATCAGTATATAATTATAAATACTGTCGCTTCTACAGAGACTATTGTCACTGTCTTATTTGCAATAGCAGCAAAACTGGTTGAAAGACAAGCATCACTAATAATGACGATAACCCGGCTTCATAACCAGAAATCTTGTAATTACTGATTCAGTGTTCTCTTAGGATTTAAAATAAATGTTTCTGTCGTGAAAATTGTGTGACGGCTGCCTTTGCTGGAGACATCAAATTTTCAATCGCATGTTTCCGCTAATTTTTATAATAAAGTAAAATTGCAGTTGATGAAATAACTTACGTCGAGCGTGTCTGTTTCGAATGAATATTGTCGGTCTGCTTGTGGGCAGGTTTATGTGCAAAGAATGAAAGGAACTATTTTTCTTATTCAGTGAGATCTGGAAGTCAGCAGCAACACTACTTTATAAACAGCTTCTTTCTTTCTTACACACACGCACCGTTTGAAATATCCTCGTACGCTGAGCTCACATGGCCGAAATACACACTTAGCCAAGACAAATTTCCACACATGAAGAAAGACAACAGTATTCAGACAGACACAGAAAACTGTCTGATTCTGTGTTTATATTACATTATTATGCATGAATACAGGAATTCCTTTCTCTGTTTTTACGCATACATTATTTGTGCGTGGGTATAATAAATGAGCCCCTCACTTTAATGCTAGAACTGAAAATTAAACAGAAAACAAAATCTATAACAATGCATGTCTTTTGTCGAAATTCATTACTACCAGTAATTTTTGAAACAAAAAAAAATCTTTATTTTCTGTTCCCCCCCCCCATAAACATCAGCTTTAAAAAAAAAAAAAAAAAACTTTTATGAAAGTCTTAGCTGCAGAAATGTCTACAGGTCACGTTCTTGAAAATAAATAAGTACAAACGTAAAGCAAAAATGTGTATTTAAAAGCAAAACAAAAACGGTTTAAGGTAGAATAATAGCTCTCTCTCACTCATATATATATATATATATATATATATATATATATATATATATATATATAGACCACTAATATTATATATATTTATATATAGACCACTAATATTATATGTATATATATAGACCACTAATATTATATATATATATAAACCACTAATATTATATATATATATATATAAACCACTAATATAATATATATATATAAACCACTAATATTATATATATATATATATATATATATATATATATATATATATATAATATTAGTGGTCTATATATATATATATATAATATTAGTGGTCTATATATATATATATATATATATATATATAGACCACTAATATTATATATATATATATATATATATATAGACCACTAATATTATATATATATATATATATATATAGACCACTAATATTATATATATATATATATATATATATAGACCACTAATATTATATATATATATATATATATAGACCACTAATATTATATATATATATATATATATATATAGACCACTAATATTATATATATATATATATATAGACCACTAATATTATATATATATATATATATATATAGACCACTAATATTATATATATATATATATATATATATAGACCACTAATATTATATATATATATATATATATATATATATAGACCACTAATATTATATATATATATATATATATATAGACCACTAATATTATATATATATATATATATATATATATATAGACCACTAATATTATATATATATATATATATATATATATAGACCACTAATATTATATATATATATATATATATATATATATATATATACCACTAATATTATATATATATATATACCACTAATATTATATATATATATATATATATATATATATATATATATACCACTAATATTATATATATATATATATATATATATATATATCGCACGAGAGAATAAGATGAAAAATATGAGAAATCTTTAAAGCGTAATGATATCTGATTGAACGGCACTCTATCTTTTGATTTCATTTGGTGAAGCCCTGCTAGTAAATCTACATACATGATACTTCTCGCTACCTTTGGTGTGGAACTTTTTAACAATACAGCTGAAACACGTGTGTATGTCATACGAAACAGGCATACATACACTGTGAACGTGTAAAGAAACCAAATGAAATAGAACACACACACAAATACGCACTGTGCATGTACATACATACACGCACATACATACTTATACATATAAACAAAATATCAAATGATATGCTCATCTAAACACGATCATTTTAATGTATAAATACACAGTAGCGTAATGGTTTGCGATTCGGACTGAGGAATCAGAGTGCCGAATTCGAATTCCGGTCGAGTTCATTACATTCACTTGCATGCTAATGTATCAATCTCTTCTCCCCCAGATTTGGATAAAATATCAGAACAGACTGGGTTCTATACCCTTGATTGGTAACAAGTCGAGGAGAAGGAAAACTCCAATCCAGCCTAGGGAGAGTTGGGCTCTGCCAGGCTATCTTGTCTAAGATCCACCACTTCTACCCGATGACTCGTAATCGTGAAATACAGATAATACATACGCACAGAATAGTGGCACTTTAATATATATATATATATATATATATATATATATATATATATATATAGATGTAGACATTTATGTGCGTACACAGACTAACAGTTAATCTGTATATATACGCATACATTAGGTGCACATCATCTTTGTAAAGACCAAGTTATTAATAGTAACAGAAACCGTCTAGATTAAGAATGGCTACAGTATTATGGTGCCAATATTACTAAATTAAATTTATACTCAAAGGTCAGTGGGGATGTCGTCTGCATTAGATTTTCCTAAATCGCTAACTCAACTTTTTATTAAACTGTAGTTGTAATATTATGTTGAAAAGCGTACTGCTTTCACCGGTTGTCGCTGCAATATATTCGGTACTATGAATGGAGATGACAGTATAAATTTATTATCTGCAGTAACTCTACACCGTACAGCTTTTATCGTTCGCGTCATAGATTTTACAAGTATGCACTGATCACTGAAGGCATACAAAAAATAAAGATGAAAAACAAAAAAAAAAGAATTAATTAAGATAAACCTAAAATATCCACGACATAAAGACATGTTTTTCGGAATTACTTTTATTCGCTATATAGTAAAATGGTTTTTGATGTACAAGATATTTGTGTAACTAAGTCGAGTCGCATGAAAGCTTTGAACCGACAAGTGCGCCAAGACAAAATCGAAACCCACGTCTAACATTAAATGAAATGCACAGCAAGTTCTGATTGTTTATTATATTGTTTGTAATGTTAAGATTATTAGTAAAGATATATTGACGCATACGTCAAAAGGTCTATTCATATATAATGGGGTGAAGGAATGACGTGAGTAAGTAAAAAGAACATTATATCAGTGAACCACGTTTAAACGACAACTTTCCCATACCGTCTTTAAAACGAGACGAGTTGTAAGCATCTATCAGTCCCACCACCAGTCATCCCGACTCAATATTGTTATTCTGTGTTTATTATCAGTAAAGACGAACCATTGAAAATATGGTCTATTTATATATTTTCCCCGAATATTTGTTCTGGCAATAGCAGTAAATGGCTACTATATATATATATATATATATATATATATATATATATATATATATATATATATATATGTCAGTTATGACATACTGAAAAAATATCTCAAACAAAATATAATTAGCAAACATGTTTAATTAAACTTCGTACATTTTATGTGAAGGGTCTGTTTTTCATCACAAAAAAAAAATGGTAATATGCGATTTAAACTAAATTAGTTCAATATAGAAAAGCTTCTCTGTCCAACTTGATGATCCTAAAACATTCAATTAGAGTTAAAAGTTTAAATAGTTCTATATAGTCAACGATACACGGTGAAATAAAATCGGGAGAGTTATGAGCAAAGACTACAGATTAAACTTCCTGTGCCGTGTCCTTTCAGGACGTGTGCGATCATGGTTCTCCAATTTCCTCTCATTTGTAGCTCTAAGTAAATTTTGTCTTTTCAATATCTCCCTCAATCCCTGTTCTGCTAACCATTTACAGAAGCTCGTTAGGTAAGTTATGCATTCTTTTCCTCTGTCTCTCTTGCTCCTAGTATATCCTGTGAGTGTTAAATTTTCTAAGTCCACTTTCTTACGTGCCCTAGAATTTTCAACTGTCTCTTTCTGATGTTAAGTAGAAGTGTCCTTTTTTCCATTTTCTATAAAAAGGGAAAAGTGCAGCCCATGAATGACGTGCATCTCATTCCTAAGTCTGGAAAAGGCACTCATCAAAATCGGGTCCTCTATTCCGTATTTTAACGAAGAACTGGTTGACTAAAAAATGTTACGATAAAAGACCCAGCGGAGATGGATGCAGGAACACTAATAAAATTAGTTGCAGTTATGAAAATATTTAAGTAGCAAACAAAAACTGATTACATTTTTAACTTTTTAAATAAAGTTAGTATATAAAATTATAGATGGAACATTTATGTACACTAGTAAAATAACTCATAATAAACCATTTTAAAATATATGATTAATTAACCACCAATTTACTACTTTTGTGTGGGCTCCATTCCACAAGGACCCCGTTGAGAATCACTCCTCTAGATGAAGATGCAAACGAGTACATACATACATGTAGTAGTGATTTTCTAAGCGTAGCTTAAATGTGGTACAAGGCCGAAAGTAGGGGTTCACACGGTGAGGATCGAACTCACTACTCGGTCGTAATTGTTCTAGCGAGACAAGCTTGCTAACAATTTCACCGCCTTGAGGTGCCCCATACACGCATCTAGTATGGGCGCCTCGAGGCGGTGCTATGGTTAGCAAGCTTGTCTCGCTAGAACAATTACAACTGAACAGTGAGTTCGATCCTCACTGGGTGCCCCCCTACTTTCGGCCCTGTGCCACATCTAAGCTACGCTTGGAAAACGTAGAGGCATGGAGTTGTTATTTAAGAAACTTAGATTTGACGCAAATAGGAACACTCAGTGAGGATCAAGCTCCCTACTCCATAGTAATAGCCAACCAAACTGGATCACTAAACCTTACTCTGTCTCTCACTTTCTATATATATGTATATATAATGTTTGTGTGTGTGTATATATAGAAAAATATTGCAACGATTAAGTTAGATGGTAGAGACTCCGCTATTGACTCAATATGTCGAAATATCCCCGTGTTATTTTACGATCCCACATGACTATTTTCTTGAAAAATTTAGCACGTGTGTAATTATTGCATTTACAACCTTGTATGGGTCATTTATCTTACCGATAGAATAGGGGTCTCTTTCACCTTGATATTGGTTAAATAGCAAGGTAGACTCAGCTCTCTAGCTTTGGCGGTGCGGGTGTAGAACAGGCACTAACAGAAAAACTGCTCTAAATTCAAAGCCCGGAGAAGGCAGCAGGAAATCAGTCCACTCTCTTTCCAAAAGAATAAAGAAAATAAATCTACTGAGAGCCATGATTTTCTGTCTACATCTTGAAGGGACATAACATAAAAAAAAAGAAAAATGTGGTCCATTGAGAAAACTCAATTACTTACTGTTTACTTGCGTTTTCTAATCAGCAAGTTTTCTTAGAATAAATTTAGGAATTAGATTTTTAAAATTAATAGCAGATATTTGTAAAGTTAGCCAGGACTGGCGTAAGGCTAAAATAAAAAGATCCCCAATGAAGATTAACCCTATTAGCTTTACAGGCGATATATAAGAAATAATAGTATGATCAAAGATGTCAAAAAAATTTACCAAACGTAACAAGCTGGTACAAGTCCATATTCATAGGGTAATCCTTGAGGATCGAACACTCGCTCATAAGTACTCAGCGTGACGAGCTTTCTATCACTTTACGGCAAGCGCTCGCCTAAAAAGTAATACCATGTGTTTGTCAATTATATTGTTGGACAAAAAAGGAGACAGTGAATGTAACGAACCATTATTAATTAAAACTACATTAATAAAAGTAAAACAAAATAACTTAAGAACAACAGAATAAGAAATGAGACTACATTTCGTTTCGTTTCTCCATTGTTTTTTGTAACACAAAGATTTGAAAAAAATGTCATGCTTGAGTTTAAAACAAACCTTAGTTTTTCGGCTCTAATCACTTTTATCCACTGGTTCTTTGCTGTTTCAATGAAGATAATGTATCTTTCATCTTCCAAAATCTGTAAATTACAGACAGGTTAAACTCGCTTTTCCTTTGATAGTTAACCATCAATAAAAACTAAATATATGAAAGTAACTTGTTAAAACCCCATGTTTTTCAACGGGTTCACTCCTAGTTAGATATTAGGGAGATATTAAATTATGAACAAGACGTTTAGTCCTCACATTGCAATCAGTTTGTTCCTTTGCATAAAAATGAAAAGAAAAAAAAGAAAAAAAAAACAAAGAAAAACAGTCTAGGACATAAAAAGTGTCTGTATTTTTCATGTCGAGAAGGAAAAAAAAAAAAGAGAGAAAAATAAATAAAAAAGAAAATTTCGTGGGTCAGACAGTGTATTGTTTGGAATTTTTTTCTTAAAAGAAAAATAAAGAGAAAAGGATAAAAAAAAAATCGACCAGTGTTAGATGATCATTTTTTTTTTTTTAATTAGACAACTCTTTTGTTCGATCCATTCATCTATTTTTCATTATGCAACAGCGCTGGTCTTTATAAAAGACCAAGTCTTAATATCACGAGCCATTGATACCTTGAAAAAGAATAGCCGAAACAAGTTTTTCGACAATGCCAACTACTAACATTTTCTTATCTTCTTTTGACTCTTATTATTAAACAAGGTGGCATTATTATATTATCATTACTTTTATTGCTGCATATTTGACTAAGCGGCAGAGAAAGAGTCTGGTGGTCAAATCTTTTATAGCATTGGTAGGTGATAGTCGTTATTGGTTAACTTAATTACTAATCTAGAAGATTTCAGTTTAGGGAACGTTCTGGTAATACTTATTAGTTATTTGGAAATAAAACTACTTGGAATTTGTAATTCTAAATAAAAGTCCAGAAAATATTTATATTCACAATATTTCGATTTAAAAAGATTAAACAAAAAAAAAAAAAAAGAAACTGAAAACAAATAACAAACGGTAGGTGTGGAGAGAAGTTTTGAAACCAGCAAGAAAACTGGTATCATTAGTTTTTTTTTTATCTACTATTTAAGCCGGTTGTCGTTATTTGGGATTTAGTTATGAGAATGAATGCGAGAGCTGTGCAAGACTTATAATAATGATAGCTCCCCATCCCAGAAATTGGAAAGACTTGTTGCCACTTAATCTCAGCCGTGTCACCATATAGCTGCGGTGAGAAGATACATTGATTGTGTTGAGGTCAAGGTAGACGCGCGTAGTCTATTATCGTTCACTTGCTAATCTTCTAATAAGCGCATTGTTGGTAAGATTTGACCCCAGCGATGAACAGAATAACTTCATTCAGTCAGGTTACTGCAGTTGTATCATTATTTTTGACAGTATCCATTCACCTGGAATGACTAGAATAAGTGAAAAAGGTCTCCTCCATTTGAGGGGGAAAAAAAAAAAGCATGCCTCTAACGAGGTATTATTTATTGAGAGAAATGATGACATCTTAACTACAATATATTTCGATATTATATACGTTATCATTGTAGCTGTATTATTTTAACAACCGTATCACACACACACACACACACACACACACACACACACACACACACACAGAAGCACACACACACACAGAGGCACACACACGGATGCACACGCACACACTGCATATGATGTAGACGAGTGATATATTTACCTTTAACCAAGATCAGTGCTGTTGGTGATATATGCGTGTAGATATTTATCAAATTTGGCTTAATCGGTCAAAAAGCCACAATAATGGGACACCCAGTGCGAAATGTACTCTGTAAAATTCGAGACTAACTTGCAAGTCATTGCTCTACAGTTGGCGCCCCTACTTGTGCGCACCCACGAGTTTCAGCGTCTGTGCGGAATCAGTAGTCATATGTCCACGTATGCACTCATTTACACACACTAATGACGCCAGGAAAGGCCTTTGTATAAACCAATGCACACCCACTATACACGCACACACAAACACATTCTAACACACACACGCACGCACGCACACTCACACACGTTCATGATTGGGTTTTATTACTGGCTAAGATAGTTGCATATTTCCAATTGTTGCTGGTGATCGGTATTGAAGCCCAAGTAAAAAAAAATAACAAAAAAAAAACTAAAAAAAAAAAAAAAAAAACCAGAATTTCGAACGTTGCTTTTCAAGGCATATAGGCATTATTAAGTACCCTGCTTTTAGCTTTGAGCAGGATTAAGGATCTTCACACAAGAAGAATATATATATGCATATGCATATAAAAACGCCTAAACAATTTTAAACGATAATCTTTTGGAAAAGACTGCAAAATAATCTATAACAGGAAGAAAATATCCGATCAAAATTGGAAATAAATGGTTGGAGAACGGTGTGGCCAAAATAGTCAACTCTACGATAAGAAAAATAAAATAAAATAAACGTTTTTGATAAAAAAACCAAAAAAACCCCAAAGATTAGAACCGGGTGCTTTTGTTGTCGTTAGGCTGGGGTCGTTTCTAGAAAAGGATTATTAATAGGGGAACTACAAGTAGGGATAACAACAGCAGCAGCAGCAGCAGCAGCAGCAGCAGCAGCAGCCGCCATGATGTCAATAATGTCAGGGCCATTCGGGACGCTTTTCCTCTCTTTTCAACCCTTTTTTAGCAAACAAAGAGAATGCAAGTTTATCGATGTTTTTCGCTTATTGTTAGATCCGAAAAAGTGATAATTGTTAAGAAGATTGTAAAGGGGGAAAAAACGCATTTTCTTTATCTCGAAAAAGTATAAAGTTATTTTTTATAAAGCCTTTAACATTAGCATTGACTAAATGCATTGTAAAGCATCCCAATATTATTCAAATAGATAATAAGATTAAAATATATATATATATATATCTACACACACGCGTATCTGTTGTATAGAAATATTTTTAGACATGTAGATACATTGAAGGAAAGATATATAAAAGCAAAATATTGAAGTGTGTGTCTGCTTATTTGAAAACGAGTTCATAATTTTACTCATTCTCTGTGAACGGTGATTTTTCTTCTCTTTTAAAAAAAAAAGAAATACACTTTTTCTGATAAAAGTTCATGTTCAGTATACTGAGGGTATTTACTAGGATTAGATAATGTGTGTGACTAGATAAAGTTATGATATGCTGAGAAAAAAGATAAGTAAAAAATATGTATGCATTCTGTGTACGCGTGGTGACTTTTCCCATTGTATTAGCGTCTGATAAAATAATTCATCATTGTTTTTTACCAGATTGATGAACTTGCTTTTATAAACACGCTGATGAGAAGAATTGAGTATAATAATCTAGTGTTTCATTATTTATTTATCTATCTATCTATCTGTATTCATATCTATCTACCTATCTATCTGTATTCATATCTATCTATCTATCTATCTGTATTCATATCTATCTATCTATCTATCTATCTTTATTCATAACGATCTATCTATCTTTCTGTATTCATAACTATCTATCTTTCTGTATTCATAACTATCTATCTATCTTTCTGTATTCATAACTATCTATCTTTCTGTATTCATAACTATCTATCTATCTATCTATCTATCTTTCTGTATTCATAACTATCTATCTTTCTGTATTCATAACTATCTATCTATCTATATATCTATCTATATTCATATCTATATATGTATGTATCTATCTATGTGTATTCATCTCAATGTATTCATATCTATCTATCTATCTATCTATCTATCTATCTATCTATCTATCTATCTATCTATCTATCAGAGGGCATAGAAAAGTTCTCGATCAGACCAAGAAGGGATTTTCCCGTCAAGATACTTTGGCTTGGTCATGATATTGAATACCGTGAAGTGGGTCGAGACGAGAGCTTTTCAGCACCTTCTTGTAAATATCTCTTCACACTACTATGACGATTTATGAGAAGGGATTAATAATTCTCCGGCAATCCTCACACACCCTCCCAGCGAAAATTAATTCTGGTGCGTAGTGAGTTCCATAAGATTTTAGGATGCAGTTAGGGGGACCGAGGACTTTTCCACACCCTCTTGTATATAAATTCATCCACGTAAATATTAAAATATTAACAAAATTATGTAAAGCTAAGTACATTTCTTAAATATTCTGCATTGTGTAAGTATATAGAGAGAGGGTGCGATGAATAAATTGTCGTCTAAATTACGCAAAAATGAAAATAACACTGACATTTCAAATTAACAGATATATTTACCAAAATTACACAAAAATATCTTGAAATATTAAAGAGAAAATTTATTCAATAAAATCGCCATTGGCTACAACCGGTGCTTCCTGACGACTTTAGAATATCTTACATCTCTTCTGGACAGTCTCTTTGTTTAAGTTGATAAATACTGCTATTCAACTTTGGTGTTACAAGGAGTTTTATTACTCTTTCTTTTAATTACGTCCCACACATATTAATCAAGGGGGTTGCAGTGTGGGGAGTTATGTAGCCAAATGTAAGGGGTGATGTGGTCGCAGAAACTGTCTGACAGCCATGATTGGGTTCTCCTACTTGTGTGGTATGGTGCAGAGTCCTGTTGCCAGATATATGGTCTTCCAGCAGCCACCCTCTTGACCCAGAGCAGCACTACCTCCTCAAGTCACTTAATGTATACATTCGCGTTGAGTCTGAGGACCTCATCAACAAATTAGAGAATTCTTTTCTTATCAGAATGATCAGAGTGAATTTTCAGAGCTGCTGTACCTTCGTAATCACCATTAGACTCCACACTCATTCATCTCTTTCCGAATTCTTTGCACTTTCCTCAGATTGACATCTAAACACCCACGGAGCTAATTGTGTCATGGTGCTCTTTTTTCTCAACTGACCCTACTATATTGTGTGCAGTCAACACATTCAAAAACAAACAACGTGCATGCGCGAAATTAAAAATATAAAATGCCGACAATTTATCCATCGCACCCAATTTATATATATATATATATATATATATATATATATATAAAGTAATTTTGTATTTTGTTGTGTGAAACTATCTATATATACTCTGTTATAATAGATACATTGAGGGCTTTTTGTGGATCAGTTTTAATAATTTATATTACGAGGATCCACTTGTATACCAATGGATTTCTTACGTGCACTATATATATATATATATATATATATATTAGTTTAACATTTATTATATTTATGGGAGAAGAGTTGCATCTTAACGTGGTGAATGGACACCTCCAGTTGTTGTAATGGTAAGCAAGCTTCTCTTGCTGGATCAATTATGACGGAATAGTGAGTTCGATCCTCACTGTGTGCCCCATCCTTTCGGTGTTGTGCCACATCTAAGCTACGCTTAGTAAATAGGTTTATGTGAGAAGAGACGGTCAGCATCCAAGTTAGAGCGTTTATAGAAATAACAGTGTGGACATAGAGATCAACACTGGCACTCTCTCCCCGATATCTCCACACACACATTATATATATATATATATATATATATATATATATATATACTAAACTCATCAACCACTAATTTTTCACAATATATATTTATTATTTATTTATTTTTAAACAGTTGTTTGATCTCCAGATAGCGAAGTATTTTTGCGCCAATCGAACTGTTGATTGAATAATCAATTTGTGATAAAATCTTTTCTGTATGAATATATGTTCGTCGTGTTTATTAACGCAGTAGGTGATTTAAAAAAAAATGCTGTTTTGATTATAAGCAATCTTTCCATAACTTATCACTAAGAAATGATCTCTGGTGTAAATATTAGATTTATGAAGCTCTTAAATTAGTTAATGAACTAATCATAGTGGATAAGGGGTGAAAAATGTTGGATTTGGCCTAAATAGTTTTCGTAAGTCTCGATATCAAACCAATCACTTTTATCCGAAAGCATGGCTACCTGAAGTACCGGCGAGAGAGGAAGAGTCATCCCGATACGATTATTATTATTAACAACTACCCACTTTTCAATTTAATCATCATGGATTATTACACCGGTTTAGCAAATATTATCAAAACCACGCATTCTATCAATATATATTTTATTTATCTCAATAACTGCATCTATCTATGCACTCATTATATCATACAATAATACACTAGAAAAAACTCGCTGTAATAATCTTGTAAAAGTGGGGCGCCTACCGTAGAATGATGGTGAGCAAGCAACTGGCTTTGTCCACTGTTCTCATGTAAAAAAAAAGATTTAACCTCATTAGATGTGCGGGTTGTCGATCTCGTTAAATTCACTTACGCGCAAATACCTTTGGAAGAGGTATGAATTAATTTCTTTTCTCCTCAGCTATTGACTTTGATAGCAGGGTAGGCTGGACTAGCCTTGATTGGCAAACAGCCTAGGAGAAAGACCACTCTGAATTCAAAACCGGTTGGGCAGGGTCTCTTCAAATTCATCCCGTCAAAATATCTACTTGCTACGGGAAGCATAGCAGTAACTCTTTGGGCACCTCGACGTGGTGTAATGGTTAACAAGCTTGTCTCGCTAAAACAGTTCCTCGCTGGGTGCCCCATACTTTCGGCCTTGTGCCACATCTAAACCACGCTTAAAAAAATCACCATAGCAGTAACGCTTAGTGTGGAGAGCTGTGGTATTATAATCGGTAGGAATCTATATGCTTTGAGAGTGAAATAGAGAGAGATAAAGAGGGAGATATAGAGAGAAAAAAGGAGAGAAAGAGAGAGAGATACAGAAAGAGATAAATTAAGGGGGGGAGAGATAAAAAGAAAGAAAGGAGGAGGGAGAGAGAGAAAGAAAGAAAGGAGGAGAGAGAGATAAAGAAAGAAAGAGAGAGAGAGAGAGAGAGAGGTCATTTTGCCTTGCTTTAATTTTTTTTCTTGTTAATACTTTTTCCGAATCTAATGCATTGTAAACTTTATATTTTTTTTAAAATGTCACCTGCAAAGATTTAAACTTATTTTCGAAAGTCTTTTACCGGCGGTTATACTTTATTTCTTCTGTTGCATTCGAAACTGCACAGAGAGAGAGAGAGAGAGGAGAGAGAGAGAGAGAGAGAGTAAAAGGAGTGAGGGAGAGAGAGCGTGAGAAGGAGAGAGAGAGAGAGCGTGAGAAGGAGAGAGAGAGCGTGAGAAGGAGAGAAAGAGAGAAAGAGAGTGCACACACACACACACACACACACACACACACACACACACACACGCACAGCGAAATCCAGTGTTGTCCGTTCCATTCACTGTTCTGCTTTATTTTTCTCAAAGAGGCTCCCTTCCTCGTCCATGGTATATTGGACTTCGCCCACAAAATGTCAGGCTAACTTCATTCTCAGACCAGTCTGACGTTTTGTAATCGATAGACAATCGGACAGTTGGGAAATTGAACTCCTGTATTGAGCAGGCAGAGATCGAACACCTAACTGATTTGGCGACAAATCAATCGGTACATGAGACACATCATTATAATTTATAGGCGGAAAGTGTAGTAACTACCAACTGTGTATATCAAAAAGTGAGTCATTATATATAGGAGAGAGAGAGAGAGAGAGAGAATGAGAGAGAGAGAGGAATACAGGGAGAGTGTGAGCACACACACATATACACAAACAAATGCAGACCCTAATACTGATACAAATATACTGACGACGTGATTTTCATATCGGTCTTGAAGAACAAAATTAAAAGTTCTAGCAGAAATCCGAATTAGTGTATATAACTTTGCAGACATGTGTACAAATTAGAATTGTGTAACTTCTATTCTACAAGAGAGAGAGAGAGAGAGAGAGAGAGAGAGAGAGAGAGGGAGAAAAAAAAAGAAAGAATGAAAGTGCTTAGTGCACACACGCCACAGCTATCTTAAAAAGTAATAAGTTTACTTACTGTATGTATATACAATGTAACTGCTTGTAAATGAGAGTTTGCGTATGTACAGCAAGTTAAAATTTATATACAATGTACACGTTCTTCTGCGTACACTGGTTTAATAAAAATATCACTGCTATTAACAACAACAAGACCCCGCCATTTCAGCAGTGAATGCTGAGAAAAACAAACATTTAATGTAAGCATTTACAGGCGAAAAGTTGGGGGGTCACCAATACAACAGGATTTTTTTTTAAACAGCTAAAATACTGAAGAGTGTGCTGGATTATTGAGGATCACTTAATCTACAATATAAGCCATCTGTTATTCCAGGTGTGATCATTTAATGAGTTCAATAATAATAATAATAATAATAATAATAATAATAATAATAATAATAATAATAATAATAATGTCGAAACATTTTAGCTAGAAAGAAAAAAGGATATATATATATATATATATATATATATATATATATATATATATATATATATATATGCATTGTGTATTTGGGCACCAGCCCCTCTTTTATACAAGTTTCATTAAAAACGACTGATAAGGTACTGCAAGTCAGCTTTTATTTAATTTTTCTTGTGTTCGCATAAACGTTTGCTTTTCTCGACATAAGTGTGTAAAAAGGATATTTTTTTAAATGTATTATTTTTAACTGAATGTGTAGATTTTTTATGTTTCTAGAGTGATGGGAATGCTGTTTTTACTTTTCCAAACACGATCAGCACATTGTGGCCGTGTTCATAGTTGATTTTATTGAGTGTTGGCGTTTTCTTTTTTTATTATTATTAATGCTTCCGTCATTTTTAGTCTTTTTTTTTTTACATGTGAATGTAACAAATTAGAGAGTAATAATAATCACTATCTGGTGTGCGCATGTTCATATACTTGCAAATGAAAATCAAATAGGGAAACACCCTAAGTATTTTTACAATGCAATATCAATGAACATAAAATAGCCATGAGAACGATCGAAGATTTCCTTCCAAGTTTATTTCAGTCATTTCATTTCGTAGTTATTCCTATTTGATCATTATACGAGCTTTGCATGGATCTATCTTTTAACTCATTTGCATATAGGAATGTAAATTAGACATGTGTGCGGATGTAACCCTCTCTGCAAAAATTCAAATTGTCAGTTACATGTACTGGGTTCGAATGCAGTTATAATGAAAATTCCCAAAAGTATATAGATTAAAACAGATCTCTCCCAGAGTAAATACGCACGATTATGTGATGCTGGAATGGGTATAATCTAAACAAAGAGAAGCATAATATCGAAAAACACCCCACTGGATAAATGTCAATATCCCAAGTAATTTCAGGGAAGGAAATTATTCGTAGACGCAGACAGCAACAAGAAATTACGTACACACACGCATATGCTTTTCTTTCTAGGGTAATTTCGTGAGGTCCAGGGAATATACCAGTTTTATATATATATATATATATATATATATATATATATATATATATGCGTGTGTGTGTGTGTATATATATATATATATATATATATGCGTGTGTGTGTGTATATATATGTATATATATGCGTGTGTGTGTGTATATATATGTATATATATGCGTGTGTGTGTATATATATATGTATATATATGCGTGTGTATATATATATGTATATATGCGTGTGTGTATATATATATATGTATATATGAATGTATGTATATATATATGTATATATGAATGTATGTGTGTAATGTGTGTAGTGTATAAATAAAGTATGTGCGTGTGTTTTGTAAATAAAATAGTCCTAATGAAGACACAAATTGATCTATAAACATAGTTTGAAGCCAACATTATAAAATAGGGTGCTGAAAATTTCGCATATTCTCACATAATTATCAAATATCACAATTTTTGGGGAGACCTTTTTCACCGGTCTAAGACATTTCAGCACCTACCCGCTTGTAATATATATATATATATATATATATATATATATATATATATATATATATATATGTGTGTGTGTGTGTGTGTGTGTGTGTGTGTGTGTGCGTGCGTGTAGCAGCAGTAAGAAGTATATATAATATGATGATTGAAAGTATTCGAAAAAAATGTACATTGTCATCTATGGAGAGTTTATTCATAAATTTCATCCAGATATACGGCAATATATATGAAATTGGGAAACTATAATAAAACGTTAAACAGACAGACGTTTTCGATCATTCTTAATAAATCTTGTTTATATATACATATATATATATATGTATATATATATATATATATATATATATATATATATATATATATATATATATGTATGTATGTATGTATGCATATGTGTGTGAACGTTAATTTATTTGGTTGATCGAGTGAGTGTCTAAAACTAACGCGTTCGTATACATACATCCAACAGTTACACGAGGCACCTGAATGAATCCTAACAATCTCATACAATCTAAAACCGAATGTATACTGCACATTTCCAATGGGTGCTTGTGTATATATGTGTATGTGTTTGTATGTGTGTGTGTGTGTGCATGTCTGCGATGAGTGTGTGTAGTATATATACACTCACAGAGATAATTTTTAAAGCTACGGAAAAGATAGTCTGTATATATTTGTTTGTATGCGTGTACACAAGAGAACACGTTGCTTGCTTTTTTCCACACCTTGCCATCTTGAAGGCGTTTATTAAACCGTTTTGTTATATAGCGACAGACAGTGTGAACAAAATTTGTGCACATGGCCGTGAGACTAGCTCTCTTCACTTCATGGACGACACTCTCGTCTTTCTTTTTGACCGTTCCCCACCTCCATAAAATTAATCTTCTTATTCTTAACTATACTACCGTTCTATTTAATTTATTACAGTGGCTATTAGTATTATTGTCTATGCAATCTCTTTCGTTACTTTTATTTCCGATTTGTAATAATTAAGTTATTAATTACAATACAAACTTATTTTACAACTGATTGTTTAAAAAAGGTAGCTATCAAGACAATTAAAGTCGCAGGCACGACAATAGCAATATACAAACAACATTGTCGCTTTTACTGTAAACTTGGATATTTAAAGGTAGGAAAACTTACCTTAGACGTCATGAACAAATATATACCTCCGTTTTAAAAGTAATGATAGTCCATACAAATAATAAAAGTAGTCCATCCAACAGTGACTTCTGGTATATCTTTTCCTCGAATCGGTGTACTTTCGAATATACATTCATATATACATCTGTGACTAAAATGCACACAAGTACACAGCTACGTTGATAGTGGTTGTACACTGTACAGAAAAGGGCTATTTCAATGTTTCTTTTACTTTTTTCTTTTTCTGTTTAAAAAAAAGAAGAGGGGTATAGAAAGAAGGTCTGTTGTTGTGCTGTAAGAAACGTTAAATCTAACACTACAGGCGAGTCGTGGTGGTTGCCGTATAAAAATTTTGGCCCGTGCAGCGAGTGTGTGAGCGAAAGAGAAAGACAGGTAAGGAGTAGAGAGGATTGGAAAGGAGAGCAAGGTGAAAGGAGAGGAAGGGGAAAGAGAGTAAGGTGAAAGGAGAGGAAGGGGTAGGGAGAGTCGCTAGAAACTGAGCAGAGAGGAGATAGTGAGAGTGATGTGTACGGAGAGTGGTGGTTAAAGGGACAAATATATCTATTCTATATAGATGTATTTGTTTTCTTTTTATATTTATAATGTGTGCGTGTTTTTTTTTTTTTTATAAATATAAGCTTCTTAATAGCAAGAAGAAGGTTTAACGCGACAGTCTGTAAAACGGTCCGTCGTCCTTCTTCTCTGCTACTGTGTTTGTATTGTGGTAGAAAAAAGCAGGTATTGACAGGCAGACATTACGACTACTACCACAGAACTGCTTTTTACTGGTGAGAGGGAGGAACAACTCCGCAAGCAAAGTAATAGCTTCTTTTTTTTTCTTCGAAATTATCATTTGTTTTTTCATTGTTAACTTGTTCTTACTGGAGTAAATTTGATCTTTCAATAAAAATAAAGTAATATAAAACCATCAACGAATAAACAAATACATTTATTATTTTTTGACAATTTTATTTTGTTGACAATTTTATTTTTGTTGACAATTTTATTTTTGGTGACAATTTTATTTTTGGTGACAATTTTATTTTTGCATTAAACATGACTTTACCCACTTGTGTCTCTCCTAATGTATTTTTGAAATTAAGGCTAACAACTTCTAGATGAGCATTATATATGAAATGTGATCTATTTGCTGCTGAAAAATCCATTTTGTACTTTTACGAAATCTAAATTCATAAACTTCTGTTTTAAGATTCCAACAGTTTTCTCATGTGTCTTTACACGTATATTTCGGCCTATATAAAACAACGAATATTTAACAAATTTTATTATAAATAATTTTCACTTTAAAGTTTGGCAAAATAGATGTTGACTTCTACACATTTGGCAGAAAACTTTTTTTAATCAATAATTTTCTTTAGAAAATAATAAGAATCGATTTGTATTATTTCTCAGACCACTTGTTTTGCAAAGGTTTAAAAATGTCATCCATCAAAGAAGGATTCTGTATATATAATAATATTGATAAAGATTCATTATTTAGAATAACATGCAAAAAATAAGTAGGCATGAAAAACAAAAAAATTAGTCAATATAAAAGGAAAAAAAAGGAGAAATATACTAAGATAGAGTAAGAAATATAGTTTTAATGAAAAGAAAATAGAAAAATAGGCGAGAGAGGAAAAACTGAATAAAATAGATCAAGAGAAAATAAAATAAGAAAAGGGAAGAGAATGAATGTAGTGAGGCGGTCCATTGTTTAAGTATAGCGTAGGAATACAAACTAAACAAGCGTTAGGCCCCGCCCACTGCCGCTCAGAATGAGAGAAGATAACAGTGCGATTGACAGACGAATGAATGAAAAGGAGAGGTAACGAAGAAAGAGAAAAAGGGGAAGAGGTGATTTTTATAATAGAGAAGGATAAGTTGAATGCACACACACACACACACACACACACACACACACACACACACACACACACACACACACACACACACACACATATATATCACGCTTTATATTGATATATATATGTGTTGGTTTCGTAAAAGAAGTAATTCATGTTGCCTAAAAGAGGGGAAGTATGAATGAATAGCAAAAGAAAAAAATTGAGTAGAGAGAGACTCAGGGGGAGGAAGAGAGGCTATAAAGAAACCGGTTTGCTTGTACATGTGTCTACACACACTATATACTTTCAGGTGTGTGTTGATCACGTGGGTAACTTAGGTTTCACAGGAACCTGACTAATAACAGGTGGGGATTTTTTTCTTACTTATACACAGGTAAGTCAATCAAAGTTGAGTTTTTTGGTGCTCATTGAGAAGATTTCGTCTCGGCGAGACCCAAACAATAAAACGCTCTCAGTCTAATGGGCCACAAGTCTGTTGCTTTGACCAGTTTTAATCGATAATCTATCAGCCAATCTTTCACATTGTCTTTTTCTGTCCTTCAAGCATTCTCTGTTTCTCTCAGAAAATCTTGCGCTCTCTCTCCCCTTCTTTGCATCCCTCTCTCCCCCTCCCTCTGTATTTCTCTGTCTCTCTATGTCTTTCTAATGTTTCTCTCTCTGTCTTTATTTCTATGTGCATGCGTGTATTCACATGTTTACTGTATGTAAGAGAAAGGCGTTTTGTATGCATACAAATATATGTGCACACGTATGCACGCAGTATATGTATTCCCAATCTCACATACACACACACACACATATGCATGTGTGTGTTCCTATGTATGTGTACAGTTTCTCATTACCTGATATTTGTAAATATGTATGTGTGTGTGTTAGATATATTCAAAGATGTTCTGATTAGTTGTGGCTGGCGCTTTTGTTGAGTATATGCGAAGCGGAGTTGAAAGGTTCCTGGCTCGACCCACTTACCAAAAATCACTCTTCTGTTTAAGTTTTTGGCCACTGAAATTTTGGGAAGTTGGCTGGGCCGAGGACATTTTCATCACCCCTTCGGATGAGCATAAGAATACCCCTGAGCAACAACGTGTGTTGTGATCTATGTATGACGTTTATTTTCAGTAGAGGGTTCGTTTGGAAAAATTGTACATGCACACACGCACCTAAATATAAATATATATGTAGGCGGGTGTATTTATTTTTAAGTGAGGAAATTGTATGTGTGGATATGGATAGATTCAGATAACAATGTTTGAATACAATTTTCATAATGCTATTTACGACTATATATATATATATATATATATATATATATATATATATATATATATATATATATATATATATATATATATATGATGAAAAATATGGAAAAGACAAAACAAAATCCGAATATGCAAGTTTACAGTTTCAATGTTTTTTTTACTGTCGACTTCAGACGTTTCGGTCTAGTAGACCAATTCAGGACATGCTTATTAGAAACATACTTAGGATTAGACGATATTTAAGTCAACATGAAGAGACGATAGACACAAGACTAGTCAGAAACATGTTGACTTAAATATCGTCTTATCCTAAGTATGTTTCTAATAAACATGTCCTGAAGATGGTCTACTAGACCGAAACGTCTGACGCCGACAGTAAAACAGAAAACTTGCATATTCGGATTTTGTTTTGTCTTTTCCATATTTTTCATCATACCGTCCGATCTACATATTTGCTTACATATATATATATATATATATATATATATATATATATCTAGATTGAGAGAGAGAGAGAGAGAGAGAGAGAGAGAGAGATTGATTGATTTGTTTTTTACGGCTTATTAACCTTTTGCACGTAATTTAAAGCCATAAATTCTCACTTAGCTGGGAGATAAGTGGTGGATTCCTACCTTCCCAAGCGGTCACCGATCTAGGTACTGACCAGGATCAACGTTGCTTAACTTCGGTGATCATAAGGGAAACGATGTTCTAACTTGATGTGGCCCTAAGAATGTTATGATAGGCTATATATGGTATAGATGTGGCTGTCTGAAAAGTTCTCTTAGGAATACCAGGTGCTGTGAGCTTGGCTGTGCGGGTGGTGTAATGGATAATGGCTCGGAATTGTTAATTGGGGAGCTGAGTTCTAATTTCCGTTGGGTTCGTTATATTCACTTACGCGCAAATACCCTTGGAAAATATATCCACCTCTTCTACACCTAGGTATAGGTTAATTAGTAAGACTTGTATCACTAAACAATTACACTGGTTTACAAGGAAACTTAGGTAATCATAAAAATAGGTTTTTAAAACTAATTTGGGGTGCTGATTTCAGATATGAAATCCGTTCTCACTATTCATCTATAGTATTTGAAATATATATTTTTTTAAATATACATATATACATATAAATAAAATGTATACATCTACATGCATTCAAAGCTGCCTATTTAGTAAATTGTGTTGCTTTATTTTTATTTTAAAGTTTAGGAATTGTATTCTTTTAAAAAATGACCTAATAGTTGCCTTTGACAGCCTACGCTCCCGTCCTGGGTATGACGTTAAACTGCATCCGAGTCCTGGGTAAGACGATAAACTACATCCAACAGCAAGGCCTCTGATCAGGAGGTTTTGAGGAGCATGAAACCACCTCTTAATTGCTGATGTTCCCAGGTCCACCCTGACCCGTGGTGGTAGCACCTGTTAGGGTCCCAGCTATGGGAAAATAGTGAAATCCCAAGGTGTGTCCACGTCCCGTGTATGACGATAAACTACATCCGCGTCCTGGGTATGACGATAAACTACATCCGCCTCCTGGGTATGACGATAAACTACGTCCAACCAAAAGGCCGTCGATCCGATCAATCGGCTGATCATGTCATGCCCCATCACATCTAACCCATCCCAAAACAACTACAACTTACAATTAACTTTCCCTCCCAAACCCTACACTAAATATACTAACACCTTACCCCTAAAATGTGATGGGAAACAATGATGTTGCCAGCTATACGTTTTTGAAACGATGATGTTGCCAGCTATACGTTCTTGAAACGATGATGTTGCCAGGGATACATTTTTTTTAAACAGTTGCCAGCTATACGTTTTTGAAACAATGATGTTGCCAGGGATACGTTTTTTTTTAAACAATGATGTTGCCAGCTATACGTTTTTTTTTAAACAATGATGTTGCCAGCTATACGTTTTTTTGAAACAATGATGTTGCCAGCTATACGTTTTTTTGAAACAGTTTCCAGCTATACGTTTTTTGAAACAGTTTCCAGCTATAGGTTTTTTTGAAACGATGTTGCCAGCTATAGGTTTTTTTGAAACGATGTTGCCAGCTATACGTTTTTCTGAAACGATGTTGCCAGCTATACGTTTTTGAAACAATGATGTTGCCAACTATACGTTTTTGAAACAATGATGTTGCCAACTATACGTTTTTGATATATCTAGTAAATACTGGATCTGGCATTAAATAACCCATAGTGGTTGATATGCCATAAAACCCCAAACAAACAAACAAACAGCCTACGCTCGGTCCTGTGGCAAAAATATGTGGCTTTCATTGCGGCAAAATAAAATCTTCAAATTCGAATACCCGGTACGCATTGATGTAACTATATATATGATCAATGTTATTAATGTTTATGTTTTTTCATTATTTTCTGAGTTAATATATATATCTACAATAACTTCAGTCACTTCAAAGCACCGAGTATGCATCAACAAGGTAAATTCACTCTGTTACGCGTGTTAGGAATTCATGACAGTTGCATAGAACCGTATAATTACTCCTCTTCTGATAACTGCTTGCTTGAATTATTTTGACAAAAATTGGAGATCAGGCCAAATCCTCAGCCCCACAATCTGTTGTTGCAAACCGTATTACAAGTTACATTAAAAAAAAAATTAATTCGGTCGAACACTGTGGGGAGAAAGCGCGAATTTGTAAACACTGACTATTACTTCTAATAATGCAAGACTCTCCCAACGGATTGCGTCCTCTAGGTCACTGGCTTGTTTGTGAAAAAACAAATACGCAAAAATTCGCCTTTTTCTCTGTCGGGTGCCGATAGCCTAGGGGTTAGAATCTCCGATTGGTGCCACATCGGTCGGGTTTCGGTCCCGATTTGATGTCTAGCCATACAGATGAGTTGTGATACAGCAAATAAAAGAAATTCACAAATACCTTATCCGAATGGCCATTTCTCTCCGATTGAGCTTGTCAACTCTAAAAGTTAGATAAAAAAAAATATATGTATATATATATACACACAGGGTGCAATGGCTATATTATCGCCATTTTATCTTTTTAATTTCGCACATACGCATTTTTGTTTATGATTTTGTCGATTTCATAGTATAGTAGGGTTAGTTGGGTACCGTCTGTGTGACAAAGAGCACCATGACGCAATTCACACCGCCAGAAATTTGGAAATGGCATTCTGTACTGCTTGGCATTCGCGCCGGAAGCTCCAATACGAACATTTCAGAGTCTTTGGGTGTGAATCTGAGGACAGTGCAGAGGATTGGAAAGGAGTTGGATGAGTCTAATGGTGATTACAAAGGTACGACAATTCGGAAAACTCCCTCTGATCGTTCTGATAATAAAAAGATCTCCCGAATTAGTTGGTGAGATCCAGGCCATGATTGGCCACTTCAAGTCAATCAGGTCCTTAGCCAGTGACACAGGAGTGTCTGATTTTCTTATCATGCATGTAGTGCATGAAGACACTCGGTATTTCTCACATAAGATGAGAAAGAGCCAATTTTTAATCCAAGCCATGAAGGAGAAAAGGAAAGACCGCGCTACGAAGCTTTTGAACAAACTCAAGTATCCCCGCCAACCGTACGTGCTTTCATTTTTCTCAGACGAGAAAAAATTCTACCAGGATAAGATGGCGAATACACAGAACAACCGTTGGCTTGCTGTGTCCTCAAAAGATGTACCAAGAGTGATGAAAACCAAATATCCACTCAACATGATGGCATTTGGAGTGATGGCGACGTTATGCTTACATTCATCTTCCCACAGGGCCTCGAACTCAACACGCAGGCCTACGTCAAGTGCCTTGAGGAGGTAGTGCTGCCCTGGGTCAAGAGGGTGGTTCCTAGAAGACCCTACGTCTGCCAACAGGAGTCTGCAGCACATCACACAAACAGGATAAGCCAGTCATGTCTGTCTTACAATTTTTGCGACCACATCACTCTTTACATATTCCCAGACTGCAACCTCCTTCATTATGATCTGTGGGGCGCAGTTGAGCGAGAGGCCAAAAAACAAAAAACAAAACCTCCTTGTAACACCAAAGATGAAGTAAAGGCAAAGATTATGGCAGTATTCAACAACTTAAACAAGGAGACCGTCCAGAAGAGATGCAGGAGATTCCGAAGTCGTCTGAAAGCCTTGGTTGAAGCTAATGGCGATTCTACTGAATAAAATAAAATAGTATTTCAAGATATTTTAATGTAATTTTGGTAAATGTATCTGATAAAATGAGATATCAGTGTCATTTTCATTTTTGTGTAATTTAGACGACAGTTTATCCATCGCACCCTGTACATGTAGAAATATTGTAGGAAAATCTATGACAAAGTGGAAAATCATTTTTGCGCGACCCGTTTCGTCTTTTAGGACGATATCGGACTGACGTGATGTTTTTGTTGATGTTATTACACATGTACAGGAAATTCTTTTTTTTAAATATGTTTTTGGGTATATAGTGTAACCGATTTAATTTAGCATCTTGTTAATGTTTTGATCACTTTTGTTATTATATATGCCACATTTTGATAATAGGAGATCTGTCAAGAAAAGCGAAATGTTGTAAGAAACTGGACGTAAATTTACAGTGGTTGATCTGCTGATTAAAAGCTGGAGGGGCCACCCGCGTCAGAACGAAAGGATCTAGACGAGTGGCCGTTCAGGATAACCCTCATTTCCCGATTTGATAGGAACGATCTGATCAGTTCAAAAAATGTCTAGAGACACCGTAACTATCGTTTTTCCATGCATAAATATATACATAACATACAAGTATACAGAGGAAGATACGTACAGAGTATTCCAAAATGTACTACGAAAAGTTTTAATACTCTAATCAAAACCTGTTTGTTAATTAGAAAAAGATATCAATGTTTAGATCCCTGTCGTGACATTTGCGATTTTTATCTCTTTATCTCTATGTATCAATATCTTTTCAAGACGTGTATAGTAATTCTTCTTCACGGTTTTCCTGTCTCTTGGTGCCATCAACAATACTTATGTCACCCTGCCTTTTTTTTGTTCAAACTTGTCAAGTAGGTTTTTGGCTGTTTTTTTTAAATATTTATTTTACTTCTATTACCGCCCAAAATAAATTATCGATATATTCTCGCAGACACCCATTGAGAGTCTACTACTAGATAAAAGCTTTTCCTGTGTTATTTTCCCGTGGGTGTGCTATTTTCCCTTGACTGTGGTATTCTTTGCCATGACTTACCAGTACACCACGATGTCTCATCTATCCAACATCTGGCAGAAACTATCCATTAAACATAAATCAACCATCTTTGGCTTCCCCACTTATCCTTTCTTGTATTCTACTTACATCTGTTTTTGTCGTTTAAACACACCACAAATTAGCCAATATATACATCAGTTGAAGATCAATACTAAGTGACCAATAACAAAGTCCTGATAAGTCAACAGTCAAAGCATCGAACCCTTGATCTTGAAATACAGTCTTCGATGGTCAGGACATGTACCAAGAATGGAAGAGTCAAAGTTTCAACGCCAAATCTTATTCAGAAAGTTCACTTCAGGGGAAAGACAACGAGGTTACCCTTTTCAAAGATATAAGGAAAACCTCAAAACAACACTGAAACAAAACAACACTGATCTATTTAGTTATGAACACCATCAGAAAGCAAATGATCAGTAGAGAAGAAATGAAGTTCGTGAATACGAGCTAAAGCCGACGACAATGACAGCAGTTGAATCATAGATCTTTTTCTTCGATTCACATAAATGCTGTATACAAGTCCAATTAATGACATATGCGTATATAAAGGGCATTTGGATCGAATAAGGGTCATCAATCTAGTTAGAATAGTATTTACAGTTTTGGGAGTTCTGCCTAGGTGCTCACTTTCACCTAGGTGCTCCATTTCGTATAGTTTTGTGAACGACGAAAATAAGCTTAATGTCGATTTGCATTTAACCAAAAGGAATCTAACGCGCTACACACTTTTCTCATATAGATCCACGAACAATTAGTGACATATAACTCTAGCAATGAGAGATACAGTTAGTGGCACAACCGTTACAAGCTAGTCTCGCAGACCAATAAACTCGTGCAATTAGAGCGATAAACAATGGATATCCCTGAAGCAGACTAGGTTAAGCCTAGTAAATAATCATTCCGGACGTCCAGTCTAACAGTTAGAAAATTAGCCTCTAGTGAGTTCGATCCTCATTGGGGATGGTGTCGTCTTAAGTTAAGCTTAATAAATATCGATGTATCACTTAGTCTCACATCTCTTTCTCTCTCTCTCGCTCATATATATGTATATATATATATATATATATATATATATATATATATATATATTAATATATATATTTTTTCACCCCTGGCAAGGCTGGAAGCCACTAGCACGCAAGGGGTTACAGAGGATTTGGAGCGAGAGCAAATAGGAGTGTTAGAGGATGTGGAGAAGGATAGAGGATAGATCAAGGGAGCTGGAGATGTCGATTGACGTTACACTTGAATACTTGGAGATCATAGTCATCAGGGAAACAGGAATGAGGAAGGGAGTCCCATAGGCGTGAGGTGCGAGATATGAAGCTATTGGAGTAGAAGAGACGTCTACATTTAACAGTTTCAACAGTGAAAGAGTGGGAACGGGATGCCAGCGTCGTAGGACGCTTGAATTCATGGAGCCTGGGAACCAGCGATAGCAGCTCATCGGAGCAATTACCATGGAAGTATTTATAAAAGAGACAGAGAGAGGTGACAGTGTGTCTGTGAGAGAGAGACTGCAGACGAGAAGCCAGATCAGGGCCAATTACATTGCATACCCGCCTCTGGATCTTATCAAGAACCTTGAGGCAAACAGAAGGGGCTCCAGACCATATATGGCAGCAAAAACTCCAAGCAAGGGCGGATGGTTGCTTTGTAAATTTGGAGGATCGATTCAGGGGAGAAGAATTTCCTGGCCCGGCACAGGGAGCCAACTTTCCTTGCAGTGGAGGAAGCAATCGACTCAATGTAGTTGTTCCATCTCAGGTCAGCAGACAGCTTGAGACCGAGCAGCCGCAGAGAGGAGCTCTCGAGAAGTTGAGCTTCAGACATTCTAATTACATTTACCGACCTAAATGTTCAAGAAATTTCGTAGAAAATATGCACTCCCCGACAGAGATCGAACCTGTGTCCTATACGGAACCGTCAATTGATCTGACGTGCTATACCACTCAGCTCCAGAGAAAGCGTCTGGTTAGCAAAGTTCAAATTACTGTTTATAAACACCATATCTTCGACGATCTTTCCCGAACGATCATATCTGCTCACGAAACGTACCTTAACGTAAACATTGACAACAGGGATTAGGGCCGACAATTGTTTAATATATCTTCCGTTTATACATTATTTTAATAGATACGTTCATTTTTTTAAAAAAATAAACACTATTAATTATATTTAAAAAATAAACACTATTAATTATATTTACCGACTTGAATGGTACGTTTCGTAAGCAGATTTTGTTCGGACTGTTGTCCTCATCTTTATTCCCATGTTCAAGACGTTTCGGTCGTTGTACGCTCCGACCTTCTTCAGGTGATTCGGAAGAGGCATGGCCCGTGGAACTAGAACAATCTACTTCGGTGGACGAAATAAATGTTTCACTTCGAATTCCAATCTTCCGGAGCGTACAACGACCGAAATGCCGTGAACATAGCAATAAAGATGAGGACAACCTTCCGAACAATGTAAATAATATAAATAAAGAAACGAATGTTGAACTTTTATGCAATATCAATCCTTATGTATGGCAGTGAACGCTAGACAATCTCTCCACACAGATGAAAAGGAAATTGGAGGTAAACAAATGTACTTCTACAGGAGGATACAATAATTCTCAACGTTGGGCGCATGCGCAACCGGTGGGGCATGGTAATATTTTGGTGGGGCATGCGTGGGATGTGCACCCTTCGGCTTACTATACCAACAGAATAAGGGGGCAACTCGAGAATGAGTTACTAACAGTAAATTGTTTTTTTAGCGAGCTCAAATTTCATTTTGCATTATTTTATTATTAGTAAAATGATCAAAGTATATTACAGAAGAATTCATTCAAATATTTTATATTTCTGCTTTTCAGTTCTCTATTATATGTTTTGAAAAAAATATATATTTAACTGTATTTTCGTTTGTCTTAATTTTTCTCTTTCATGGACAGCATGGTCTTTGGAGGCTTGTTTACAGACCAAGTAGACTTGGTAAACTTTTAAACTTCCTCCAAGTAAACTTGGTAAACTTTTAAACTTCCTCCAAGTAAACTTGGTAAACTTTTAAATTTCCTGCACGTGAATTGCAGTAAAATTTTGAATAATAATGTATTACAAGGGGGCACCAGAATTTTAGAAATACCAAACTAGGGCATGGCCCCAAATCGGTGTAAATAAAAAGTACGAAAGAAAATGGCAGCAAAACGATGGCTTATATCCAGAATCAGAAAGAAACATGGAATTTCTTGAACACATAACGAAGAAATGGGGCTTAGAAATCTTAACCCTCACGGGACATGCGTTAAGGCAGCGAGCAACTTATCTGACAAGCTTGTGTAAATGGATGGAAGAACGAAGAGTGGGAGACTTGCCAAAGAAAGAAACGCTGCTATGATCTACAAGAGATGGGGAGTTGTGGAGAGCCATGATCGCTTATGTCCTGAAGACCGATCAAATTGTCCATGGTGAGATTCGAACCCGAGGCTTATGGTCAGAAACGTTCTAACGACTCGGCCACGTTCCCATGGTGAAATAACGAGCTGTTTTAGTTAGGACATTATTACTATCTTCTGTTTTTTTACTGGGTACCCGATACACGTGTCCTTGTGCCATACTAAGCTAACCTTAGTAAATGCTTTTTTATAAATGCTAACAGACTTCGACCTTCATATTCACTTAACTGGATAGACTTGTTTTGTACGCCCTGTCTTTCTTTTTACCCTGTTCTATATTTTATTTTCAACCTTCTCTCTATCTGATGCTTTTTCTTCCTGTAACCAGCTAGATGGCTGCTTTCTCGTTCCAACCTATTAAAAGGCTGGAGGCCATTTCTAAAATTTTACTCTGTGCGTTACGTTTTTTTAGTGACACTGTTTGTTACGCATCTATTTTTCAACACGTCACACCTCGTCTCTTTTACTATTCGTTACGTCTCTAAACCTCACAGTTTATCGCGAACTGGTCAGGTTTATTACGTAATATGCATGTGCGTTTGTGATATGTTTGAAGCACACATATACTAGTTTTACATGCAGGCTTTATACTGTAAAATGATTGTATCTATTTGTCTACAGAGTGTCGTGTTATTTAGTTCTAGTTCTTATTTGTATTTGTCTCGGTATTTGCCTTGGTAGATTATTACTAGAGTATTGGTAACTCACTAGACTCGTGTCAAAGTAAAGTTACCCAAAAATCCAACAACCTATTTATCTCAACCTGTCTTTCTTTCTTTCTTTCTTTCTTTCTTTCTTTCTTTCTTTCTTTCTAATTCTGTCCATATCTATCTATCTATCTATCTATCTATCTATCTATCTATCTATCTATCTATCTATCTATCTATCAAATTCAGTTCAGATCTATCTATCTATCTATCTATCTATCTATCTATCTATCTATCTATCTATCTATCTATCTAATTCTGTCCGTATATATCTGTCTATCCAATCCTGTTCAGATCTATCTATCTATCTATCTATCTATCTATCTATCTATCTATCTATCTATCTATCTATCTACATAAAACTTCGTATTTATCTATCTTAGCCTGTTTATATCTATTTGTTCTACTCACCTGTCTTATTCTATTCGTACGACTTTCCTCAATTGGAAGATAAGCGTAATACAATCTGTCTAAAAATGTTTACGCATGTTTCAAACTAGATTAGGCTTTGTAATTGTCTGTTTCTCCAGCCTGTTTTTATCAGTATTTACAAAGCCACTGTTATTTGATGATGTTCAGCCACATGTGTGAAGTACTGAAGTTTTTCAATCAACCCTTATCAATAATGGTAATACTTCCTTAAAACACTAGGAATAGATTTTAAAATATTTGAATTCCGAGATGAAACATTTTCTTAATAGTAGATCCAAGGATAGAGTCCTGGGGTCTAATTTTCATCAATGATGTCTTCATCTCTCAGCTCGGTATCTATGCCGATGGCACAACTATCTACTCCTGTCTTAAGAGTAACTCTGAGCAGTATCTGTCTATATTTCTGAGATGAGGTATTATGTACATTATTTACATTATTCGGACTATTGTCCTCATCTTTGTCGCCATATTTATTACAACGTTTCGGCTTTTCAGTATCTGTCTATATTTCTGAGATGAGGTGTTACGTACACTATTTACATTATTCGGACTATTGTCCTCATCTTTGTCGCCATGTTTATTACAACGTTTCGGCCGTTGTACGCTCCGGCCTTCTTCAGGACACATGGCACAGTGGATAAAGGCGTTAGTTAGCTCCAGTGACAGGAACCAAAGAGTGTGAGTTCAATACCTAGTTTAGGCGGTGGAGAACTTGGAGAGGGGAATTAACAGGAGATAACTGACATCCGTGGAACTAGAACAGTCTACCCCAGTGAGCGAAATAAAGGGTTCAGTTCGACATTCCAACCACCTGAAGAAGGCCGGAGCGTACAACGGCCGAAACGTTGTGATAAACATGGCGACAAAGATGAGGACAATAGTCCGAATAATGTAAATAGTGTTACTCTGGTCAGTTCGATAAGATCAAATTGGCAGCTGATTTCAAAAGTCACCAAAAATGTGCTGTAAACTGGGGCAAGAAATGGTTTGTTAATTTTAACGCATCAAAAACAACACTGCTTTCTATTAATCATCTGAGAGACTCCTTTCTGCTTTCCATTAGCTGGAGAGTGACATGTTGTGCCTCCCTGGGCTCTCTGCTAATATGATGGGGAAAGATTATATCGAATCGACCTCTAAGTCTACTGCTGAGAAAGTTGGTTCACTCGACAATATTTCTTTCCAGAATCTATCTTACATATTTATAAATATACCATTCACCTATGCTTCGAATGTTACTTCCACACATGGTCTGTTGCACCTGCTACATATGTAGAGATATGCATGATAAAATACAAAAAAGAATCTGCAGTGTTATTGGTCCTGACCTGGCATCTCGGTTTCAGTCCCTTTCCCACCGCCTTAATATAGTTTCCTTGTGTCTTTCCTTTATGGTACTTAGGCGTTATGAATTTAAGCGCAGTACTAGATTGGCAGCAGTACTAGATTGGCTACATATAAATGTAAGTACTTTGCTAACAGTTTCTTTTGGTACACACCCTCATTTAACCAAATAGTTAGTACTAAGTTAGGAGAGAAGTTTCTCAATTTAATTGAGAAACACTTCCCTAGTAATAATCCTCTTAGTAAGATTTTTTAATAAAATTAAGCTATAGCTATGCAGATAACCTTGAAAACAATTATTAAAAACGCAATGATAAAAAAAGTAACAATAGTCATCCCAAAGTTACGAACAATAAGGATAACAACTTCTGTAATTGTAGACATTCAAGCGACTGTCCATTACAAAATAGATGTCTAACAGATTCCGTTGTTTAACTTAGTACTATTTTATCTAGAGAAAATCAAACAGTTAAAAAATTCTATATTGGTAGTAATAAAAATTCCTTTAAAATTCGGTGGTATCAACACATATCTTCAACAGCAATGCCTACCGTAACAGAACGTCCCTTTGTAAATATTTTTGGCACTTAAAAGACGTGACAACAAAACTTCTACAATATGGAAATGGAAAATATTAAAAATAACTAGAACCTGTAAATTCTTACATGATTCATGTCCCCTATGCTTAAAAGAAAAACTGCATATTATAAAGTTTCCTAATAATAAGGATCTGTTAAATCAAAGAAATGAATTAACGGTTGTATGCCGCCATTGTCCACCTCTTACCTTAAAATATAGTTAAAAAAATTTTCGTAAATAATTACGTATGATAATTGTATAACCATTATTTTATTAGTATATAATGGTCCACCCAACATTTATTTGTTTTATTTAAGTATAATATTCCCATGTTTTATCGTCAGTATAATTAGCAGCCTATATAGTTGTTTCCACATTTTTAATTTTACCTATTGGCCCCTTTAAGAAGCTTCCTGACTATATTAAAGAAACCCCCCAAAAAACGAAAAAAAAAAACAAACCAAAAAACGTTTCTGACGTTATGTCTACTTCAACAAAACGGCAAATCATACTTGGATACACCAATAATACATTCGCCGCTAAAATTCTTCCCTAGTATCGTTGAATGACATGTCTAAGCATCAGTTTTCTTGACATGTAAAAATAACCCACCCACATCCACCCCTGACTTTATTTTTATATTTTAGGGTTCATTGGTTAATCTAGACCCATAAGTATATTTTTAATTCTGACCTTATGCACCGCCCTTTAACTTACGAAAAGAGGTAAAGATTTGTTTTTTAAATTTTCCTAATAAATCATTTTTATCACAAATTATCTACCATCGCCAGAAGTACGATCTTAGTACTGAAACATGAAAGTTTTGTGTAACGAGTAAAATGTTTTTATTGTAATTTATTATAATAAAATATTATATATATATATATATATATATATATATATATATATATGTATATATATATAAATAGATTGACACGTGAAAAATAATGGCCTCAGATAAAAACGTCCAATTTTTTGTTTTATTTCTCATTGAGAAAGGACACAGGTGTGTCCGTAAATTCCGATTTTTTACATCTTTTTTCATCATGCTTTCATTTGTTTAAAACCTACTAATATATAATTATTGTTAGTCATATTATGATTATTATTTTTGTTGTCTCTTGAATTTCTTTCATCCGCCTACTATATTTACATATAAGAGGCATACGTGAACAATCTTTCTTTCTTTCTTTATACATATATATATATATATATATATATATATATATATATATATATATATAGGTAAAATGAGAACAAATGGAGTATAATGCCATTGTCCATAACATAATATTGAAAAGAGGATTCAATAATGAGTAGTATTAAATATTATTTATTTTAGGATATTAAAACAAAAGCATATTAAAAATCGCTAAACAATGGCAATTATGTTTCGACACTACACATGTGTTTCCTTGGGCGATGGTAAACTACTGGTGAGTATAATTTAATTTCAAAAGTAGAATACTTCCTCTTTTTTCGAAACAATTATATATATATATATATATATATATATATATATGTGTGTGTGTGTGTGTGTGTGTGTGTGTGTGTGTGTGTGTGTGTGTGCTTGCAAATCAACAAACCGAGTTACTTGTCTTAATTTCCTAAGAATGCCCTTGGATAAGATATGAATCCTCATCTCTTCTCCACCCCTCACTCTATGGGTAAATAGCAGGATGACTGTGGCCTATCGCCTTGGCTAGCATCTGGTCTAGGAGAAGGAAAAATCTAACTTCAAAACTGTATGTAGCCGTGACGAAGCACATACTATGCAGCTATGGAAAGGATCGTTGGCTTTGACTCGATGATCCCGACTGCGGCCGACTCCTTGAAAAAATCCTTCCACTTAAAATCATATTCTCACGTTGAAACACCGGTTATGGTCCAATAACCGAAGTTTATGAGAAATCGAAGAACCGAGTTCGAATTCCAGTCGGGTTCTTTACATTCACTTACGTGCAAACAGCCTTGGGCGATCATCTATCGAAAAACGATATGATTCGTCAAGCGTGTCACATCCGCATCTATCAACATGCATTGGGCTATCACGATTGGCTGATGGCCCATTCCTCCCTATGAATCTGGCGAAGACCTACTTCCAATAAAGGACCTTTATAAACCAAGGAGAAGGGATATTTCGAGGAATGTGATAATATTATTACAAAGATGCATAACTTTATACCGTTTTTTTTTCTGAACGTAAGGGATTTGGAAGGTAAGAAAAACATTCATTGTGGGAATAAAATATTTGTTTAAACCCTGAATATAAATTTCTCTTGAATAAAAATCCTATTTATGTAATGAAGGTTTTATAAAAAATACCATATTTCCCGTCTGACAAGACGCTGTGACTTGGAAGACGCGCCCTAATATTGGAAAGAAATTTCTAAGAAAAAAAAGAAGACATTCTCATACAACAGCATATTCACTATAAGTCCCTCACATTTGCGCCACGTACTGGTTACAATAATCAATCGTCCAATTTTAACATACTAGTCAAGAGCAGAAAGGTTCCCGACGCTGCTAGCAAACAGAGCATGTTTAAGCTTGTTGCTCAGCTCCAGGAAGGTTTATAGTTTTGGAAATACTTGTAACAGCTAAGTACTGAGGTTACATCATATAAAAGTCTGAATTAGATAGATAGCTGACATTATAATGTAATGGTTCAACATACAAATCCACGTCCCTATCAGTCAAGCCAATTAGGTGAATGTCCAAGTTTACTTGAGCCTGGGCGTTGCCTTACATTCGTCATGGAAGAGGCACAGGTATTTTTCAGGGTATTTTTTAGGAAAAAAATGCGTATTATAAGCCAGAAAATACGGTACTCATTGTTAGTAAGTGCAATGGATAGCGGATTATCGGTTGAGAATATGAAATCGTCGGTTATTTGTATCCAAGCATTGTTTGTTACATTCACTTACGCGCAAATTCCCTTAGGGAAAAATATGAATCCGTTTCCTCCCTTTCCTATGGGTTAAACAGTAGGATTTGTACCTCGCAAAATCTTTGTCTAAAATTTTTTCAAATATAATATTCACGGGCAAAAACAGAAAAGAATTATTCTTACAATGCGAAAATATTTTTCGTCTTTAAATGACACACAATGGGTTGATAAGCCGTAAAAACAAATCAGTTGTTGTTGAGACCAAAACTAAACTGTCTAGTTTTTGGGTAACTATTTGCCACATAGTTGTTTGTCGAGTTTCTTTTTTCTGCCTGATCATAATTCACATGTAACTCTCAAGTTATTATGTCTTACTTTTGAACAAACCTTATGAGCGCTTTGAAAACTACAGTAACAGCGAATGAAAAGTTTTCTTTATATCACTTCGAAATAAACACATCCATAAAAACATACGTAAACAACAATTTCCCAAAAAACCTACCCATAAAACCCATTATTCAATAACAACTACGACTACTAAAAAGGTCACTTATAAACTGAAAATATTTTCAATTTATTTACTAAAAACGTAAAAGTAATAACGTCTACTCGGAAACTTGATTTTCTTGTCTCCTAAATAACATTATTAAAGTCATAAACATTAATTTACAAAGAAATCGAAAATTCTATCTTCGGTCGCGTGAGAGACACAGTATTAGTTTTCAGTTAAATTTACTTTTTTTTTTTTTCAATTTAAAATTGCTTTTGGTTCTCTTCTTTTCTTGCTTTAGGAATTAATTCTCTGATGGAGGACACTATCCAAACATTTTTTTTTTAATTTTAAAAAAAGTAATCTAAACCTCAGTCAAATTAATAAAAAAATATAAGTTGTATATCTTTTTTTTTTCGGACTAATTTCCTCATCTTTCTTGTTTAGTTTTCACTGCGTTTCAAGCGTGTACCTTTCAGTTTTTCTCGAGTTTTTGCTGCATTCTAGAATGTTGATAAATCCTATTTAGGGAAGTTATTTAATAAACTTGTTTTAGTTTTAGCACAAGGCCACAGGTATGAGGTAAGCCTGAAATATTGAAATTACTTCTTCTATGTGTCGTGTCCCGTCGGAATGTTGGCGATCATGGGTCTCCACAATTTCCTTTTGTTCTCTCTCCGAAACGCAGTTCTGCTATTAATTTCACTAGGTAAGTTATGCATTGTTTTCTTCTGTCTCTTGTTTTCAATCTGCCTTGTGGATATACAGTTTTCCAAGTCCTCTTTCCTCATTATATGTCATAGAAATTTCAACTCTTTTTCTGATGTTCAGTATAAGGGTCATTTTTGTTTCTATTGTTTCTAAAACTTCATCATGTTTTGTCCATGGTATTCTCAGCATCCGTTGTAGAAACATATTTCAGTTACCTCTTCATCTATGGGGAGATTGTTCAGCATTCATTGTCATATAGAAAGACCGATATTACATAAGTTAACAGTAATCTTTTCTTTGTTTCTAACGAGATTTTTCTGTTTCTTGATACGTTGCTTAGCTTTTGGAAGGCATCTTTTGCTGTCCCAATGTGCCTTCGGATTTCAGTGCCGCACTTCCCATCTTCTGTTAAAACACTTCCCAGATATTTAAACTATTATACTTGTTTCATTTTGACATCTCCAATTTGTAATTTGTATGTTGCTCTCTTCCTTTTGCTAACGACTACTCAGCTATCATAATAAACCAGACAAACATTCCGTTACTAAGTAGCTATTTCACCCAGAAGTTTTTTTTAAAAATAAAGCTCCCGTGCCACTCAATGTAGAGGATTACTGATGAGGTGTGTTATATGATCGCAAGAGAAGGAAAGTAAGAAGTGATTAGGAGGATAGTATTTACATTAGTCGGATTATTGTCCTCATCTTTGTCGCCATATTTATCACAACGTTTCGGCCGTTGTACGCTCCGGCCTTCTTCAGGTGGTTGGAATTTCGAACCGAACCCTTTATTTCGATCACTGGGGTAGACTGTTCTAGTTCCACGAGCCATGTTTGATGGATGTCAGTTATTCATTCCCTCTGAAAGTTGTCCACTGCCTGAACCGGGTATTGAACTCACACTCTTTGGGTCTGTCACTGGATCTAACCAACGCCTTTATCCACTGTACCATGTGTCCTTGAGGACATCTGGGTATGAATTTCTGAGTATTATAAACCTAATTTTTCAGCAACCATTTTTTTTACCAGTACTCATATTGCGATTTTGCTGTTATCATTGCATGTTTTTACCAGATCTCATATTGCAACTTTTTTGTTATCATTGCTGTTCTCTGGCACTCCTTATTACTGGTTCCCATATTGTATTTATTTCTATGCTTGGCCGACTCAGGAGATTTTTGTGGCCTAGCATATGTGCTGATTCCGAAACGTTGTGACAAATATGGCGACAAAGATGAGGACAATAGTCCGACTAATGTAAATACTGTACATAATACCTCATCTCAGAAATATAGACAGACTCTGATTAGGAGGATATACCGGAGAGATAACTGTCGACTTTATTTTGTTTGTTTAGCGGCATATCAACTCTTTATGGGTCATTTAATGCCAAAATTGAATTTTTTTTGAGAATTTAGTAATTTTATTTATAAAAATGTATTGCTAGCAATATTTTTAATATGAAAATGTATTGATGGTATTTTTACTATAAAAAATGTTTGTTTATACTTTTATAGTATTTTGACTCCAGTTTGGGGGTTAGCTATCTGCCAATAGCTGGGACCCTAACAGGTGCTACCACCTCGGGTTAGGGTGAACCTGATAATAGCAGCAATTAAGAGGTGGTTCCACGCTCTTCAAAACTTCCTGATCAGATGCCTTGCTGCCGGTTGTAGTTTATCATCATACCCAGGCCAGGGTAACAATTGACTCTAGACTTGAAGAGATTAAAATTGTAGTGTTGGGAAGAATCAAAACGCTCTTCTTAGCTTCTTTTACTTTTCTTAAAAAAAATATTATAATCGATTCTCGTTTGATTTGCGGAGATCAGATTAAAGCAAACACTAAATTTCGATTATACTGTTATCGTTGATTTATCTGTTTATTTTTTAAAAGATCTATCTCTGTATATTTTTTAAGCATTTATCCTCAAACAAGGCGGGAGTACCACTAGCACGCAAAGGGTTACAGGGAATGAAAGAAAAAAGTGGGATGTTTGAGGAAAAAATGAAGAGAAGTACTGGGATCAAGATTAAGGCTTCAGAAGATATCGATTGACATTGCATTTGAATATTTGAAGATTATAGCTATCAGGGAAGCAAGTAAAAGGAAAGGAGTTCCACTGATGGGAAGTGAGAGATAAGAAGCTGTTGGAGTAGAAGAGGCAGTTACATTTAACTGTTTCGACAGTGAAAGGGTGGGACCGAGATGCCAACCTAGTAGCACGCTTAAATTCATGCAGTTGGGGCACCAGAGAAAATGGCTCGTCACAGCAGTTGTCATGAAAATATTTGCAGAAAAGACAGAGGGAAGACATATCACGTCTGTGAGAAAGTAACTGGAGTCGAGATGCCAGGTCAGGACCTATCACATTGCATATCCGTCTTTGGATTTTGTCGAGAACCTCGAGATGAACAGTCGGGGCTCCAGACCATATATGGCAACAGTATTCAATGCAAGAACGAATGGTAGATTTGAAGGATGGACTTTCTGGCACGACACAGAGAACCAACTTTCATTGCAGTAGATGAAGCTATTGATTCAATTTAGTTGTTCCACCTTATTTGTTTCATGTCTGGCAAAAGCGTATCTCTAGAGAATACAGCAAGGGTTAAACTCACAATATTTTGCGAGACAAGGGCCTACTGATATGATAAATAAAATTGTATCTGGTAAGAATTAGACTAAAATTAATGTCCGTATTTGATAGCACAGAAAACTCTTCATTTACATTTAACATAGTAGAAACGTTGCCGTTGAATTCTGGCGAAAATCTCAAAAGGTTGGGTCTGGAACTCCGCAGTTCCTCACTCACGCACACATTGTTCCTTGTTGAAGGAAACCATCATCCTCCTTTGGAATAGATCATATTTTATATATGTTTTTTTTATGGAGTTGGGCTCAGTATAAACATTGGCAGTTTACTGTGTTAGGAGAAACAGTAGCCTAACAGATAGCTCAAATTCGCATAGAGGACCTAGAATGAATTTTAAAGGCATTTTTGGAATAAAAAGGAGGTCGCATATAAGATTGAATAAGATGATATCAATGTAGTAACTTAAAGAAGAACGAAATAATCCATCAAGTTAATATGTAATACGCTTGCTGTGAACTGCTCAGTGAGTTTCTCTAAATGTTTTCCCTTTTCTTCCCTGAACTAAAGAAAAAGAAAAGAATGGTCAAATAAAGAGATCTCAGCAATAAAACTGAGGGAGGAGAATTTCTGAGTCAAGACTTAGTTAAAAAGAATGTCTGGATTGTTTAGGAGGGAGCAATACTTACCTTATATATAAATGACCGTTTCTCGTTTAATCTTTTACTTAATTAGAAAATCTAGAATAAAAAAAGACCTATACAGGAAGCGAATGTAAAGCTGTTCGATGCCCAAATCAATTGTATTCTTCCTTACTTTCTTTTCTGGCCTATTCTTTCTACAAGATTTTATTTCGTCATAAAACATGCATCTATTTCATTCTGATAAAATACTTCCTTTACTGAATCTAGAAAGATAACATAAGAATATGAAATTTCCTCGACCCTACCCACTTACCAAAAAATCTGACCAAATAACCAATCATCATAGGTTTTCGGGTCAGGTGATATCTTTTTTCAAGTCAATACCCTCTTGCATTTAACCACACACACACATGCACACACACATATACACACACACGCATATATATATATATATATATATATATATATATATATATATATATATATATATATATATATATATATATATATAATAAATGACAATAGGAAAACAGTATTAATTGCTGACGCGTTTCGTCCAATGTGGACTTTTTCAAAGCAAAAAACGAAATGAATTTAATTAAACAAGGAAATTAATAAAAGCAAAAAAACAGAGTGTTCTTAGCAACTGAAATGTTGGGAACGCTATTTCATATTGTTAACTGAAAATAACGTCAGTTAATGTCACGTGTGGAGAATATTATCATTAATCTGTGTTGATGGATTCAAACATTTTCTTTTGATTTTAATATATTTTTTTTGTGTATATTTGTTTGTGAGAGCAGTAATTTTGTTAGAAAAAGTGAAATAGGGAAAAAGCCTGGGTGTAGATTAATATTTAGTATTGTTCTATGGCGGCACTCTCTAGAATTTTCCTTCTGAGTGAGTTATTTTCTTTTTTTATAAGTATAGAATTTTTTAAATCAAAATTATGGTTGAATTTATTCCTATGTATTACTAAGGCATTATTTAAGTTGTTTATTCTAAGGTCTCTTTTGTGTTCATTGATACGTTTTTTACGTTTCTGCTTGTTTCTCCAATATATTGGGAGGAACAGTTTTGACAATTTATTTAATAAATGCCTGCTTCAGAAATGTTATTGCTATTGTTGTTTGAAGATCTTATTATATCTATAATTGTTTTCGAGGTGTTTGTGACTATTTTAAGATTATTTAGATGGGCATTTTTTGCTTTGAAAAAGTTCACATTGGACGAAACGCGTCAGCAATTAATACTGTTTTCCTATTGTCATTTATATATAAAGATTGTCTTCTCTACAAGTTAACTCTAAGAAATTTTTTCACACACACACACACACGCACGCACGCACGCACGCACACACACACACACACACACACACACACACACACACACACACACACACACACACACACACGTACGTTATGGACCAGGTTAGGACCAAGGAAGAACAACATGAACACAAGAATAGAAATAACGAAGATATATGACACGGTATAATAATACAAGATGGGGAAGGTGTTAGTATGACTGTCAGTCTGGTTTGGAGTGAACTACTATCAGCTCGACTCGATTCGTCTCGAGGCGTAGTATACATAGTTTTAGGAAGAGTTCATGCTGTAGTTATAGGCAAGGACCCATAACACCCCCCTCCCAAGCTTTTACCTCGCAGGGGTCTTTAATATTTTTTCGTCTTCGGATTAATCATCAAAGGCTCTGTAAATTTTATTTTTCTGCTTGATTTCCGCGGTTCTGAAATTGCTAGAGGCTTTTGCATATTGAATGTGTCAAATATTGTGTCCATCACTTCCTCCTCTTCCTGAGGTAGACCGTTAGAATCCTCTAACAGCCTCTTTCTGATCTGATTTAAGTGCCATTTATGCGAGAACTTCGGACCCTGAATTTCCGATTCGTTTCTCTATTGTACCTGGCTCCCAATAGGATGTGTTGTTTTTGAACAATATATATATATATATATATATATATATATATATATATATATATATATATATATGTACATATTTTTTTTTAAATGATTTTTTGTCCAACATCATTTTTTCTTATAAATGTTATTTTTATTGGGTACAGGGTTTGGATTTGCTACCCTCGTTTTTTATTTTGTTACACAGTGAAAATTAATAAACCGACAGAAACTACCGGCCTCTCCTAAATTTTCGATACCTAAGGTTTAAAATGAATTTTTCAAAATTAAAAAGCATTGTTGAAGCTTTCTTTTTAGCTTTAATTGAAAACTAAATGATTAAATTTACTATTTCCACTAAGCAAAATACTCTAGTGTATTTCAGCTAGAAATTATATTGATTGGAATTTCAACTTTTTGGCCGCTTTCAGAAAATCGATACATATCGGCCATTTTAACATATTTGTAAACAAAAGTTAATTCTCGGTTTTAAATATCTCCCGAAAATAAAATATATATTTGTGACACGTTATTTGAGGAAAATTAGCAAATGTAAAGCTAATTTGATCTGATTTGAGACAAATATTACTTAATTATAGCATAAAACGTAGTATACAAGTATTTCTTAACCATGGAGTCATGTTTTTCTGACGTGTTAATCGATTGATTGGTAGCCTAACGTGTTGAAAAACTAAGTATAGTTGTCCAGAAATTGACATAAACTTACGAAATCTAAGCGAACGTTTTGTTTTGGTTTTTAACTACCTAGTAATTTAAAAAAAAAATTAACATAATATTTTCAGCAATTAGTTACTTATATATTTATTTATAGCCTTACGTTTTATCAAAATAACTTCCACAAAAAGAATAAACGTAAAAAATGTAAAAAATCTACTAAAAAACAAAAGAAAAATACTTAATTGAAGTATAACCCACACTAAAATAAATAAATAAAATAAAAATAGTGAAATAGAATTTAAAAAATTAAAATTACTTTAAATTTTAAAGTTTAAAATTTTGAAGGGATAATTTTAAAATATTGGGGTTAAACGACTTTTATTAAGCTTTTCAAACTTTGATTCGTAAATATATTTTTCACTTAATAACAATATCACCTAACCGGATTGAAGTAATGCAGAATATTAAACGATTTAAATTATCATAATTGAAACTTCTAAAAAAATGAAAACAATTCTTATAAAAAGTCATTACTCATCGAAATTATTTTTTTCTTAAGACAAAAGTGTCCATAGTAAATCTTATTTATAAAATCAATTAAAAGCTTTTTCTAATTAATTAATGTCATACTTTTATTACATTTTTATTTTACGATTTAGAGCAGATTTTCGGTAACTGGGAGGGGGGTCCTATTATGATCCATGTTGAGCTTCCCAACCTCCCCAGTTTGTTTTTGTCCCCTTTTTGTATCTTGACTGAGTCAGTCTTTGATTTCCCTACTCCGTCATTGAGTGAGCTTCTTGATTTTGCCTAAGGGTAGAATACAGAAGTCACTCTTATTTTTGTGGGGGTGGCTAGCTCATAGGTGGGGAAGGGTCCTAATAACATCAGCTATGTTAACTTGGAATGTTTTGATATATTTTAGCTTTATTTTTGGGTTCACCCCCACCTCATTTCATCGTCATTAAATTTTTATCCATTTTTATAAGAAAAAAAAAAAATGAAAAAAGGAGACTTTTTGTATATAAAGAATTTTTTATATCATGAATTTTTTGAAAGTTCCCTGTAAATACGCAGTATTGTCGTTCCTGCAGCAATGAATAGTCATGCGTGAGTTCTTGTGAATGAGTAAATTGTAATAAATGGATGGGTTGTGAATCTGATTAGCTACGTCTAGGATAGTTAATGTTGCCCAGCATTACTCCTCTTCTTCTTTGGCCTTGTGCCACCATTGTTATATTGGATAAGAATAAATATACGTTCCCAAAGAGTGAAATCAACATGTGTACGGATTTTAAAGGTAGACTCAGTAAGCATACAGGCGCATTATACTCCAAAATGACCTCCTTATCTTCGTAAATATTTCTGCAGAAATAATGGTACTTAGCAAGATAACCTAAAATACTATTGACCCATATAGGGGGGAATTCACTGTCATGACCTTGTGCCATACTAAGCTAAAATTAGTAAGTAGCGATAGATAGAATGACAGAATTGATACTTTATCAATTAAGTATTTCGTTCAAGTCGGCTTAGCGAAATAAATATCAACCTTGAGGGTGAATATACTGATTGTCTTGAGAATAAATGCATTGGATTTTCACACATGTGTTTCTTTGCCAGTCATTGTGGCGTTTCAGTAACGAAACTAATATAAAGATGTCTGGTATTAGAATGTTTGTCAGAAAATGTTCTAGTCGTTTTCCAAAAGTCATATCTCAAAAGTATTGTAAGTAATCACGTCTGGAATAAGCAGTTTTCCTGTTTGATATCTATTTCGCATTTTCCCTTAATTCGGTTGAAAATCATCAAATAGCTTTTTAGGGTGAATCATCAACTAGAATTAAATCGGTAGACCACGAGGGTTATTTGTTAGCTCGTATTAAGCGATCTTTTGTTTTGATTCAGATTTGGTTTGGTTTACGGCATATCAACACCTCAATGGGTTATTTAATGCCGACCAAAATTTTTATTGCAGCTAATATTTTTTTCAAAAAAATATTGCTGCTATTTTTTTTCAAAAAATGTATTGCTGGTAATTATTTTTCCTTCAAAAATTCATTGCTAGTAATAATGTTTTACAAAATGTATTGCTGGTATTAAAACCTATTTTTACACTTAGTGTTTTGACCCGAGTTTGGGGGTTAACTGTTTGCCAATACTTGGGACCCTAACAGGTGTTACCACCCCGGGTCAGGGTGGACCTGGGAACACAAGAAATTAAGAGGTGGTTTCATGCTCCTCAAAGCCTCCTGATCAGAGGCCTGGCTGTTGGATGCAGTTTATCGTCTTACCCGGGACACGGATGTAGTTTATTGTCATACCCAGGACGATTTAGTTTTGAGCCCAGGGTAATACAATATGGAGTAACAGTCAAAAAAGTAAGTCGGTGAGCCGACTTCGACTTCCAGCTTCGACTGCTTCTAGATATTTTTTAAAGGTAGCTTAGTCTAGCACAAGACAAAATAGTGAGTTTCCAATGAAGATCAAACGCAGAACGTTCTTCAGTCCATTCAGTAATAGTAAAGCACCAGTTAAAGTGGCAAATTTATCTATGAGCTAGATATTGCACTATAGTAGAGTCTCTCGATAATTGACTAACTTCAATTTGTCACGAGCATCAGGCACTTTGATTGAAAGTTTTGTCGCATTAACATTAATGTTTCTAAGAAAAGGAGGACTGGAATTCTTCCGGCTTTCTGTTCAAAAAATTGTCATTTTTATCATGATCTTATTGATGCAACATTACGAGCTAGTAGTTTTACGGATTCTTTACGTGTAACACATTGCTACGTCGTCACAAGATAGAAAAAAAAAACGCAACTCCAATAAACTTCAATTAAAACTCGTGAGGAACAAATTACTTGTCCGGGGCTTTAATAAGAGGAGAGTAATGATTAGAAAATTAATCTCGCAGGATATTTCTTTACTTGAGAAATTATCTCTGTTTTGTTAATCTCATGTCTCTTCGAGACGTAGGGGTCCATGGCTCTTCCACAGTTTCCATTTTTATTATCTGTGAATTTCTTTGCCTTGTTGGGAAATAGAATGGTTTCATGTTGCCTTCTCCACACTTTTAATTTCATAGTTGACCTTTTTGACTGGCTACCACCCTACTCTGTTATTTGACACATCGCTGAGAGAAGAAGAAGAAATTAATTTATGCTTTGTTCAATGGTATTAATACGAAAGTGAAAGTGAAAATGAACTGATACTTATTTTTCGCACCAATAGCTGTTACACTAGTCGGTCTTCTATGTACTATCTCCTTTTAGGACGTATGCGATCATGGCTCTCCACAATTTCCTTCCTTTATAGGTCTTAATTTTGTCCTTTCGCTCTCTCTCCTAATCCCTAACAATTTAAATAAGCTCATTAGGCAGGGGTTACGCGCTGCTTTCCTCTGACCCTATTGACTTCAATCTGCACTGCGAGTGTCACATTTTCGAAGCCCCCTTTCCTCATTATGTGCCCTAGAAATTTCAACTGCCTCTTTCTGATTTTAAGCGTGTTTCCTTTTTGTCTCCATTTTCTTTAAAACTACGTTATTTCTCACATGTCTGGTCCATAATATTCTCAGCATCCTTCTGTAGGAACACATTTCTGTTGCCTCAAGTCTCCCCTTCATCTGTGAGGAGATTGTCCAGCACTCACTGCCATATAAGAGGACCGATATTGCATAACAGTTAAGTACTCTTTTCTTTGTTTCTAACGAGATTTTCCCGTTTCTTAATACTTTGCTTAGCTTTCTGAAGGCACCTTTTTACTATCCCAATGTGCCTGTTAGAGCGGAAGCGAGAGAATGAGAGAGAAAGAGAACAACATCAAATTTCATTTCTATTTTACTTTTTCTTTTTGCTCGGACAGTTTGTTCATATTTCATTGGCCCGTATGATCAAATTGCAGTTGTTGGCACGATTCACAGTGGATCAACGTTCCTACCCAGTCATGTCTATTGCTACACTGCTCCTTGGCTCATTTGCTTGATTTATGGCCGTCATTACGCTTTCAAGCATAAATTCTGAACAAAAGCAGGACTACAGCTTACAAGAAATTGAATTTCTCCAGTTATCTTTTCTAACCAATCAGAAAGGAGAAAAGAAATCCAGTTCATCTGACCCCTTTTTGGAATCTATTAAACGTGATAAATAATTCAGGATTTAACTTCGACTCCATATATTTAAACCAACAAACTTTTACTTCTTTTTGGTGTTTCGAAATGTTTACTAAAATGAATATTTAATTCAGCACTAATAATTATCCTTTTCCATCTTATTTTCCGTTGTTTCAATCTATTGGCTTCATCGTATCTTCATTTTTATCAGCTGCTATATGTTACTGTCTCACTTATTCATAAACTAAAAATATGATTTTCATACACACACTCACACACACACACAAATATATTTTCTTGACTATTCCGTCGATATTCGACGTATGAGGGTCAAGCAGGTCAGCTCCCAGGAAACCGACAGCCCGACAGCAGCACATAAGATTTGATTATAGTAGTGAAGGTTTCGTGCAGGGCCCTCCACACTTTTTGAAGGGCTGAATTCAGAGACCTGGTCACTACGTGCCACAAGGTCCCCAATCGAGCCTCTGAAGGTTTTGAATTCAGAGCTGTTCTTCTCCTAGACCAGTTGCCATCCAAGGCTATAGAATCCAGTCTGTCCTGCTATTTACCCATAGCTGGAGGGAGGAGAGGATTCATACCTTTCCCAATTTTCTCCGATTCCTCAATCTAAGCCGCTATCTATTATTCCACCATTCTCCTATACATACATACATACATACATACATATATATATATAATATATATATATATATATATATATATATATATATATATATATATATATGATACAGAGTCCAGACAAAGTTTTGAAGAAATATGGCAAATGGAAAACCGTTTAATTGAAACTAGATTTGATTACGCGTTTCGCCTGTCTAGGTTTCATAAGAACTAAAAGCGAAACAAAGAAATGTGTGTGTGTGTGTGTGTGTGTTTGTGTGCGCGCTTAGATAACAAATCATCAGTACTTTTCCCGCTAAGCTGGCTTTTCTCGGGATTAAAGAAAAGAAAGAAAATGAGTCATTTTTAAAAAAAAAGCCGTTAATATTTATTCTGTATCTTTTCTTTATAATTTTTCGTTCATGTTGAAAATTATTTATATTCTCTCCCAACTTTTCAGCACTAAATTTAAGGTAAATCAATATATATATATATATATATATATATATATATATATATATATATATATATATATATTAACCTTTCACTCCAAGTGTCATATAGGAAGAAAATGAACAACTACTGACACCGAGGTTCGATCGTGACACTTTGGACTTATATACGTTTTCCCGCCAGGTGTATAAAAGCGGTGTCAGGTTACTGACTATACTGACTATTGAATGGAACTATCCAGTCGAATTAGTGTGAATTGATGTTCGTCGATGATGTGGGTTTTGATTTAGGATTTACCGAACATTAAGCACAACGAAGAGCTCATCCAAACAATTACCATGAAGTATTTATAGAAAAGACACAGAGAGGCAACTTTGCGGTGGTGGTGGGAAAGTGAGGGAGTTTTCTAATTTGTTTCACTCACAGTAACACTTTGCGTCTTAGTGGCATTATCGCCTGGTTTACTTTTGCGACGTACGGTGGCCGTTAATAAGTATAGCTCAAGACTTCAATGTTAAAATAAAAACAGTATTTAATTACAACAGCAAATAGATACTTAACAAGGACAAAGAAGTAAAATCAACCAAAGATAATTAACCATTTCAGTGAATACCTTGTTAGTAGCGCGGCTCGGCTTAACGTCCGGTAAATTTTTGAAGATTAAATTTGTCTGGAAAAGACTTCCACAATTGAGAAGCGTGAAAAAAGAAATTGTTAGCATAGAATTTACAGTTACATCTAGTCAATTCAACTGTGTGTTGATGAGACCTCATCGCCAATCTAGTACTGCGCTTAAATTCATAAAATCTAGATACCATAGCAATGCCGATGCTTTAGAGAAAGTAGAAACAAAAAGAACACATATATTTAACATCAGGAAGAGATTTTTGAAACTTCTAAAGCACATAATGAGGAAAAGGGGTTTGGAAAATTTGATACTCCCAGGACAGATTGAAGGCAAGACGGAAGGAGAAAAACTATGTATAATCTACTTGACGAGCTCGAGTAAATGGTTCGCTGACAAAGTTTAGGGGAAATGACAAAAAGAAGAAATGTTACAAAGAGCTACAGATGACAGGAAATTGTGGAGAGCCATGATCGTCAACGTCCTGAATGGACACGGCACATAAAAGAAAATGTCCTTTCAGGACGTAAGCGACGAAAGCTCTCCACAGATTTAGTTTCTTTATTATATGTGAAATGCCATTTTTTATTGGTAAATATGGTGGAGGGATTTTTCGATGTCTTTTGCACGATTTGAATTTCCCAGTTTTCCTTCTCTTACGCTGGTTCACACACCAGGTTAGATAGCTCAGTATACCTTACTATTTAACCCATATTTGGGAGAAGCATCTTTGCGAAAGTAGACAAAATAGACTAGCCCATCATTTGTTTTCGCTTTCCGTTTCAACTTACTGAGCTTATATCAGTCAAAATACCTGTGCTTTTGCAGGAACACTTCAATAATTCACGTTAGTGTAAGCGTCAGTACCATGTAATCATGTAACAACACAAACACGACCATCCAGCTAATAACCAGTACATTTGTGTGCTTATAAAATATGTTTTGCTCAATTGGTGAAAATGTCGATGTAAACTTGTGCAATGTGCGGACGTCTAAGCAAAGCTCACTTAGCTAGAATTTCTTTTCAAATGCTTCTGGGTACATAGTTTTAATCATATTTCAGGCTCATAACCCCGGCCTATTTTTCGTGGTTGATCTCTTGAAAGAGAAATGGGATGCGACGAGCCGGAAAAATGTCCTAACTAATTTAATCCCTCTTAAGATGCAGAGAAAATGAGAGTTACCATGGTTACATTGAACTTTAATACTGCTATTAGCCATAGTAAATCTCAGAAGTCGTAAACGGACTAGCAGAAGCCGAATGCGTTTCAGATTAGCGACAGTTTTTATTTATTTTTATTCTTCAGACAAAACGTGGTTAAAACCATGAACAGGTGACAGCAGAATAACTGCTCAATTCTCGTGATCATCCTTAATTGCTCTTGATTTTACTTGTTGAAGAGGTAGTTCTGGCATTTTCGATTAAGCACGCCATATGACTAGAGGAGGTCGATTTTAATGATGTCATTTCAATTGTTCAGCGAAATGTTTTCATAATAAAAGCTGACATCAAATTAAGTTCCTTGATTAGGAGCTAATTCCACACATGTACGAGAGTTGAAAGGTTATTTTGCGGCAGTCCACACGAATATTTTTTCTCACATTTTAGCTTTCTGTTGGTGATTGTTCGCCATGAATTCTCATAATCTTGAATCGCGAATGCGACTCAGCAACCAATCAGGGTTCAACCTAAAGAATATTTGACACAAGCTTAACAAAGCATTTCGATCGTCCTGGTAGGAGACTTGTCTAGATTCATTTAAATTTTGATGCAGCTATCGAAAAGATCGCCGAGTCGTTAAAAAACAACGTGAGATAACCTTGTATCATAAGTGACCACGTGTTGATATCACGAAGTCTATTAGTAAACTGAGTAAAAAAAATAAAAACAATTCTTGTAAAAAACCATTACTCATCGAATTTTTTTTCTTAAGACAAAAGTGTCCTTAGTAAATCTTATTTATAAAAGCAATTAAAAGCTTTTTCTAATTAATTATCTTCTAATTATGTCATACTTTTATTATATTTTTATTTTACAATTTAGAGCAGATTTTCGGTAACTGGGGGGGGGTCCTGTTATGATCCATGTTGAGATTCCCAACCTCCCCAGTTTGTTTTTGTCCCCTTTTTGTATCTTGACTGAGTCAGTCTTTGATTTCCCCACTCCGTCAGTGGGTGAGATTCTTGTCTAAGGGCAGAATACAGAAGTCACTCTTATTTTTGTGGGGGTTGCTAGCTCATAGGTGGGGAAGTGTCCTAATAACATCAGTTATGTTTACTTGGAATGTTTTGTTATATTTTAGCTTTATTTTGCACCCCCACCTCATTTCATCGTCATTAAATTTTTATCCATTTTTATAAGAAAAAAAAAATGAAAAAGGTGACTTTTTGTATATAATGAGTTTTTTTTATATCATAGTTTAAGTACCAATGAACATTAGCTGTACTCGCTTTGGGGCTGTACAGTAAAATAACTATCCATAGAGTTTGGAAACTTTCTGATACTTCACGTTATTATGTATTTTAATCAGTAGTTTTATCAATGGAATATCAATACCCAAGGAATATTAATGCCCAAAGAATATCAATACTCAACGAATAGCAATACCAAGAAAGGATGGATAGCGACTCGGATTGAGGAATCGTAGAGCCGAGTTCGAATTCCAGTCGAATTCATTACATTCACTTACGTGCTAATACAGTTGGAAAAGGTATGAATACTCTTCTTCTCCCCCCAGCTATGGATAAATAGCAGGACAGATCAGGATCTATAACCTGGATGGCAACTGGTCTACCGCAGAAAGAAATGGCAACCTACTGCAGAAAAATCGGCCTAGTCAGTCATGTATCGAAAGATACATGATCCCCTAAGTGTGTATTACGCTTGGCACGTAACTGACTGAAGCAATATTAAAGCCCAAGGAATATTAAAGGCCAAAGAATATTAATGCTTGACAGCCAGGTTAAACTTGAGAATTAATAATCTCAATCGCTGAGCTGTTCATTTACTGCTTAGACTGAATGACAGTGGTAATGTTATGATATTCCCAATAGTTATTACAGTTGTCTGCAGTTAGTATTGGTTCTACAATCCAAGTACCATTACATTTAACGCCCCCTCCCACGTGGGTCGTATGTGGCACAAGGCCGGTTTATTGTGGATTCTCCGAGCCCGTAGGCACGTCCAAAAATATTCCCTTCGAACACGTATAAACGGGTTCAGGGCCTGTCTACCTGCCCGGACAAAACTTTGCCCTTCGGCAAAGCCTCGTCCGGGTTCTCTCTGCCGAAGCAGAGAGTTTGACAGCCGAATGGTGTATATCACCGTTCCCACAACCCATCTATCATTGCCACTACCTTACGTAGCGAGCCTATGCATAACGTCTACCTATACACATATGTTAGTTCTTGGTAGCACTAACCAGCGGCAACTAAAGTAAAATTAACCATTTCCACACAGGAAACATTCGACATTTATTGACCTAAGAGTTACTGCTGGTATTACGAAATACAACTGACAAAGTAGGGATCGGCCGAAACAGAAAATATCGGAAGACGAGATTTAAAATGAATATGTTTGAGAATCTTTATGTATCTGTTCCGAGACAATGCTATTGTTTAATGAAGAAATGTAAAAGGTACTCATCTTCTAACCACTCTGATCTTAGAGAAGAAAGAATATTTTGACAATAGTAATACTAACAAATAAATTCCTGAACTGTTATCTACTAAACATAGATTAGTGTTGACACAAGGTCACAAATATGGAGCTCTTAGTGAAACTTAGTAGTGTTAGCCTGTCTCGCCTCGCTAAGCATTACCACATACTGAGGTGTAGAAGATGTTTACGAAGTGTACCATAGTTATGGCACAGGGTCATGAGTATGGAGCACTCAGTGAGAATTGAATACATTACTCAGTAGTGATGGTTTACCAAACCAACTTCTCTAACGATTGTCCAATACTGAGGATTTTTACAAAGCGTAGCTTAATTTTGGCACATGTCAAGCAGTATAAGGCGCCCAGTAAGAATCAAACTCACATATAATGATCTGGGAGACGACATGGCAAACTGAAGCAGTCAGAATTCCTGAACTTATCTTTTTCCACTGAATTTTACTCATTCTGAAATTTGATCAACGGTTGTCTTATATTTTTTCTAATTTTGGTCTAATTCGGTTCTGTTCCTATCAGTAAATATTGTTTTTGACTAGTTGTAGCAACGCAAGTCTTGATATACCCTTGTCCTTGAAGAATCGGCCCACGACAATATTGAGCTGATAGAATGTTGAGCAACCCATCGTCGTCACCATTACTATTCTCTTTCACTTCTTTATGATCAGGACACCTTGCCATATCATTGCCGTTCATACATTTTTTATCACATTTGAATCGTCGTTGTCAATCTCCAAGTCAGTACCCGATTAATTACCGAAAATCAAATTCTCTGCTCCGCATATTTCAATGGGAAGTCATCCCTCCATGTTTACTTAAATTTCACCGTCAGAATTAAACGGCCGAAGAAAACATTAGAGATGAAAAACGCAAATTTTCTCGAGATGTTTAAATTACAACACCCTGTGTTCACAGCGCCATTTTGTTTATTAGCACACTTTCCGGTTATAGGTGACGCCTTCGGTTGATTATGTGATGTGTATATATGCTGTGTTTCAAAATAAAGTTCTACTCGATATTAGACTTCTGAACTTAAAATGAACCAAATTTTGGGGCGTTTTCGGGCGCTCCAGTTATTAAAAGGTTAAACAAATATCGGGGATTATTATTAAAGAAATAATAGCTTGAAGATATATTTTTATTTCGTGGGACACAAGAGGATAAACATGAAATGTGTTAATTGAGTGTTCTAGCAGTATTATATCAAAAAGTATGTTTAATATAACTTAAGGGCTGGAATGAGGTGTTAGACAGGAATATCGTGTTACGCCTATCTTCCAAATATCTTCTTTCCTTAAAAATGCGAGTTAAACATGGAAAGTAAAAAAAAATTAATGACATGAACTAAATTCAGGTTAGCGCCAGAATGACGTGGTCAGTCGGAAGATCATGTTCCGCATATTTTCCAAATGGTAAAATCCTTCCTACCTTAAAAATGCGAGTTAAACATGGAAAGTAAACAATTATAAACACTTACTAATCAGAGTTTAAAGCCAGAATGACGTAGTCAGTAGAAAGATCGCGCTGCGTCTACCAAATGGCGGGATGGAGAGTTAAGCATAGAAAATAGACAATTAAAAATATTTACTAATCTGAGCTTAGAGTTAGAAGGGCGTGATCGTGTTGCGCCGATCTTCCAAACGGCGAAGGTTTTCCTGCTTTGAATATCAGCATTTAAAATTGTGACCCGAAGACTGAAAGTGTGGGGGGATTGCGCAAATATAGGCTGTGACTGTGGAATGTTGAATAAAATGAATCCAGAATCCTTGAAAAGTCGATTTATAAATTAAAATAAATCTTATTTTGTTCGTTTCTATTTTACGTATTTGAAGCTACAGTACCTCACTAGTAGTATAGGCACTGGGCCATCGTGTATTCAGTGCATTTCTATCAAAAAGCTTCTTTCAAAAATCAATCAGGAAGGGAAATCGATTGCATAAATATTTAAGAACTAATTTGTAGGATTTCGTAATTAGAAATAATAACACGTTTATTATTAAAGAACATTTTCTCTCTCTTTTTTGAGATAAATTCATTTCTTGCACAAGTTAAAATTTCGTCATCCATCTTGTTCTCTGTTGCTATAGCAGACATTTTCTGTAACCAGCTTTAATCACTTCCGAATAAATTATGTTTATGACGTCATATCAGTAAAATGGCTTCCTCCATTAACATCTCCGAATTGTCTTGGGTTATTATCCAATTCACGGTCATGATAAGAACACCGAGGATGAAGACATTTATTGTGTTAATTACTTTCAATGTAGTTCAAAAGGCCTTATAATTTGACTGAAATCTGAAAATTTTATTAATAAATACGCGAGTAGATTCACTAAACTTAACCCACGTCGATCGTAAGGTTTGGTTTGATTCGATTTAGTTTCGTTTGACTAACGCAACCTCAAATCCTTATGCGTAATGTAATGTCGAAATTTATTTGATAATATTTTCCAATAATGTATTATTTTTCTTTTTACTATGAAAATGTATTGCTCGTATTCTTATTATAAAAATATATTTTTATACTTTTATAATGTTTTGACCA
>OZ038476.1:13661129-13688629 GCA_964036315.1 Acanthosepion esculentum | reverse complement strand
GCTACTTTTGCAAGATCAAATTTAGTTGAAAAGCATATAACGGTTTTTGGAAGGAATGTGTATAGGGTGTGATCGTCTCACCACACTATAGATCTTCCAGCAGTGACCATGGCTTGTGCAGCAGTTTTTGGTTAGGTACAACATTCTCAAGGTCCAACAACCACTATATTCCCCAGATCTTGACCTTTGAGACTTTTCATTAAAATCAAATCCCACTTGAAATGAAAAAAAAGATTTCAAGACATTGTAGGGAGTCGAAGACAATACGACGAGGCACTTGTTTACTATCCCCCCCAAAAGGAGCTTCTGGAATGCTCCCATCAGTGGAAAGAGCGCTCGATAAAGGAGAAGGAAATACACTGAGTATCTGTCTATATTTCTGAGATGAGGTATTATGTACACTATTTATAATATTCGGACTATTGTCCTCATCTTTGTCGCCATATTTATTACAACGTTTCAGCCGTTGTACGTTCCGGCCTTCAGGTGGTGGGAATGTCGAACTGAACCCTTTATTTCTGTTACTGGGGTAGCCTGTTCTAGTTCCACGTGCCATATTTTAATGTCAGTTATCAGTTATCTTCTGTTAATTCTCCTCTCAAACTTCTCCACTGCCTTAACCGGGTATTGAACTCACACTCTTTGGGGAGGGGAATAACTGACAACTGACATCCATTAAACATGGCACGTGGAACTTGAACAGTCTTCCCCAGTGAGCGAAATAAAGGGTTCAGTTCGACATTCCAACTCCCTGAAGAAGGCCGGAGCGTACAACGGCCGGAACATTGTAATTAATATGGCGACAAAGATGAGGATAATAATCCGAATAATGTAAATAGTGTGCATAATACCTCATCTCAGAAATATAGACAGATACTGAAAGGCCGAAACGTTGTAAGAAAAATGGCGACAAAGAAGAAAACAATAGTCCGAATAATGTAAATAGTGTACATAATACATCATCTCAGAAATATAGACAGATACTGGAAGGCCGAAACGTTGTAATAAATATGGCGATAAAGATGAGGACAATAGTCCGAATAATGTAAACAATGTACATAATACCTCATCTCAGAAATATAGACAGATACTGAAAGGCCGAAACGTTGTAATAAATATGGCGACAAAGATGAGAACAATAATCCGAATAATGTAAATAGTGTACATAATACCTCATCTCAGAAATATAGACAGATACTGGAAAGCCGAAACGTTGTAATAAATATGGCGACAAAGATGAGGACAATAGTCCGAATAATGTAAATAGTGTACATAATACCTCATCTCAGAAATATAGACAGATACTGGAAGGCCGAAACGTTGTAATAAATATGGCGATAAAGATGAGAACAATAGTCCGAATAATGTAAATAGTGTACATAATACCTCGTCTCAGAAATATAGACAGATACTGAAATGCCGAAACGTTGTGATAAATATGGCGACAAAGACGAGGACAATAGTCCGAATAATGTAAATAGTGAAATAAACTGAATTCAAAACCACCTCTTAGGGGTGTTGGCCAAGGAAACACGCCTGCTACTGTGGGCGCAGTATGTATGCTGATTCTATAACGTTTCGGCTTATGGGTCTCGTGATAGTTGTAAATCTTTCTATTTTCGGTTTTTAAAGAAAATCTTCATTGTCTTGTAAATCGTTTCTTCCGTTTAAGCTAGTTCCGTATAACCACGTGAGTTGTTATTGAAGTTAGATGGCCTTATTTTAATCTGTGAAGGCCATGTGCATAGCATAAAACAACGTGCCAGGAATATTTGTTGAAGATAATTCAAAGGTTCGATTCGGTCTGGTAGATCGTGTTTTTGGTCATTCGAATTTTTTTATAATTCGTTCTTATGGAAGCAATATTGTTCATGTCTACATCGAAAATGAATAAGTCCATAGACATATGAATACAGAATTAAATTAATTAATTAAATTAATGTATTTTTAAAAATTTGTAACCTGGGATTATTTCTTATCTCTATACGTTAGAACTAGCAGATACTTGTATTTGAGCAGACAATTCAAAACCAGTCTATTTATTAAAAGATATCTTTTCGGTTGACGAAAATTATACGGTTTCAAAAGATGTCTACTCACACACCTCTATTCGCTAAATATAACATAATTTCTCTCTGATTATTTTGGAGGAGAATTTATCATTATTCATATTATTTACATATTGTCCTCATCTTTGTTGTTGTTATCACAACGTTTCAACCACTGTGCCCTCCGGCCTTCATCAGGTGATTACCGATCCAGGTAACCATCTGGTAAATTCTAACTGTACCCTTTATTTAATCTGATGCCCATGTCCAGGTATATCTCGTTTGTTTCTTATTTAGTACTGCTCAGATATTGTCCGCCCAGCCTAAGGATTGAACTCGCAATTAATATGTCGCTAAATTCACTAACCAACGCTTTAATCTATGGGTCGGCAACCTTTTGTTAACTATGTGCCGAGTTAGGTTTTTAAAATCATTCAATGTGCCAACAGCACACGTATTTTTATACAAGTCAAGGTTAATATAACTATTCTGCAATATGTTTTATATAGTAATATATGGTATACGAGGGTCATTCAATAAATAAGGTGGATTTTTCGGTATAATGGCTTCTAATACAGATAATTGCTTACCCTTTTTTTTCAACGTAGTCACCCAGCACCGTCGCACACTTTTCCCATCTGTGCACAAGCTTCCGTATTCCCTCAGCGTAAAAATCTTTGGACTGATGTCTAAGCCAGTCGCTCACAACACTTTTGACTTCATCGTCACTTTTAAACTTCGTGCCTATCGTGAACGCTTTCAAGGGACCAAACAGGTGAAAGCCTGAAGGGGTAAGGTCTGGGCTGTAACGGGGATGAGGTAGCACTTCCCAGCCCTGTTCGTTGATGGTCTACACCGTTTGGGATGCTGTCTGAGGCCTTGCGTTGTCATGATGCAAGATGACTCCTTCTGACTGATGACCCCTGCGTTTGTTCTTTATGTCTTTCAAAGTCCTTGCAATGTCATCCACTGTCACCCTTCTGTCAGACTGAATGAGGTCATTGACTGATTCGATCACCTCAGGAGATCTCACTTCTGTAGGCCTCCCAGGCCTGTGTTCATCCTCAACACTGCTCCGTCCTTCTTTAAACAATTTAGCCCACTTGTAGAGATTTTTTGGCTGAAACATGTGGCACCATACATAGTTGACATTCTCCTATGAATTTCAACTGGTTTGCACCCTTCAGCAACCAAAAACTTGATAACTGACCGCTGTTCAATCCTGGAGCATGCTTCTTGGTCGGCCATCTTTGTTAATCGCCAAAACTCTCAAAGTTTTTTTTTTAATCTGCAAAAGAAATTAAATCCATGTGAAAAAGAAGTAAAACTCCAAAAAATAAAAAAGAGTAAGCTTCTATCTGTATTAGAAGTCCTTATACCGAAAAATTCACCTTATTTATTGAATGACCCTCGTATATACTTTAGTGTAATGTTAAAATTGGAACAGCTAAATATCTTCTTTGCGTTGTAGTAGTTAGTGGTTCGGAACTTCGTGAGGTCATTTGCGCTGCGTGCCATTGGAAATTGCTTGACCTGCCACGTGTGGTACGCATGCCGTAGGTTGCTGACATCTGCTTTAAAAATCCACTCAGCTATTGTGGGACAATTCGTAGTGGTGAATTTGGATCCTTAAACCTTTCCTAAAACGTGACCTTCTGCAGCTTGTCACGGTTGACTGTAGACCCGAAAGCTTCACTTTTTGCTGCAGCTGATCCTGTTGAAATCTTGCTTTGCTTATTTTCTTTATTTATTAAGGTCTCCCATATCATATTAATTTCTATGCTAGGCTTGCTAAGGGGATCCTCGTAAACTAGCATAGCGTATAAATTAATAAGGAATAAAATAATGAATAATAATGTTCGCTTTCCATAATCTTTATATAATAAAGGTTGCTTGGTTTATTATTGATCGAATATCATTGATTTTTTTTCTTTGTTTCTAAATCAAATGCTTTCTTTAGGTTTCTTACCGGTGACCTATTTCATTTTGAATCTCGTATTTTTTTTATCTGTAGCACCAAGAGAACGTAGAAGCCCGCTTAAGACAATACAAATATTGCAAAGTACAGCACGCTTCAATGGCTATAGAACTTGCAGATTTTTATTCGAACAGATTAAATATTAAAAAATATAATTCCTGTTGAAAAGCACACAGGAGAAATGTTGATAAGAATTAGCTATTTTCGATTAAAGATATGTGCAGTTCCACAGGTGCATTTCTCTTCGTTTTTATCTCAGCTGAAAATGTAGACTAAAGGAAACAAATTATTCTGGTTGTTCGCCTTCTCCGAATAAGTAAACGGCTTAAATATTCATTGTGAACAAGTAGAAACCGCCCGGTAGGTACGTATTGCTTTGCTTAGTACAATGTTAACAAGCTTTTAGATATAATTTTGAATGCTTATCAATCGTTGAGTTGGATCCTCCTGCTGATCGACTTCATTGCGTGCTGTTCGCAAAATCTTCCTTCTGCGCATACGCATAAATTATTACAGCCGGCCGACACCTAAACGAATTTTCTTGATTGTCTGAGAACATCCTTCCTGATATGCAGTAATTCTGCCTTGGCGTGTATTTTACTAACGAATACAGAAGATTGTGAAAGTTATCAATCATGAAGCTACCGCCAGTACAATATTGGAAATGCTGGGGATTTAGAACAAAAACAAAACTAAATCACTATTTTTCCACCTACACTGTTATTTTCGTATTTATTATCAAGCATTTATTCGGATACCTTCTTTTTAAGCATCAACGTTATTTTATTTTTTTTTTACTATCTTAACTGTTTCCAATCTCTTGTCTTTAAATATGTGAAACACTTAACGCTGACAACGCATAAAAACTTGCATTTCTGTATCAGTTATTCTCTTATTGTCTGTATTACTTAAACGCATAAAGATATTTTTAGAAATTGGTGGAAAGAACACCTCAGTGGTATTGAGTAGTTAAGTCTAGACAATGTCGTTTAAAGGGAGGTTGGAAATGAGTTTCAAGTATGTGCAATTGTACGTATGTCTCTTGTACTTTTTTCATACTTGTAAAATCCTTGTATCAAGAAAATCTAAATATTTATTAATTTCCATGTAAAATTGTTATATATTTTAAAATATAAGTAGAATCACAGGAAAATATCGCTTGAGTTAATAATGAATATATATATATATATATATATATATATATATATATATATATATATATATATATATATATAATGTGTGTATTTAGGCAGCATTTTTTCATTGATGCATGTCTCATTAAATAGTATAGACAAGGTTTGTCTATTTATTTTATGTAAATTCTTTTCATATCGTCTGATAAACTTAATAACATTATCATTAAACGAAGAAAGAAAATCACAATATTGATACATATTTTTTAATCCTATTTCAGTTTTCGGCTTACATAAGCCATTATCAAAGATGACAATTACAGTACCAAATATTAAACAATACATGGACAAAACAATAATGATAGTCTGTTTTTGTTTACATGGAAGATTTACTCACACACACACACACACACACACACACACACACACACACACACACACACACATATATATATAGATAGATAGATAAGTGAACATTGAAGTCAACACTCAGAGGAGACAGGCTGCTTCATGTTAGACACAATCGCCTGACGATTGCATCTAGCATAAAACAGCCTGTCGCCTCTGAATGTTGACTTCAATTTTCACTTTTATATTTACATACGCTCTATCTCTGATATTTGAGCACTTTATCCCATAAATATAGCACACCCTAAAACTATATATATATATATATATATATATATATATATATATATGTTTAAATTTTAGCAGCAATCATTCTTTTATGCAAGACTACCGATAAGGTAGTGCGATTAAGATTTTATTCAATATTTCTTGCATTGTAAATGTTATCACGCTATTAAATCTCTCAGACTATAGCTCAATTAGGGCCCATTTAAGCAAAGAGGAAAACCTACAAGACTCCATCCAACACATACTTGTAAAAAATACGAACACAATAGTCTCATCCATATGTAAAAACGGTTGGATATAATGGAAACTTTAATAATAAAAAAAAACACAACACTCAATAATATCATCTATGAACACGGCCACTACGTGCTGACCGTGTTTAGAAAATAAAAATAAAGCATCACAATCAATATCGATATAAAAATGTACATATTCAGTTAAAGATGATTTCAGTTAAAATAATTCATATTCAATTAAAAATAAAAATATCCTTGATAATGGCTAACAGAACAGCCGAAAGCGTTCGGGTATATAAAACATTTGGACAGTTTTTTACACACTTTATACAAATGCAAAGAAAATCGAATAAAGCGCATAATCGCAGTCGTCATTAGTAATATATATATATAGATGACCTGACGATTGAATAGAAGCATGAAACACAATGTCACCTCTGACTGTTGACTACAATGTCCACTTTTATATTTACATATCTCCTATCTTTGATATTGAGCACTTTAACCCATAAATATAATAGCTGGCCACTCGTATTCGAGGATACCCGTCAACTAGGTCGGCTAGCTAATCCCTATTGCGGACGCTTCCTCAGGCACAACACCTAGAGAGCCCACCTGTGGTTTACACTGAGCAGACTATAGAGCGTGTTATCTTGCGTGATCAATTATTTTGAACAAGGCCAGCACGCTCAAGCCCTCGGCCACGATGACTTGTTTGTGCTAGCACAGCTATCGACGGACCTCAAGAGTTCCGTCTACCCAATTTCACTCACAAGTCTTGTATATGCCACATGCCTATCCAGACTACTTACGTTACACCTATCAGATCACAGCGACCACAGAACTCATTTAAACACATACACACAAACCTACCAGGCTCCATCTAAAGCATACAAATGGTAGTAAATAAAAGTATAATAACCTCATCTATATGTAAAAAAATATTAAAAATAATGGAAGTCTTAGTAATAAAAAAGTAAAAGCCAACACACAATAATATTAACTGTGAACACGGCCAAAATGTGCTGACCGTGTTTGGAAAATAAAACATCCCTATAACTCTAGATACATACACACAACCAGTTAAAAAGTAAATATAAAATCATCGTTGATAAGGGCTAAAAGTATAGCAGAAAGCGCTCGGGATTACAGAACATTTGGACAGTTTCTACACACTCTGTGTGCAGATAAGAAAACACTTGTTTGAACACAAGAAAAATGAAATGAAAAGCTTAATCGTAGTACCTTGTCTGTCTTCTTTAATGAAACATGTATAAAAGACGGATTGCTGCAAAAATAGCCACAATATATATATATATATATATATATATATATATATATATATATATAATGGACATTAAGTAATGTGTGGGCATTAAAAGCCGTCAAATGATTATCTCTTGCTTAGTCACTAGTACTTTTCATTCAATGAGGATCGAACTCACTACTTAGTTGTAACTGTTAAACAAACTAGAGTAGCAATTACCTCACGATGGTTACGAAAAATTGAAAGTTGTAAACACTGTATTGCCCTGCAGTTTGATGTTCCTGCAATGATGAGTCTTTGACATCATGTCTCCTTATATTTGACAAGAGTTGGACTGACCAATGCTCGTTCTTGTGATTTCACAGTCCAGAGTTTACTCTGGATTATGGTAGGGTAGGCTCTTTTATAACCGGAGTATAAGTTAGAACACGCCAGTTTATACCGTCGGCTTGATCTTGTATCCAGTAATTGAATGTCTTTTCTGATCGCTTCCTTTACGATGCTGGCGTTGATGACTACATTTATCACGAACGTGCAGGTTCAGGACTAGAAGCTTCCAATTTCAGCAAGGCTTGCTCCCGACATTCATGCCGTATCGCCGTTTGTCGTTGCAAGAGTTCGTTGAAGGTGAAAGAAACTCGGAGTCGAAGAAAATGCCGATGGCGTGAATTTGTTTAAGATGAACCTCAACTCACCCGGAAGTGACCCACACACTTGATTTCATGACCTTCCTCTGCGGCACACATGAAATGAGACATGTAGTATCCGGTTATAAAACTGCAACCGACTGCCGCTGGTATAATTTCGTGTCGTTCATTCTGTAGCATGTCCATCACACAAGTATAAAATGGGTTCTTCTTTAATTAATTTGAATTCATGTGCCGTTTCACCTCATTACACAGGGGATCACCTATCTCCACAATCTCATCTACTTTGTAGCTCTTAATAAATTTTGTCCTTTTGTTAATTCTCCCAAACCCTATCCCGCCATTTATTTACTCGAGCTCATTACGTTATTTTCCAAGATCCGTCTTGCTTTTAATCTGTCCTGTGAGTATCAGATTTGCCAAACCCTCTTTTCTCATTGTGGCATAGAGATTTCAATAGTCTTTTCCTGATGTTAAGTATATTTCTTTTTTGCTTTCCCCTTTCACTAAAACTTCGTCGTTGTTCGGTCCATTGTATCCTCAGCATTCTTCCCGAGAACCACAATTTTGTTGTTTCCAGTCTTTTCTTCATCTTTGAGGAGATTGTCCAGCATTCACTGCAATGCAATGGGGACAGATATCACGTGACAGGTCAGTACTTTTTTCTTTAAGTTTATAGTTTACCTTTTTATTTGAACTTAAAAACTTAATCATTGTAAATATTCGGTTGATGAAGAGAATATAACCTGTGCCAGTATCCAATTACCTATATATGTTATACAGTTTATGTATATCATTGTATCCACAGACGATAGTCAGGAATAAGACGGATCACGCAATGTCATTTGTCCGCAGGGATTCCGTGTGGTCATTCCGGTTTCGGCAATTTTATTCCGATTCCTTGGTTTCCACATTAGATTACCTCGGTCACAATGATTGAAGAGGGGACATTTTTGTAATTGATCACTGTTGTTTCTGTGTAGGCCGTCTACAGGCCACAGTTTGATATTGATTCTCAAAACATTTGATACGCCTATTTGTTTACATGGCATCTGTACTAATTGAACAGATATAGTTCTTTTTTTCGAAACATGGATACCTGAATAATGTTGACAATATGAAGTAGACTAGCTCTAATCAAATCCCGGGCAATTATTCTCTGCCAGGCTAAACAATGCCCTGGTATGTTTTAGGATGGTGTTAATCTGGATTACTACAGCGGCGAAACTCTTCCTACTTATTTGACTCAATCTTACATTACTGATAAAATATTTGTTTTTATTTCTTCATACAGCTGACGTTTTGGCATGCGATCTCACCAATACTGATAGCGTCGTTCCATCACAGTTTAAAAAAAAAATATTACGTAATAATTGAAGACGGGGAAATTGCACGAAACCGATTGGTTGACTTAGTCAGTATTCTGGGTAACAATAAGCGATAGCTAGACGTATATTTCCGCAGAACGCTACAATCACCGCGGTTATATTTCGGAAAGAGTCTGAGAACTTCCGGCACCAAGCCATGTTGTAGCATTAATGGCGAAAATGGTAAAGGAAGCAATATCGGCGCGTTTATCCCCACTGCATCTGACACAGGAAAGATTAGAGATAGAAAATAAAAGGCAAAAACAACAACAAAAAAACCCTTTCAAATTTTGACAGTTAAGTTCAAATATAGTATTGGTAACTTCGTAGCATCCCCACAAAAGAAACTGAAATAGATGAATTGAGTACCGTATGTCATATGTAATTATATGAATATTGTCCGAAAATAGTTGTTTGAAAAGAATTATTCGTAAAGAATTTTTCGAAAAACATTTGTTCGATTTGTAAATTGTTTTAATAAAAATTAATCGAAAAGACAAAACATTTTTTAGTGCAATAAAAACGTCAAAATGAAAAGATGAAATAAACAAATGATAATTATTCGAAATACAAATATCGTTAATAAAATAATTTATCCACCGCAAGGAAAGTTGGCTCCCTCTGCCAAGCCAGGAAATTTCTCTCCCCGGAATCTATCCTTCAAATCTACAAATCAACCATTCGCCCTTGCATGGAGTATTGCTGCCATATATGGCCTGCAGCCCCTTCTATTTGCCTCGGGGTTCTTGATAAGATCCAGAGACGGGTATGCAACGTAATTGGCCCTGATCTGTCATCTCGCCTGCAGTCGCTCACTCACAGACGCGCCGTCGCCTCGCTCTGTCTTTTCTACAAATACTTTCACGGTAATTTCTCTGATGAGCTGCTTTCACTGGTTCCCAGGCTTCATGAATTCAAGCGTCCTACGAGGCCACATCCCGCTCCCACCCTTTCACTGTTGAAACTGTTCAGTGTGGACGTCTCTTCTACTCCAATAGCTTCATGTCTCGCACCTCTCGCCTGTGGAACTCCCTTCCTTATTCCTGTTTACCTGACAACTATAATCTATTCAAATGTAACGTCAATCGACATCTCCAGTTGCCTGGATCTATCCCCTATCTTTCTCTTCATCCTTTCCTCTTTTACTCCTATCTGCTCTCGCTCCAAATCTTCTGTAAACCCTTGCCTTGACCTATCCACTATCCTTCTCCACATCCTTTCCTCTAAGACTTCTACCTGCTCTCGCTCCAAATCTTATGTAACCCCTTGCGTGGTAGTGGCTTCCAATCTTGCTTGGGGTGAAAAGCTTAAAAAAGAAAAGAAGAAAAAATCCTTATAACTTTAAGTTATATCATATTGCAAGCAAATAGTCAACAACTGAAAATTACTCGCTAACGGATGCCACTTATTTTTTAAGTTTTCTATTTACGTCGCAGTATTTCTTGGGGCTCTTGATATTTTGGCAACATGCTTTTAATTTTGCAATATGAATTTCTTGCAAGAACGTCCATATTGTGGGATAATGAGATGACACTTCCTGGAAAAAAAGCCCCATGTGATCCTTCAAGGGCATTGTTAGTTCTAGGTAAATCCGTATTGACTCTCTCAAAGCAAGAGCACGTACGTATTTTACACATGAGTATTTCGAATAATTATAATTTAGTATAATTGTCCTTTCGATTAATTTTCATTCAATTAATCCATCGAGTCAGAAACCATAACGGAAGGCACTAGACGGCCGTTTCGTCCCATATTTGGGGCTCATCAGCAGTGCGCATTCGCTACCGAGAATTGAAACCCTGACAGTTGCGTTATCAAGCAAACGTCATACCAACTGTTCAACGGGCCTCGGTGACGAAGAGGTAGCAAATCAGAGTCGGTATAGCGCCGCTCGCTCACATATTCCGTGGTGGAACTCAACTGAGATTCTCTGTAACCATAGGACGGTGCCCCTGGAGCCACGACTACTATCACCAAGCCGCTCAACCTTGAGCATTAGAAGCCGGTTCAAGCAATGATATATAAATGATAGAAATTATTAGGAGGATTTGATAATTATAATTAAGTAATTCATTGAGTGTGAAAGAAACCTCAACAGAATGCAGAAAGCACTGGACGGCCGTTTCGTCCTATATTTGGGACTCATCAGCAACCCGGACAGTTAAGTTATCAAGCAAACGTCATACCAACTGTTCAACGGGCCTCGGTGACGAAGAGGTAGCAAATCAGAGTCGGTATAGCGCCGCTCGCTCACATATTCCGTGGTGGAACTCAACTGAGATTCTCTGTAACCATAGGACGGTGCCCCTTGAGCCACGACTACTATCACCAAGCCGCTCAACCTTGAGCATTAGAAGCCGGTTCAAGCAATGATATATAAATGATAGAAATTATTAGGAGGATTTGATAATTATAATTAAGTAATTCATTGAGTGTGAAAGAAACCTCAACAGAATGCAGAAAGCACTGGACGGCCGTTTCGTCCTATATTTGGGACTCATCAGCAACCCGGACAGTTAAGTTATCAAGCAAACGTCATACCAACTGTTCCAACGGGCCTCGGTGACGAAGAGGTAGCAAATCAGAGTCGGTATAGCGCCGCTCGCTCACATATTCCGTGGTGGAACTCAACTGAGATTCTCTGTAACCATAGGACGGTGCCCCTGGAGCCACGACTACTATCACCAAGCCGCTCAACCTTGAGCATTAGAAGCCGGTTCAAGCAATGATATATAAATGATAGAAATTATTAGGAGGATTTGATAATTATAATTAAGTAATTCATTGAGTGTGAAAGAAACCTCAACAGAATGCAGAAAGCACTGGACGGCCGTTTCGTCCTATATTTGGGACTCATCAGCAACCCGGACAGTTAAGTTATCAAGCAAACGTCATACCAACTGTTCCAACGGGCCTCGGTGACGAAGAGGTAGCAAATCAGAGTCGGTATAGCGCCGCTCGCTCACATATTCCGTGGTGGAACTCAACTGAAATTCTCTCTAACCATGGACTCGATGAATTACTTAATTATAATTATCAAATCCTCCTAATAATTTTTATCATTCATATATATATATATATATATATATATATATATATATATATATCGAGAGAGAGAGAGAGAGAGAGAGAGAGAGAGGGGGAGAAAGAGTGAGAGTGCGATGGGTAAATTGTCGCGAGTTGATATTTTTAATTTCGCGCATGCGTTGTTTGTTTTTGATTTTGTCGACTGCAGACTATTGTAGGGTCAGTTGGGCATCGTCTGCGAGAAAAAGAACCATGACGCATTCCACTACGTCAGAAATTTGGAAACGGTATACTGAACTGCTTAGCATTCGCTCCGGAAGCTCTAATAGGAACATTTCAGAGTGTTTGGGTGTCAATCTGAGGACAGTGCAGAGGATTCGAAAACAGTTGATGGTGACTACGAAGGTGTTTGGAGTGATCACTAGTAATAGCGATGTTATGCCTCTATTCATTTTCCCAAAGGGCCTCAGAATCAACATAGAGGCATACATCAAGTGCCTTGAGGAGGTAGTGCTACTCTTGGTCAAGAGGGGGGCTGCTGGAAGACCCTATATCTCTCAACAGGACTCTACACCATGCCCCACAAGCAGGAGGACTCAGTCATGGCTATCAGACAATTTCTGCGACCACATCACTCCTTACATCTGGTCACCTAACTACCCAGACTGCAAACCCCTTGATTATTATGTATGGGGTGCAACTGACCAACAAAACTCCTTGTAAGACGAAAGATGAACTGAAACTAAGTATTATGGCAGCATTCACCAACTTAAACAAGGAAACCGTCAAGAAGAGTTGCAGGAGATTTCGAAGTCGTCTGGAGGCCGTGGTAAAAGCCAATGGTGATTTTATTGGATAAATTTACTCTTTAGTACTTCAAGATATTTTTATGTAATTTTTTATAAATATATCTGTTAAAAAGAGATGTTAGTATTATTCCCATTTTTGCGTAATTTAAACGACAATTTATACATCGCACCCTTCATATATATATATATATATATATATATATATATATATATATATATATATATATATATATATATATGATTATATTAAACATATAAATAAAAACTAGTAATAATAAAGAAAATATAAAAAATAAAACAAGTTAATTTCTTTGAAACTTATCAAAATTATTATTTGTAATTATCTACATATATGAAGATTTTACAAGGCTATTTCTGATTACATGTTTCAGCGTCCTCAGATGCTTGCTATGGGTTGAACTTCAAATCCTCATTTGATCATCCAAGCCATAATGATTGTAAAGAAATAAAAATCCTCTTTAATATATATTCCGATCTTTGGAGCTTTTGATGCAACCTAAATTTAGTAAGATCGTTTTTGAACATTAAAAGCCAAAAATATGGAAATCAGTCAAACATGTGACAAACAAACATAGATTTTGTTATTTGCCAAACTTACAAGAAGACGTAATTCATGGTTTCTAGCAAAAGGAACAGCTCAGCATTCAAATTACAAATTGAAGATAACCATAATCAAACCAGTACAAACATTTAAATATGTGAGAAACGTTTCATCACAGGACGGAATGTGTCATACTGAAATCCGAAGGTGCCTTGGGATAGCAAAAGAAGCTTCCCAGAAGCTAAGCAAAGTATTAAGAAACAGAAAAACACGTTAGAAATGAGTACTACTCTGTTATGTAATATCGCTCTTCTTATATAACAGTGAATGCTGGAGAATCTCTTCACAGATGAAGAGGCTTGAAACAACCAAAATGTGGTTCTACACAGGGATGTTGAGAATATGATGGACCCAACATATGAGCAAGGGTGAAGTTTTAGAGAAAATAGAAACAGAAAAGGACACTTATACATAACTTCAGAAAAAAAACAGGTGAAATTTCTAGAGTACATAATGAGGAAAGACTGCTTAGGAAATTTGATACTCACAAGACTGATTGAATGCAAGCGGGACAGAGGAAAACAACGCATAACCTACCTAGCGATCTTGAGCAAATGGATGGCGGAGCAAGGTTTAGGAGAGATAGCGAAAAGTCAAAATTTATTAAGAGCTAAAAAGGACAGGAAATTGTGGAGAGTCATTATCCCTAATCTTCTGAAGAAACTTCGGCCACAATGATGGCGATGATCTACGGAATTATTAAGCTCACTCATAATAATGTACGAAACGATAAAATTTGCTACTTACGATTTACGAGTGGATAGCTTTCACCAGTAACTGACGCAATACAATCTTCATACGCACATTCCTAATTAAATTTAACATTGTACTGTACTACGCTTAAATCGACTGAGCAGAACAATCTTTCCCCATATGCCTCGCCAAATTGTACTGTACTAATATTAATCATATCGACTGACGCAATACAATCTTCCTATTTATATTCATCCTCGCATTGTACTGCACGACAGTTAATGTTATCGACAGACGCAACACAATCTTCATATCCATATTTCTCGCCCTATTGTATTGTATTACGCTTAACAGCATCGACTGACGCAACACAATCTATCTATACTCAGCGCCACTTTATACTGTACTATATTTAATATCGACAGACACAAGACAATATTCTTAGCTATATTCCTCGCCATATTTTACTGTATTACGCTTAATCATATCGACTGACGCATCTCAATTTTACAACCCATATTCCTCGTCACATTTTACTGCACTACGCTTAATCATATTGACTGACGCAATACAATCTTCCTACCCATATTCCTCGTCACAAATCTTCGTAATCTCATTTTTCTTTATCTGGTCTTGTGTTGTGTCAAACTTAGTAAACAGTGAATACAGCCTTGTGCCAAAATCAACAAATTCTCTTACCAAAAGGAATCATTAGATTCTACCAACATTGGATGACAAGTCTTCAGTTTCTTCTCTAAATTCTTTACTCTCTCGTCTCATTTTCTCCTCTCGGCTATTTGTCTTTGATTCGGATTCAGAATCTATCCCCACCCAAATTGAGAATGTCTATCTGCACACTTCATTTATTTTACGCATTAAGATAACTTGTATCTATTTCGTGATAAGAAATGGGAGATGACAAAAGCTAAAATATATCATCCAATATCAGGACGCCTCGTTTTGGTCTCATGGTTAGTAAGCTAGTCTCGCAGATCAATTTCTTCTTAGTAGGGAGTTTTATCTTTGCTAACTACCCAGTATTTTTAGCCTTGTGCCAGATCTAAGCTATGATTACTAAATATCGCATCCAACCATAAAAGTTAAATCAGTTAAGATTTTGATCAAAATTAATGACCCAATAGAACGGTAATTTTTCTAACATGTGTGCCTCATTTTGCATTACAACGACAATGGGTTCGATCCTCACAGAGTACACCCATTGTTGCGGCTTTGGTATCAAACTTGAATTAGTAAGTAGAAGGAAGAGCCATAAGGTCGTTATCTCGGAATCTATAAGTATTATTGTGCGTTCGATCCATAGTGAGTATTCCATTATTGTAGATATGTGTCGGACTAAGGTAACATTGATAAATATTTTGTGGCCTGCCTTGTGGCTGAAGTTGTTGCCTATTTCTTGCTGTTATCAGGGGTTGGAGTTAGAGCCAATGTGAAATTTGACTTAACTCAGAGCTCAATGGAGAAAAGACTTTTATCATTCAACACCACCAAAACTAAACTAGTAACATTTCATTATCACCAAAAAGACCTTGAATCTGCACCATTCCTGACGTGTGATCATACCCTCAAAGAGTCTCCTTGCCTAGCACGCCTACTGGGTCTAAAGCTTACCCCGACTTCAAATGGGACGCGTATATTAGTGTCATCGCAAAAGATGCTTGAAGATGATCGGTTCCTTGTATCGCTCCAGAAAATACCAGACTCCTGGTACCATTGCTCTGTCTGTAAAAGAGACAGATCAGACCAAGAATGCAAGCATATCCAGGCTGTTGCTTCTCAGCTTTCATTGTCCATCCTCGACAGAGCTCAAAAACGATTACGTGGCCTCGTGAGTGATGAAATATTCTCTACTCTGTAGCCCTTATCCCACAGACGAAACTTTGCTAGCCTTTCATTCCTCTATCACGACTACTATAGCCAATGTTCATGCGAGTTACATTCCTAAATTCCACCAGTTCTGACCTTCATAGATAGAACTCGCCCTGCCATGTTTACGCTGACCAATAATCCACATTAGTTTTCCACTTAGACAACTTCTTCCGCAGAACTCTTACTTTGCAGAACAAACTCCTGAGTGGATGCTTCCCTGACGACAACAATTTTGGTTTTCTCAAGTCCAGCGCCAAACGATAGCTATCCTACATGTCCTCATCATGAGTACTTCCTCCTTCCTTCCTTCTTCTCTCTCCCTTACGAAAATCTCATTCAGTAGACCTCTATTTTGAGTGGCCCTCGGGCCTTTCATTCAGTGAACTAACAGTAAAAAAAAGAAAAGAAAAAAGTGGGGAAATTTTAAAGTGTAAGTGGGGAAATTTAAAACTCTTACCAGATGGCCGGTTGGCAGTTCTAATCTATGTTTTGTACATAGTGTCGCGAACTAGTGCGAATGAATCAGATCAGCACTCATGTGACCAGATATAATTTTGTAGAACATCACTGTCATGATTAAGCGTAAAACAGTACAATATGGCGAGGAATATAGATAAGAAGACTGGTTAACAGCTAACAAATAGAATAAATAATCTATATTATGAAAGAAGAGATGATTCTCTGTCCGTCAAAAGTGTCTGTAAAGGACTTGGCATGCGCCTATGTAATGTATGTCAGAGTTGTGTGGGAATAATTTACGTGTATTTGAGCCATTTAATGTGTGCACAAGTACACACGCATACATACACATAATTCAATTAAATTCTCCTTCCACTCAATTGGACAACACCTACCATGAGCTGAGCAATAATATTATAAATTAAGAAACAAGAAATCAATCCGTTTTTGAGCTTTAAAAAATTCAGACACTTATAAGATTTTATTAAACTTTTTGTAAATTCTTCGCTAATAAAAGAAAAATTTTTGAAACTTTTATTTTCTAGAAATATTTTTAAGTTTGTCGTTGGATGAAAATATACATGCGCACAAGCAAACAAGATTTGAACGAAATGAAATAGGAACTAACGAGGACTAATTTCTCTTTCGGTCTGGCAACAACATCTGCATAACTGGAAAAAAACTATAAGACGAAATATATGACACTTAGAAGACATTTGACTTTTTTATTTAATTATTTAAACTTAGAATATTGTCCTCATCTTTGTTGTTATTATCACAACGTTTCGGCCGTTGTGATTCCGGCCTTCTTCAGGTCCGTGTCGATCTGGGTACCCTTCAAGGAATTTCGAACTGAACCGTTTATTTAATGTAAATTATGGCACGCCCTGTTTACACCGTATCTAAGTTTGCACGAACCAATCTAGGGATGGAATTCGCAATTACCATGTCATCGAATTAATGAACCAACGCTTTAACCCATTATTGCCCCTGTATCTAAACTGATTATATATATATATATATATATATATATATATATATATATATATATATATATGTGTGTGTGTGTGTGTGTGTGTGTGTGTGTTTCATTGAATACGACATACAAGGTGTTTTGATTTAGTTTTTATACAATTTCTCATGTCATTTAATAATTTTTTTCTTTTAGGAAGATAAATTATATAAAAACTGTCCAATTATTCTTTTTATTCGAGCGCTTTCGGCTATACATTTAGCCATTTTCAAGGATTAAACACTACGACATGTTTGACACGAAGACTCACACTACACCTTTCTGACCATAGCTCAATTAGGTCTCATTTAAATACTCATGGAGACCTACCGGACAATATTCGTAACATGTTGACAACACAAATATAATAGCATCATCTACATGCAAAAACGCTAAAATAATGGGAGCCTTACTAATAAAAACAAACAAAAAATAACAATACACAATAATATAAACTATGAACATAATCACAATATCTTGACTTTTGTCTTGAAAATCAAAACTAAAAATAAATGAAATACATACAAAAATCTATTTCTTGTTAACAGTTAATATATTTCAACCTTGAAAATGGGTAAATGTATAGCCGAAAGCGCTAGGATAAAAAGAACAAATGAATAGTTTTTATATAATTTAGCATCCGAAAAGAAAAAAACTTGGATCGTATGATATATATATATATATATATATATATATATATATATATATATATATATATATATGAAGAAATATAGTCTTAAAGTGTGCTATATTTATGGGATAAAGTGCTCAATATCAGAGATAGAGCGTGTGTAAATATAAAAGTGAACATAGAAGTCAACACTTAGAGGCGACAGTCTGTTTCATGCTAAATGCAATCGTCAGGCAACTAGTGCTGTTATTTTTCTCGGCTATTTATATATACGGGTCATTGGTGCAATGTGGGTAGTCTATTTTGGCGGTTATTTTTACCGGAAGTCGTTTATTTGTTTATTTATTTATTTGTGTCAAATTATTTTGCTTCTTTTTATTTAATTTTATTTTTATTTTTTATCTTATATATTTATTTATTTTATTTTGATCGATGTTTTTATTAACGTAGTAAAAATTTGTTTATATAGCTTATTGTGGGTAGTCTATTATGGCCGTTATTTTACCGGAAGTCGTTTATTTGCTTATTTATTTGGGTCAAATTGTTTTGCTTGTTTTTATTCATTTTAATTTTAATTTTTTATCTTATATATTTATTTATTTATTATTTATTATTTTTTTTATTTTGGTCGGTGTTTTTATTAACGTAATAAAAATTTGTTTATATAGCTTATTTAATAGTTTTGTTTTTGTTTGGGAAGATAATTAAAGCTATTTGTTGAATTTTGGGGTTGATTGTTGTGGTTTGTTCTGACTATTATTTTGGTGGGAACAGTTTTTAATTTATTTCTTTGGATTGATTATCTTTATTTGTTTTTTCTAAACGGCTAGTTTATCGGTATCGGTTGTTAGTTTATTTATATATTTGGATGTATTTAGATCAATTTATTATACTTGTTATTTATTTGTTACACTGTATATTTTCTCTTTTTGGTTTTCGATTTTTAAGTAACGCAGTATATTATTTTTTCTTCATTTTTTATCGTTATATAACAGTTATAGCTATTTTTCGTCCGATTTTTTGTTTTGATTTTTTATAGTCTAATTCTTCTGGTCAAATAGTTTGATAATTTGTTTATTATTTACTTTATTTATTGATTTTGTTCCTTATTTTTTATTCTATTTCGTCTATTCTAACAGGTGTGATTTGGTAATTTGTTTGGATTAATTTATTAATATATATATATATATATATATATATATATATATATATATATATATATATATATATATATATATATATAAACTGACTATATTTTCTAGTAAATGTATGAATTTAAATAGACAAATAAGTTAGATTTGAAATTTGATCATGTTGCCGTCATCGAAGCGACAGTTACCAGACTTGTTACTAACAATATTAAAGTATGGGTAATAACAGAAGAACCATGATGTTTACAATTGATAGCAGCCAGGATAATTCTACCCTCAATAACATGACTTCCAATTTAAAAATTGATGTTTCTCCGCTTATGGCAGAGAATGTTATCATTGTTATTAAATGATTGATGAGTGTCTTGGGTAGCATACTCAGTTGTCAACTGCAAATTATGTAAAAAGAACTCTTTCTTTGATAAAATATAGTAGAAATAGTCAATTGATTTTTAAGGAAATGTCTTTTAATTTCGATATTTATTGATGAAAACAATCAATATTTAAAGGCGTCTTCAGCTCAACACATGACGTTACAAACGCATACTATCTTTTTTTTGTTGCTTTTAGTATGATTGATGAGACAAGTAGCGCTAATTTAAAACCTTTGGATATTTTTCTTGATGTCAGTTAAAATGTAAAATTCCATGGTGGAGAAATTAGCAGGTCGAGTTAGAGAATATATTCACAGTTAGGGGTACCCTGAGGCGGTGTAAATGGTGAGCAAGCTTGTCTCGTTAGAACAATTACGATTGAGTAGTGTGTTCGATCCTCACTGGGTGCCCCCTATTTTCGGCCTTGTGCCACATCCAAGCTACGCTTGGAAAATCACTTTGGTCACCTCGAGGTGGTGTAATGGTTAGAAAGCTTGTCTTGCTAGAACAATTACGACCTAGTGAGTTCGATCCTCACTGGGTGCCCCATACTTTCGGCCTTGTGCCACATCTAAACCGGACTTAGAAAATCACTATATTCACAGTTAAAGCTTCCAGTAAATTCATTTTGTATGCTACAGTGGGCAAGTTCGATTTTCAGATTTTCTGTGATCTTATACCAGAAGTCTTCAGTCCGTGGCTACCAATATGAACATCTGTGGTATTATTGTGACAAACACGTTCCTGAAGCTCAACAAGTGTTTATGTTTGTATCATTCACGACTATGAGATTGTTTTATACTTGATGTCACCAAGTAAATATCCATTATAAGATCCGACTGTTGAAATCGAACCCACAATAGTACATTCGATCTTTCGCAAAAATGAATGTGGCGAATCAATTTCGAATGTACTCACTTTACCCAAAGTATTATACAAAGGAAGAGAAGAATGGTGCAAAGTTATGCAAAACTTGAAAACAAGAAAGGCCTACCAGCCAGTCTTGAAAATCAAGATTCAAATTCTTAGAACCTTTCTCGGATTCAAATAATGATCTCTGGTCTAGGCCGTCCTGGGTAAAACGATAAACTACATCCGACAGCAAGCCCTCTGATCAGGTGGTTTTGAGCAGCGTGGAACTACCTCTTAATTGATGGTGTTCCCAGGTCCATCCCCAACCTGACTCGGGGTGGTAGCACCTGTCAGGGTCCCAGCTATGGGCAAATAGTTACCCCGCTAAATTGGGGTCAAAACGTATAGAAAGTTTAAATAGTTTTAATACCAGCAATAGATTTTTTTTAAATTCGAAGAAATAATTATTATCAGTAATACATTTTGGGACATAATATTATCAGTAATAAAAATCTTGTCGGCATTAAATAACCCATTGAGGTTGATTTGCTGTGAACCAAACCAAACCAAACCAAACCAAAATAAATCAAACCAAACTAAACCAAACCATCTGGTCTAGGTAGGAAGAACGTAACTATATCACCTGTAAAACTGGTCGATCATTTCAAATTTCATTCTTTTGTCTGTGAGCAAGTGACTGTGAGATGCCAGGTTGGGACCTATCACATTGCATATTCGTCTTTGGATTTTGTCGAGAACCTCGAGGGCACCAGACCATATATGGCAATAGTATTTAATGCAAGGACGAATAGTAAATTTTGAAGGATGGACTTAGACGAGAAAAAACCCCTCTGGCACTACACAGAGAACCAGATTTCGATGCTGTAGATGTAGTTACCGATTCAATGGAGTTGTTCCGCCTCAGATCAGTGGGAAACGTGAGACCAAGAAGGCGCAAAGAGACGCCCTCGCGAGGTTGAGTATCAGTCATGACGATAGGAAGCAGGGGGGGATTTTTTAGAAGATTATTCTTAATTATTCAGAGATTTTTTGTTAAGATATTATCAGTGCCGTATTGAGATTTTATGAGGTTCTCAGCTATATCAAGTTGGAAGCTAATTATGAGAAAAAATAGGTTATGTAAGTTTTTATAAGGAATATTTTGATAGTCAAACCATGATTTTTCATTTTTTTCGTCTTGTGTCTAAATTCATTCCTGAATATTTTCATAGAAGTTCTTAGAATCTCTATGATAATATTCAGGAATTAATTTAGACACGTGAATAGTTATTTAACAGTTCTAAAAAAATCTGAATCGTTCATTTCCTGCCACTGGTAAGTGTTTGAGTACAATTATAAACTGATCTTGAAGGATGATTGTAAAAAAGCGAGCAAGTCTATTAAACTTAGGTGTGTGATGCAGCACACTCCTCCATGTTGATTTGACAAGGAACAGAATTAAGCTCTGCTTAATAAATATTACGCATTAACATTTTGCTTTCCGTTCAGCACATTTTTATTAGAATTAGCGGTTTATATTACAATAAATATTTATGACGGGATGGAAGTTTTAATGTTTGCGTTCGTTATATCAATTTTGAGGGAAAAATCATTTATATTTGCTAATAAAAGAATCGAATTCAATTCGATTAACACCAAGCAGACCATTAGACCTGAAGATTTCGCATTTGTTTGAAATGAAAGTTTTTCATTCTGTCAAAGGTTTTATGATAACGTATCTAAAAGGCACGAAATATATTCGTATCCACTTCGGCTTGGATTAATGCTACTCTAGAAAGTCGTTAATAAATATTACACTATTTACATTATTCGGACTGTTGTCCACATCTTTGTCGCCATATTTATTACAACGTTTCGGCCGTTGTACGCTCCGGCCTTCTTCAGGTGGTTGGAATGTCGAACTGAACCCTTTATTTCGCTAACTGGGGTAGACTGTTCTAGTTCCACGTGCCATGTTTAATGTATGTCAGTTATCAGTTATCTCCTGTTAATTCCCCTCTGGAAGTTCTCTACCGTTTAAACCGGGTATTGAACTCACACTCTTTGGGTCCTGTCACTGGATCTAACTACATAACGCCTCATCTCAGAAATATAGACTGATACTAGTAAATATTACTAGTATAGTTAATCTAACGCGCATCGCGTGTTCTAAAGTTATAGCCTTATGCTAACCAGCCTAATGTAAAAAATTCGATTTCTTTCGTAGTAAGGTGTGGAATTAAGCTACCTTATCTGTCAACTAACTTTGCTTAACGCCGCTAGGTAGCGTTCTGTTCGGGACTACAAAAGAAACAGGTATAAACACTCCCCCATTTCTTACGCATTCAGATCCATACAATGCGGGAGGCACAGTGCGTTCCCCCTCTCTCTCTCTCTCTCTCATACACACACGCAGAGTACAACTAATCCCTATAGACGTTATCTTTCCTCTTCAGAGACGCGTCTGTACACACGTAAATATAATTTCCTCTTTCCCTTCTCTTGTGAGCGATGCTTTTCTTTATATTGAAAATCATCCTCACGCTTTTTATACGTTGAATTCACCGATTTGAAAGTTCTATGTCCTTCCGTCACAATTCTTAAATACCCTCATCAGTTACAAAGTAACACCTCCCCGCTACAGACTAGCCGCGTTAAGCTAAGTTCATTGGCAGACATGGTGGAGCAATCCCACGAAGGTAATATTGAAAATGAGAGATTATCAAGAAATAATTCTCTATATTTCTGAAGTGAGCTATTGTAACTATTTACACGATTTAAATTGTCTTCATCATTATTGCCATATTCACGACGTTTCGGCCGTTGCACTCTCCGGTTTTCTTCAGGTGATATTAGTTGAAATTTTAATTCGAACCCTTTATTTAGACCACGGGCACAGGTTATTCCACGTGCTATTCCTTTGAATACCTCAGTTTCAGCTAACTCCTCTTGGTAACTAAGCTCTCAGCTGCATGCAGGTATTGAATTGGCAACTATTTGTATCAAGTCGCATTTGGAATACACAACCAATGTTTTTATCCTTGTGTCCTTGGGGACATCAGTGAGTGAATCTTTGGGACTTATAAACCTAATGTCTCAGTAAGCATTTTTAGCCAGGGCTCATATTGCAATTTTTGGTTATTGTTGCTTTTCTCTAGCTAACCGTATTACTTGTTCACATGTTGTATTCATGCCTATGCGTGTCTGGCTTAGGAGATTTTTATAGCTTAGCATATGTGCTGATTCCTTAAGTTTTCGTATTTTCCAGTGATTTTCTCTGTTTATCATTTCAACTTCATCTGACAGAGGGCGATGATCTCTTTTTCCTTTCATATACAGTCAGCCATACCTGTTTTTTTATTTATTTCCCCCCAGTGTTCCCGAAGTCTTATCTTAAAGGAGAAACCTGTTTCTCCTATATAATTTTTCTCGCCAGGGTCGATCCTTCAAATCTACAAATCAACCATTCGCCCTTGCATGGAGTATTGCTGCCATATATGGTCTGGAGCCCCTTCTGTTTGCCTCAAAGTCCTCGATAAAATCCAGAGACGAATATGCAATGTAATTGGCCCTGATCTGACATCTCGTCTGCAGTCGCTCTCTCACAGACGTGCCGTCGCCTCCCTCTGTTTTTTAACAAATACTTTCACGGTAACTGCTCCGATAAGCTGCTTTCGCTGGTTCCCAGAATTCATGAATTTAAGCGTTTAACTAGGCTGTCACCTCGCTCTCACCTTTCACCGTCGAAACTGTTAAATGTAGCCATCTCTTCTACTCCTATAGCTTCATGTGTCGCACTTCTCGCCTGTGGAAGTTCCGTCCCTTTTCCTGTTTCCCTGATAGCTATAATCTCCAACTATTCAAATGTAATGTCAATCGACGTCTCCAGATGCCTTGATCTATCCCCTATCTTTCTCTTCACCCTTTCCTCTATCACTCCTATTTGCTCTCCCTCCAACTCTCTGTAAGCCCTTTCGTGTCAAAATTGAGCAGAGTAGGGTCGATAGCTGAAAGACATATTTTGCCCAAATCCCTGTAAGCTGATCCACTTGGATACTGCGGAAGGATCAATCAAACAATAAACAAATTTTGCTCAGTAGCGTCTCAGTGCCGACTAAGTGACCCCAGGGAGATTGCCTGTTCACGCAAGCATATTAAGATCTCTTCTGGTTGTCAAGACCTCTTTACAAGATCTAGATCCGACCGAAAATGGAGCACTGCTGCCATGTATGGACAGGAGCTGCCAATCTCTATAGTATCCAAAAACGTCTCCGCGTCCTTGTGGGAAACGAATTATTTTCCACCTCACAATCCATTTCTCATAGACGAAAGCTGGCAAGCCTCTCGCTCTCGTTAGTTCCATGGAAAATGTTCAGAAATTGCATCACAGTTCACGTCTAAGACCCGCCATGCTACGCACATTGAATCACCTTCATTCACTTCGTATCCTAGGGAGATGTATGTCCGACTCGAGCAGCTTCCCACGAAGAGCTGCTTTGTAGAACTGACTTCAAATAGAAAGCATTACCGATCACTACAATCTGTTCAAGTGTCGTGTCAACCATAAACTCTGTCTTTTATTCTGTAACCCTCTACTTCGAGTGGCTCTTGGGGCTTGTACAAGATGAACATCACTGTGAATATATATATATATATATATATATATATATATATATATATATACACAATCAGTTCACAAGATATTCAAAATGGTTGGATAGTTTCCGGACACACCCCATAAACCTTTTGCTAGTGATTTTTTTTAGGACATCTTGAGAGTTGTTAAAACCTATTTAAGGAAGCATCTTTTATACGTAATAAAAACGACTTTACTGTTTCAGACTCGATGCTTAGAATGTCATTTAACAATGCCTGTGTGAATAGCTAATCCAAGCCCCAACTGAACGGAGTTTCGATTAACGGAAATTCGTTAATGGAATTCATGAACAAATATGTGAAGGTGAATATTAGAAAATTGGAAATCAAAAATGCAGCAAAAATTATATTTAATGTTGGACATATATATATATATATATATATATATATATATATATATATATATATATATATATATATTGTTTATCTGACGAGCTCTTAAAACTGAAAATAAATTTTCTTCGAAATTTTCCCGATCAGATTTGTTAAAACTTACTCTATCTCAACTAGCATATGTTTAATAACTTTTCAATTAAATCGAGTCAATTTGGAGATAAAACTACCTCCTTAGAAGATAGAGATGTTTTATTTAAATATGATAACCATACGGAATCTAATATAGATAAATAATTTTCAGAAAAATATCTACTAATTTCACGAAAGACGGAAGAATCAATCGGTTAAAATGCAACGGTAAAAATCTAAAGAAAACGAGGTTTATTAGTTAGGTAAACACATGAAATGATAATAGCTCATCTTAGAATATCAGAAAAGTTTCCTAAAATCGCTACAAACAGAAAGGGGCCAGAATGTAAAACAATTCGTCGACTATAACGTGATTCCAAATACCAGGGTGTTTCAAAAGAAAAGAGACAAAAAACAAAATTAAATTAGATTTAACTAATTAAAGGAATTTAAATTAACAGAAGAAAACTTGACACTTAGATTTTAAATTGCACCAGTTTTTATCATGCTACCTTTTGCAGTTCATGATATGAGTTCTAAGAATGTGACATAGACTTTTGATACACCCTTTTAATATTTAACAGCCCCCCCCCCCACGAGTGATGTATGTTGCATAAGGCCGAGTTTACTGTGGGTTCTCCGAGCCCGTAGGCTCGGCCAAAAATGTTCCCGTAGAACCTGCATAAGCGGGTTTGGGTCTGTCTACCTCCCCGGACGAAACTTTTCCCCTTCGGCAAAGCCTCGTCCGGGTTCCTCTCTGCCAAAGAACTATGTTTTAATTTTGGTTATTTTAATGATGCTTGCAAACTGGTTAATGTTGTAATAGAAAGAGAATTCCGGAGGATTATTCTTGTTTCAAATTTCTGTCTATAGTTCAGTTCGACATTCCAACCACCTGAAGAAGGCCGGAGCGTACAACGGCCGAAACGTTGTGATAAACATGGCGACAAAGATGAGGACAATAGTCCGAATAATGGAAATATTGTTTCAAATTGTCACCAAGTTTACAAATGGAGCTGCTGATCTTCCCACCGCTGCTCTATTACAATGTTTTAGCGTACTGCATCGCTGTTTGGTATGCCAACTGATCGGCAGCGGATAGAAGAACCCGCCAAAGAATTATAGATATTGTCCTGAAAATAATCGGCTGATCGCTGTTCTCTTTGGAGGACGTTTCTAATTCTCGTTGTAGCAACAGATCCGAAAACATAATGAAAGACAGTGCGCACCCCCAGGTGCCAGCTATTTGAACCCTTACCACCAGTTTTAGTTCCAGGACAAAGCGTTTGGGGGTCAGCTTTTATTGTTGGGCCCTGTGTAAAATGAATGTTGCCACACGATGACAAGTTTTAACGTATTTTAAACGTATTACTTTTCTTTATTCGGTGATATGCGTGTTTTTTTGTGTGTTGATGAACCTGAAAACTGCTGTTCAGTTTCATTGTACGTTGCACAGGAACAAGAATAATAAATAAATAAGTGTTTTCATCTTGAACCGACACTCGACCAGCCCTGAAATTTGGTACAGGCATCTTACTCGAATTTCTCAG
>OZ038476.1:13653629-13656129 GCA_964036315.1 Acanthosepion esculentum | reverse complement strand
CATAGATAATGTTCGTTCTTTGTAATTTTGACTTTGCTGGTGTGTTGCTATTTTTGGGGGTCAAGGTTAGCTCTTTTAAATTTTTGTAGCAGATAATTAATTAGATTTTTTTTGTTCGGGTCAATTGGGGTAGTGTATTTCTTTATGAGATTTCTAAGTGAAAATTCATCTCGTTTGTAGTTGATATGCATTTTATTTTTGTAGAAAATATTTACGTTATTTTTGACTGTGTTCAATTGACTTGAAATGACGAAATTCGCGTATGAAATCACGAAATGAGTCCCAATCAATGCATTGATAACCGAAAGATATTTTGTTCATAGAGGGTTCTTGACAGATTGGAGAGAGGAAGGAGAAATCTATAGACACCACCGCGTGGACAAAGGGACAGAGCTGCAGAGTATAATTTCGGGAAGAAGGTAAGGAAGAAATCAAGTAGAGAAGCGTTTCCGTCGAAGTTACTTGGGAAACAAATGGGGAATTTTATTATTTAAGTGAGAGATTAAGCAATGGGGAAGTTCGACATCTGGATGCGAGCGAGGTCATTGGCGTTAGAGTGATGATTGTCATGATTGACACTGAAGTCGCCGAACACAAAGATATTTACAGAAGAGCGTAGAGAGAGGCCATATCTACACCCTTGTGCAAATGAATTGAAACGACCGCTTTAGTTTCCTTTCTTTCAACATACGTTCAGTTTTAGACCCACTAGAGTCAAAGAGTGCAATCAATTTCTATTTTTCCCTCAGATTGTCATTTTCAGTGGTGTGCAGTAATATGAATCTATTTTCGGGGTATATGACGAAACTATGAAAAATATTGCATTATCCGTGATGGCATCAGATTTTCTATCACGCCCAGACACTATTGTCTCGACTGTCGATTAGTTGGCCTAAGGAAGCGTACGAAAATTGTAACACTGCACGAGCACAATGGCAAGCCTTACCAGTGAACAAATCAAAGTACTATCGACTGGCCCGGGAACTCTCCTGATTTAAATCTAATCCAGAATCTGTGGTCAATCTGCAAGGAACGACCTCATGGAATGGACCATCGAAGTACTAACGTGTGCACTGGTCATGTTTCATTGGAAAAATACGAAAAAAAGTAAATAATAACGGAATTATTCGTTTTGTTTCAATACGATAAAGCAAGAAGAGATAACTGACTGGTTTTACTAGTGAAAGTCAGAAACACATGTAAGAAGGTCCCGGTGGCTCCAGAAACAGTTCCCTTGCCAGTGAGAAATGCTCATAAATATAGACACCAAAGCCATGCATAGAGTCCTTTCGAAAGGCGGGAAAATAGCCAGGAACAGAAATTTCAGTGGAAGAGATTGAAGGTTTCAGAGCGTTCCAAGATAAATTATTCTACACTACAGGAGTTGTTACTAACACGAATTAGCTGGAGAAAGAAAGGTTGACGGGCTTAGTTGTATTTTTGCGAGCTGGTTTTGATTTCGTTTATTTGTTTCAGTCTTGATATGCTTTTAAAGGTGGAAAAGGATCACGCCAAAGAATATCAACAAATTAGGATTTCTTTTTTTTTAATCATTTCACGCCAAGCAAGGCGATAAATCCACTAAGATGAAGGGGTTGCTGAGGATGAAAGAGTTTAGGAAAAAAATAAGAAAACGTTACCGAGGAGAAAGGACTATAAAAGAACAGGTCTCAAAGAGACAAAAATATTGATTAATGTTGTATTTAAAATAATAAAATTTAATGAAGCCATTTTGTTTTTTTTTAAATTGCGAAATCCTGTTTTATTTTTAAGTATAGTCTCACCAAAAATTTAAAAAAAGGGTCGCGCTACATAATTAAAACTAAAGAAATAAAACATGACTTCGCCAAAAATGAAAAAAAAAAGCAAGAATTGAAGCATATTAGTGACGATTGTTTGAACTAATAAAATTTAGGATCTAAATTCGTTTTGGAAAAAAAAATGAAGGAAGAGGAAATCCAAAGAAGAATTGAAATGATCTGTAAAATAACATTATTAAAATCGGTAAGTATAATGTAATAAATCGGTAAGTATAATGGAACAATTCAGAATGTGTATTAAAAAAATGGCTACTTCAAAATGTGAGTCACTGGTTTGAAAACACATAAACTACAATAATATCTTAATGACAAATGATATGAATGATGATGATGAGAATTGTAAATAGTTCATTCAAATGAAAAGCTCTTTGTCGGGTAGAGGACAACACCTTACTCATCAGATTTCATCAATAGATAAATAAGTTTTCAACAAATAACGAATGGGTTTCATTTACCATCAATCCCCTTTACTGTAGACGGACAAATGACTCCGGCTTTCTTAGCGGCGGAAAGTATACATTGGTGCGTGACGCGTGTAAAATTTCAGTAGCCTAACTTTTTTTTCCAATGTGTCTAGGAAATAAATTATATTTTTGCGCCAACCATCCATTTATTTTCTAAGGTATGTACATTAAACATGTAATCAAGAAGTAAATAATTTAGAAGTAAGCGAAATGGAA
>OZ038476.1:13581129-13648629 GCA_964036315.1 Acanthosepion esculentum | reverse complement strand
TAATTTCTTTCACTGGCCAAGCACTTTTGTACTCGGTACCAGGCATGCAATAGTGTTTAATTGCTAATATGGCAACGATACAAATTGTAGAAACTTGTAAAGACTTCACTGAGAAGGTAAATTTTCAGAGCCAACTATGTATTATACATTATAAAGCTCACATTGTTGAGCGCCTATAGGAGAATCATCTGTGTGCCGTGTCACTTCAGGACGTGGGCGATTATGGCTCTCAAAACTTCCTATCTTTTGTAACTATTAGTAAAGATTTTTACTATCTCCTCTAAGCCCTGTTTTGCCAATCATTTATACAAACTCGTTAGGTAGTTTATGTGCGGCTTTCCTCTGTCTCTTTTGCCTTCAATATGTCCTGTGAGTATCAAATTTTCTATGTTCTCTTTCCTCATAATGTGCCGTGTTTTGGGGGCTTTTTTGATTCTAAGTAATAGTATATTTTTGTTTACACTTTACCCAGAACATCGTCATTGTTCAGTTCATAGTAATCTCAGCATTCTACAGTAGAACCACATTTCTTTTGCTCTAAGACTATTCTTCATTCGTGAAGATATTTTGCAACATTCACTGCCATATAGGAGGACCGATATTAAATAATAGTCTTATGTTATATACTAACGAAATTTTTATGTTCCTTAATACTTTGCTTAGCTTTTGGAAGGCAACTTTTGTGCCTTCGGATTTCGGAGTTTCCTATTTCCTGTTTTGCTTGATTTTGGTGTTTCTAAATACGTAGTTCGAATCTTGGGCTGACAACCATATATTCTGATGTTTAGTCGTTTCTCTCTCGTTTTCCTTTATTACCGTCTGTAGGAGTTCATATTTCTGTGTCTGTTAGCAACATTGTGTCATATTGTTATTGTGGCTGCCAATAATCAGTCCTGTGAGTCTATTTATCACAGAATCGACAACTGTAGTGATTGAATAATTCTGTCTATCCGTATGCAGACGGCTTACTCGCAGTATAGATTTTGTATTATAAATGAATCAAGCTTACCTAGCAGTCGGAATAGTTCTTTACGGCGTAAGAAGAAAAATAAGAAAAGGCATTGGAAGTTTACGCATCTGTTGTTATTTCTAATAATTGGCTATAGTAATAACGAATTCTGTTTAACCATGTATTCTGTTGATGTAAATTTTGCAGACGATAACTTTCATTTCCCAGCGAGAAACCTACACTGAAATTAAGCTAAACACCTGAGATCTGTCTTTTGGACAGTACCTCCCCATTGCACCTGATGTCTAATTTTAATACTTAAAAGAGTTGTGTGCCATATTATCACGTGGATGTATTGCAAACATTTTAGAGATACACTTAAGAGAAAGAAATCAACCTAAATTTCTTTAGGAGGAGGGTTAAAGCTGTGGAGGAGAAAATCTACAAATTCGAAGCCATCATTGTATCATTTCGATCTCGCGATCCCCATTTAGAAAAGTAATAACCCCTGCAAGAAATTCTTGCGTTAAATACTTATTATTCCCTGAATTTTCTGGACTAGTATTACCATCTTTGTATTTTGTATGTTTGATGTTCCCCCTCTTTCTTTAGATGTATGCAATTTCCGGCCGCCGCTGTATGACGATTAAAAATTCGTTTTCCTAATTTACATCAAAATTTCAAGTACATCACGAATATTTGTCATTTGGATTTGTTACCGGTTCTAGTTTAAGTGATGTTGAAATGTGGCCTTTAAATAAATAAAAAGGTTTCTAAAGGAAACGATCGTTTCTCCCGGAGAAGCAATTAGAATTTTTTTGTTGTTGTTTTTGTTGTTTTGCTCTAAGGAACTGTCGCTTACAATTTTGAGCCATAAACAAATTTGTTTTCAGATTTTACTTTTACAGCTTCAGCTAAACAAGCGAATTGTTTGGTTAGCTTGGAGGAAACTTGTTGATTGTGACAAATGGACTGAGAGATAGATTAATATTGGATTAAATTGATTGAATCATTGAGAGGTGTTGCTAATACGAACGTACCAGAGAATAGGAGACAAAACGGAGACATAAAAAAAGGAGTCACGAAGAATTATAATGAGAAAGATAAACAGGGAAAAGAAAGGAAAGAGAGAGAGAGAGAGAGAGAGAGAGAGAGAGAGAGAGGCAGAGAACGAGAGAAAGAGATAGAGAGAGAGAGAGAGACTGAGAAAAAGAGAGAGGTGCATTTATGTGTGATGCATACGGGAAGGAAATGCAAAAAAGAGACCAATTAAAACAGGGAAATAAAGGAATAGAAAGAAAGGAGAAAACCTTAGAAAAAGAGACTGAAAGAGATCAAGTGAAAGATTTCTCTCTCTCTCTCTCTTTCTATCTATCTATCTATCTATAGATAGATAGATATATAGATAGATAGAGACTTAGTATGAAAAAGAAAGAAACACAGTAACACAAAGAAAGAGAAGAATAGAAAGAAAGGGGAAAGCGAAAGATATAGAAAAACATAAAGGAATAGAAATAAGAGAAAAGACCTTAGAAAAAGAGATTGAGAGAGATCAAGTGAAAGATTTCTCTCTCTCTCTCTCTCTCTCTCTCTCTCTCTCTATATATATATATATGTATCGAGAGAGAGAGAGACTTAATATGAAAAAGAAAAAACACATTGACAGAGAGAAATGAAAGGAATAGAAAGAAAGATAATGGCGAAAGAAATAGAGAGACATAAAGAAATAGAAAGAAAGGGGAAGATCCTAAGAAAAGAGATATAGCTAGAGTGAAGGATCTATCTATCTATCTATCTATCTATCTATCTATCTATCTATCTATCTATCTATCTATCTATCTATCTATAGAATTATTCGATCTCTCTCTATATCTCTCTTATATATATATATATATATATATATATATATATATATATATTAGCGCTAAAACTAAAAAAGAGGTTGGAAAAAGGACCACGAAAATCGAAAAAAAATAGATTAAGTTAACGACAAACTGAAAGGATAGAGAGGAAGAAAAAGTAAAGAAAACCTCATTGTTAAAAAATAAGATAGATAGATAGATAAAAAACGAAGGGAAATAGATGGGTAGATAGCTACATAAATCCGAAGAAGGAATAGATAGATAGATAGATAGATAGATAGATAGATAGATAGATAGATAGATAGATAGATAGATAAAAAACGAAGGGAAATAGATGGGTATATAGCTACATAAATCTGAAGAAGGAATAGATAGATAGATAGATAGATAGATAGAAAACGAAGGGAAATAGATGGGTAGATAGCTACATAAATCTGAAGAAGGAATAGATAGATAGATAGATAGATAGATAGATAAAAAACGAAGGGGAATAGATGGGTATATAGCTACATAAATCTGAAGACGGAATAGATAGATAGATAGATAAAAAACGAAGGGAAATAGATGGGTAGATAGCTACATAAATCCGAAGAAGGAATAGATAGATAGATAGATAGATAAAAAACGAAGGGAAATAGATGGGTATATAGCTACATAAATCCGAAGAAGGAACAGATAGATAGATAGATAGTTAGATAGATAGATAGATAGATGAAAATAAACAGCAAAGAAAGAGTAAAGAGATGAAAACTGAAGACGAATAGAAATGAGGAATAAACAGAAAATGATGACTGAAAAAGAAAGAGTAACAGAAGTAAATATTAAAGTCAGAATGCATAAAAATGAAAAGAAAGGTGAAACGATAGGAGAAATAGAAAGAGAAAAAAACAGCTCCAAAAAGCAGGAAGAAGAAGAAAGAAAATATATAAAAGGCATAGGACTTTAGCAAAAGCAAAGATTAATGGAGAGAGAATAGGAAAGGGGAAAAGATCAAAAGTATTGAGAGAGAGAGAGAGAGAGAGAGAGAGAGAGAAAAGAGAGAGAGAGAAAAAGGAAAATGTCATTTCATAGTATTGTATCTACTTGCATTAAACATTTCTGTAGACCTATGGGTGGCTATTACTTATAATTGAATAGTTCTTATCTCTAAGAACCTCACTTGACCTAATTCAGAACTTCTGAATGGATTCTGTCTCTGCTTGACAGTAAACCACAAACTACGCACTAACTTAGTCGTTGTTTTGAAACCATTCACCCAGAACACAACGTACAGATTATAATTACTTAAAAGCATTTGACACGTTTTCAAAATTTGAATTAACTAATCAATTATATAATTAATTCGATTTTCTTAATAGATTTCTGATTGCGATTTGGGATAGAAACTTATCGAAAATTTTACGTTCAAATAACTTTGGGGCAGTTTCATCTGTTATTTTAAAGACAAAATGAAAACACTGATTTGATCTAACTTTTTGTAGAATTCTAGATTAAAAAAATGAAATCTTTAGCTAGGAATAACACATACTAACTGAGCAAGTAGATAAGAATAGAAAGGGGCGCGAGACAAGGACGCGTCTTCTTGACGGAATTATTTAACCTTTGCATACAAGAAGTAGATGTTCCACCAGTATTTATTATTAATGGGTACAATCTTGACAACACAAGATTCACAGATGATATCGTGTTGATGATAGACGCGGAAAAATGCAAGAAAACATAGACGAGGTAGTAAAGGAAAGCGGTAAGAAAGGACTATCTATTAATTGTACGAAGACAGAATGCATGGTTGTTAGCAAAAGGGACATCCTAAGATACAAGCTACGAAGTGGAAACCTCAGAAAGGTGCAGAATTTTAACTATATGGAAAATGTTAAAGATGCGACTGAAAATCTAATCCCAGAAATCCCAAAGCAGATAGGAATAGCAAAAGATGCTTTCCAAAAGCGAAACTAATGATTAAGAAACAGCAAAATCTCGTTAGAATCAAACGAAAGAATATTGGACTCTTCTCTGTACTTCAGTGAATGTTAGACAATTTCCTCTCATATGAAGATGAGATCTGAGATAACAGGGATATGGTTCTGCAGAACGATGCAAAGAATAACATGTAAAAAAGAGAAATCTGGAATTTCTTGGACACATATTGAGGAAAAAGGGCTTGGAGAATTTGACACTTGTAGGACATAGTGATGGTAAAGGGGGCAGATTGAAACAGAGAATATAAAGCCTTATATAAATGGATGGCAGAACAGCGTGAGGGAGGGATAGTAAGGAGACATATATAACTTAAAGTTACGAAGGATTAGAAATTGTGGAGCATCATGATCGTCCACGTCCTTAATGGCACATAAAGGAAGAATGCCCCAGAACAGCATACCCCAACCTTGAAAAGAAGACTCCTTTTGTTTCCTTAGAGAAAAGAAAGTTTTCTTTTTCTTCTTCCCTCTTCTATGTGCGTGTCCCTTCATGACGTTGGTGATCATGACTCTCCACGATTTCCTGTCCTTTGTAGCTCTTAATGAATTTTGTCTTTTAGTTATCTCTTCTCGACCTTGCCCCGCCATCTGTTATTTCTCGCTCGTTAGGTAAGATATGTATTAGAAACTAACGTAACATTAAAAAATGAATAAAAACGAAAATGAAATAGAGCAAAAAAAAAAAAATCCACGTCTCATTTTTTTTTTTTTTTTTAAATAAACAGATGGAATCAAATTTCTTAGTTTATATCACTTCGCTTGAGTCTGCATAGAAGCCGTATTTTGACGACTGACGCGTATCCAAGTAAAGCTTTAACACTCCCGCTGCGCTCGACGTACATATACGTCTTTATGAAACTCACGTTGCCTCTTGTGTACGTTTTCTTGACATCATGAAATGTCAGTCCATAGTGTTTGCGTTATAAACTAATTAGCGCTTAGTGCTATTTCCAAACCAACGTAGACATATAGTAGCGTACAATATGACCTGACTGTAACGTTTTTTTTTTATTGTTTGTTGGAGTTTAGCTTAATTTTCCTATCTTCCCGAAACGGGCCAGGAAACAATATTATAACAATGCAGGAGTAAAACTTTTAATCTCTGTTTTGGTGATTATTTCAGAATATGAGTTTGGTTAACTAAGTTTAACTATCCTACTCTTTTACGAGCGCAATATTTTCGTTAGGTTAGGAAAAATAATTACACTAGTTTGAAATCGGTTTTTCAGTTCAAGATGTTAACAAACATTAACTCGACACTGGGTGAGACACTTAAGAACTCATAGCCTTCAGTCCTCAATATGCAATATTATACTTATAAAATATCCAATACCACAGAAAACTGTTGATTAAATCTCATCTTCCGTGTTTACACTTTTCTTGTAATTATCGTATATATATTCCATGATCGAGTATTGTAACCTTATCCCTGACTAAGCGAAGCATATCTCTTGGAGTCTGACACAAAGAGATGCTTTACAAGTCATTGCTAGTGTATTGCTGTGGATGCATTTATATATCCTTATGAAATTTATATTGCCTGTTGAAGTAAATTTATGTTATCAAGACACTGGGAAAAGTCGGTCCCTAGTATTTGTGTTATAAATTAACTAGGTCTTCAGTATCGTTTTGTTTTGTCTGTATTGCAAAATATCCGACTGAAGCCAAAATGGTGATATCCATGAAAATTACCATCAGCGTCTTTGTAGCTATTTATTTCCAGTAAATGGCTATTTTCTATTTTCCCCAATTTGGCCAGTACAGCCAGGCAACAAGACTGCAGTAAATGTGTTAAAACAGATGAATTTGCTTTTGCTCTGTTTGTATGCATCTTTAATATTAGGCTTCTCACTTGGTTACAATCACAAAAGCGTTTTCAGACAGATAAAAGTTAAAACGTATGTTCTAAAATAATTTTGATAAATCTTGCAACAAAAAATAGCAAAACAAATATACAATAACAAAACTTCAATTTAGTTTAGAATTTATCTTGGAACGGAACATCTTACTTCAAAACCTGCCTAGATAAAGGGCCTTTTAAAATGCGAGTAGCATTTGCCGGGTCGACACTGCGCTAAAGAAGAGCTATAAAATGTTTAATACTGGAACCGGTGTTAAAAATTCGAAGATTAAATAAATAACAACTCACGATTGGTCGCATGATAAACAGCCAACATTATTAGTAGATCAGGGAAGAAGCTCCAGCATTTACAGCATTAAGCAATTGAATTTGGCTGTAGGCAAGAGCCAAAAACACCCTCACACAGAACAAAATAGAAGAATAACGGTATTATGAGAAGCAGAAGCATGCCTGTTCGCCGAAATGCTTCAGGCGGGCCAAAGGAAAGAATAATTGGTTAGTTTAGGATAGCATCTGTTCAGTCGTGGCAATTATAAAGATCGCAAACGATAACGGACAACGAAAAAAGCAGGTAGATTATAAAAGGTAACCCGATGAAGTGTTGATAAATTGAATCTGGGAATTAAATCCATAGCAAATGTTTTCACTAATAAGAATAAAATTAAAACAAAATAGTACAAATTTCACGAGTGGTTTACTTAACATGCATTTTTCGGAGAAAGGGTATTTAGTACGAAAGAACAGAACCAGAAATTCTTGAAGATAAAGTCATAGTTCTAGCGTTTACTAATTCTATCATTTGAAAGGAAGTAATTTATTATTAAAACCTGTAGTTGATACTCATTGTTCAACAATTAAGTAACCTTTCAAGACGTAGGCAGTCATGGCTACTCACGGATTCCTTTTTCTTCATTATTCGTAAATTGCTATATATTCTTTGGAAAGATAGCGGAGTGGTTTTCCTTCTCCTCGGTTTGAAATTAAGGATTTTTATTTTCTTAGACTGATTGACATCAAAGGTGAGGCAACCTAATCTACTCTACTAATATTTAACCAAGAGCTGGGAGTAGAAAAGACATATTCATACCTTTTCCAACAGGTTCCAAAAGCTTTTCTGCCAAAGCGAACGTAGGAGGCTAGACTGGGATTTGAACTCGGTTCGCAACAATGCCTACATATCTCCCGTTTGGCTACAGACATTGGTAAAAACCTATTCTGAAAAGAAGAATAAAGTTTAACGTCCAGAGAATATGTAACGCTAAACAAAACTGTAGGATTTCTGCTCATCAATTTCAATTATCTGGGTATGTATATTACTATTTTTCAATTAGTCTGGCACAAAGCAACATGATGGAAGACATAGTAGGTGTCGATTTCATTAACTTATTAAATTCATATTAGTCTATTCATTAAAAATTAAGCCACATTATGTATCTATATTTTCCAAATAGGTATGTCCCACTAAATCTCCTTGTGGTTTTTATTAAAGTTTATCCTCATATGACTTTTACCAGGAACTGCGTTGATAACATCTGATAACTTCCATGTAAACACAGAAACTGTGGTCGCTGTTTTTAGGAGGTATCTTTGGTAACCCTCGCATGCCATGGCCTTAAGGGAAGGTGATGGCATCAAGTTCTTCAGTGGGAAATGTAAAAAAATATATGTTTAAATTTATAATATATATTATATATAAATTCCATTTACTCAATACCGTGAAACAGGTTATATATTGTAGAGGCCAACAATTAACAGAAAATATGTAGATAAGATAAAACCGACATTATAATACAAATGAGTCATGAGACGAAACCACAATGATAGTCCGCCCTTGCTGATTGGAAAATTTCAAAGCAACGACAAACTCATGTATACGATACGCGGAAGCGAAAATCGCGTCGCAGCTCGTGACGTCACACATAACCACACGAGAGTGAAAACGAGAAGTATTAAGTATGAGAAGCCGTTAGTATAAAGCAATGGCTTCTGTTACCAATTATAGGCATTTAAGAATATTTGTGGAGATTTCATAGATTATTTTGTTCAGGTTAGGTTTCAATTGTTTAATGTATATAGCTTCAAGGATTTTTAATTTTTGTTTATTGTTTTCATGTTTAAGTATAATTGTGTTGTCAACAAGTATTTTCCGGAATTGAGTACGCGGCCAGGCATGTTGTCTTAAATGCCTAAAAATGTTAGAGTTATCATTCAAATGTAGTGTCAAGCGCCGTGAAAGGAACTTACTTAAAATAAATAGACAAAACTTGCCTATATGATTTAATGAAACGTGCATTAATATATATATATATATATATATATATATATATATATATATATATATATATATATATATATATTTATATTTCCGTATTTTTTAGCGTTATATTTTCATTTAAACATGCCTGATTAAACAATTTAGACATATTGTGTTTGTTTATTTTCAATAACATCCTTTCGTAATCACGAAACCTATTCTGAAAAGAAGAATAAAGTTTAACGTCCAGAGAATATGTAACGCTAAACAAAACTGTAGGATTTTGAAAAAAATGAATAACTACAACCATAGTACTTTCTTTTATCATTAAAAAAAAACAAAATTTATAATTTTGTTTTTTTTTAATGATAAAAGAAAGTACTTTTATCATTAAAAAAAAACAAAATTTATAATTTTGTTTTTTTTTAATGATAAAAGAAAGTACTATGGTTGTAGTTATTCATTTTTCTTTTTCTGAGTACTTTCGATATATTCCAATATCATCATCAGGGTTATGATGGCTAAGACAAATAATTGTGTTTAAAACCGTTAATAATTCCGGTCATGCGCAAAGTTACAAACGATGATTTTTTAAACTTTTCCATGTTATAAAAGTTCTTATGTAAGGGGAGGTAACTTAGTAAAAAAATTGAATTCTTGTAGGGAGATTATATTTTGTTTGTTATTTTAAAAAAAAATCCTTTAGTTTTAACGTAGATATTTCTAAAGAATTATATAGTATACTGATACAAAATATAACCCATCTACAAATTGCTGGTCGTATCCACTTTGCTATACGGGTTTGAGGCATAGACACACCTGATTGAGACAAGAAACAAGATCCCAGCGTTAAGAATAAATGCTTGAGAATGCTCCTCCTAATCTACTAGAGGGAACAAAAAACCACTGATTATGTACGGAGCAAGGTCAATAGTCTCATGGACCATCAGGAATCTGCTCTCGTCACTATTAAGCGTCGGAAGTAAGCATCGTGGTCTTACCACGTCACACGACAATACAGCCTCTGAAATACCATCATGCAAGGCAGTGTTGAAGGGGGACGCAAGCGTGGACGGCAACGCGAAAGATGGTCAGAAAAACATCAAAGAGTGGACGGACATAACAATTTTGAAACTTTTGAGAGTCACCACTAACAGAATATCCCGAAGAAGGCTGTCTGTTTCTTCTGCCCTTAGGTCAACCCGACGATTGAAGCAGTCAAGGGTCTGTTGACTGATAATGATTATGATAAAGCTGGTCAGTCAACACCATGTGGAGAGAAATGACAATGCCAGAACCACCGAGCTTAAGTACACCCGACTACTGAAGCAGTCAAGTGACTGATGATGATGATGATGATGATGATGATGATGATGGTACACTTATCGGTACTATTTATGTAGAATGAGCCACTCTAAAAAACAAACAAACAAACAAACAAACAAAAATGAAAACAAAAAACCAAAAAAAAAAAAGCGAATGATTTCTGTAGGGTAACATTCATTAGGTCTTTTTCAAAATATGACATTTGTCAAAATCAAAAAAATATTGAATTTTATCATTTTAGAATGCAAGGTAAAATCAATCTCTGCTTTTTTGCAACGTTATATCTGTACTTAGCAATTTTGCGTACGTAAACAAACATTTTCTTAATAAGATATTTCTTTGAATTAAAGAACAAACGGATATATATATATATTAATTAAAGATCTAAAAGTTACATAAATTGATAAAAGTAAACATCCGTATTTTCTTCATTTAAGATGAATAATTATTATCCCCAAACTTTTACTATGTCGATTCGAAAAAAATGTTTTAAAAAAGTTTAAACAATTCAGAAAATTACAAAAATATTCCAATATAAACTGACGTAGGTACAGATTTATCTTGACATTTGTTTGGTTTGGTTTGGCTTGTTGTGTTTTACGGCATATCAACACCTCAATGAGTTATTTAATGCCGACATTTTTTTTTCCTGGTATTATTTTGTTTTTCTATTTCTGGTAATATATTTTACCAAAAATGTATAGCTGGTAATATTATTTTAAAACATGTATTGCTGGTAATATTTTATTTCAAAAATATATTGCTGGTAATGTTTTTTTTCAAAAATATATTGCTGGTAATGTTTTTTTTCTTCAAAAATTTATTTCTGGTAATAATTTTTTACAAAGTATTTCTGGTATTAAAACCTTTTTTACCTCAGTTTCGGGGTTAACTATTTGCCCATAACAGGGACCCTAACAGGTGCTACCACCCCGGGTCAGGGTGTGCCTGGGAACACCAGCAATTAAGAGGTGGTTCCACGCTCCTCAAAACCTCCTGATCAGAAGCCTTGCTGTTGGACGTAGTTTATCGTCTTACCCAGGACGCGGATGTAGTTTATCGTCTTACCCTGGACGCGGATGTAGTTTATTGTCATACCCAGGACGATTGACATTTGTTAATAACAAACTAAATTCAGTTAACTTTGTAAGAATTCAGGGATCGATTTGTGACTTCACTTATATTATGAACAGGACACCCTTCTAAATCGATAAAAATCAATATTTTTCGATTCTGACATAAAATGATGGTTTGGGGATGGTATAGTGAATGCTTATTTACAAAAACTATTCCTCCCAAAATGTTTTTCCTATTTTTTTCGACGGGACAAGACTATTTAAACCTTTCTTTCTTTCTTTCTTTCTTTCTTTCTTTCTTTCTTTCTTTCTTTCTATCTCAGTCTCGGAGAAAAGTCTGTAGATATAGCCAGTGGCTATATATATCTATATACGAAGCTGAAGCCACGTGGGGGTAACATGACGGATAAATTTATCAGCATGAAACTTCTCGGTCATATGGAATATGTAGAAAGAGCAGAGTCCTGCAGGAACATATACGGCTATCCACACGACCTTTGACATTGAACCTGAGGCACTACGGAAATAATTAAGTCCTCGTCCCCCTCGATAGTTTTACTATCGCACTTTCCAATTTGGTGAGGAATTTGAGTCCGCACAGACACCTGTCGTTCCTCTTGTCCAGCTTTCAAGATACTGGCTATCACCGAAGTGCTGTAGTTAGCGACTAGTGCCACAAACACGGCACACATTTTCATTTCCTGCGTCAGATTAGAAGTTGCTATGTTAATTCCTTCAATATGTTGAAAGAGAAATGAGAATGCTAAAATTGTTTAAGATATCTTTCCATGAAGATGACTTATTATTTACTTGGCGCTCCCTCAATACACACACACACACACACACGCACACACACCTCTCTCTCTCTCTCTCTCTATATATATATATATATATATATATATATATATAAAGAAATATAGTCTTAAAGTGTGCTATATTTATGTGATAAAATGCTCAATATCAGAGATAGAGCGTGTGTAAGTATAAAAGTGGACATGGAAGTCAGCACTTAGAGGCGACAGTCTGTTTCATGCTAGTGCAATCGTCAGACAACTGTTTCATGCTAGTGCAATCGTCAGGTTGCCTGACGATTGCACTAGCATGAAACAGACTGTCGCCTCTAAGTGTTGACTTCAATGTCCACTTTTATATTTATATATATATATATATATATATATATATATATATATATATATATATATATATATATATATATATATATATATATATATATATGATCAAAGTTTTTGAGAACGAAGAGTAGGATTACAGCGTTCACAAGATTAATTTAAAAATAGTGCTCAATACAGAAAGTAGAGCCGTAAATATTTATTTATCTTATGCATTGTTACATTAGAACATGCTCATATCCACTACAAAATTGTACATTTTTGTTTCAATGTCAAAAAAGGGGTAAACCTTATATATATATATATATATATATATATATATATATATATATATATATATATATATATATATATATATATATAATTATTATTATTATTTAAAAGTTAAACTTTCGGAAACTTTGTTTTTAAATTTCCTTAAAATCATTTAATTACCAGTTACTTACCATCGCTTGAAGAAGTGCAATCATAATATTGAAACATGAAAGCTATTGTTTTGCGATTTCAAAAGGTTCAAAAGGATGTCAGTTATCAGTTATCTCCTGTTAATTCCCCTCTCCAAGTTCTCCACTGCCTTAGATCCAGTGACAGGACCCAAAGACTGTGAGTTCAATACCCGTTTAAGGCAGTGGAGAACTTGGAGAGGGAAATTAACAGGAGATAACTGATAACTGACATCCATTAAACATGGTTCAGTTCAACATTCCAGCCACCTGAAGAAGGTATGAGCGTATAACGGCCGAAACGTTGTAATAAATATGGCGGCGAAGATGAGAACAATAGTCCGAATAACGTAAACAGTGTAGTAAGCAAAAAACTATATTTCAAATCGTATGTGGCGATTTTGAATGCGCATACTTCAAGTGTAATTAGGATCCCGTAATACGGCAACAACACTAAGTAGAAGCTTTATTTGGCTAATTCAGCTTTAACGCTGAAAACGTTTATTATAGTGTATGACTAGCAGCATGGTCCGGCGTTGCCCGTGCTTTATTCAAAAATTTGTACGACTCATACAGCAATCGCTATCACTTGACTTAAAATATTTTTGCCCTTCCTTGCCTTTAAAGGAGTGCCCTTTGCCGTGCTGATGTTGCTAAATGCCTTACTTCTTGCCTATCTCACACTGCGAATTTTTTCTAAGCTCTATACTAAACATTAAATCTGTTACGAAAAAAGAGCTAAACAAAATGAACACAAAACGATCAGCTTTAAAAAAGGACTCGTAACTGGAAAAACCGAATGAAAAAAGAATGTTAACAACAAATACTTTTTCACACCCAACCCAATTCTGCAGAATCAGAATCAACGTCGAGTTTAAGCAAGCGAATGAGCCAATTGGAGTAAAGTGCCATGGAGATTTAAATTTTTCCCAGTTGTGACGAATGCAGCTATCGATTTTTTGCATGCTAGCATGCTAGTTAACATTCGTGTCAGTCAGCTGTTAGGTCTCACGCTGGCCAATAGAATCTTCCTGCCTATTCGTGGCAGCCAGCTCTCACTCTGGCCAGTAGAAAATGGCCGCAAACTACATGAAAACTGCCGTAGAAGCATGAAAATTATTTCCACTATCGATGGGAGTTGGGAAATGCAATGTCGGTCTTGGCCTTTCGCTATCTTGGAGCATGTGCATGTAAACTTTGGTGCAAATCCGCCGAAAATTGCGGCCGTGCATTCGTTACACACACACACACACACACACACACACACACACACACACCCTGCCTTTTATAGATAGAGATTACAAGCAAGAGGGGAGATGGTATGTGTTTATTACCACATATCCTCTCATGATAGCTGCAGTATAAAACACTGATTGGCTCTGCACGTGTTGACAAAACACAAACAGGACTGAGCAGCGTTCTTTCAAATCGAAAGATCTCCTTTCATAATTTTAACTACTTCGATTCACTGATTAAATTACGTCATATTCATTGATTTATCACAACACCTAAGTCATAGTAAATACTTCTACACCACGTTCATTATATTACTATAATTTTTCAATGAAAAAGAAATCTATTTAAAACCGTCCCTACGGTGATGTACGTTTTTGGTGAAATGATGTTATGCTTTGCAAGACTACTTGCCACTATTTTCAAGATGTCAGCAAATCAGTGTTGATAAGTGAGCAACAGTATCTTCTATATGGAGACATTTGTTTTGAACATTTTTGAATCCGCCGACCCATTCCAAGCCCGGATAGAGATTAATAACAACGTCTTTTGTGCTTTTAACAAGCTTTTGTATTTTTGTCAACCACATAAGATGACACAGTTCTATTTTCGATGTTTTGTCGCATCAACCAGAGGAACACACGCCTCTTTTACTAGATAGGAAGAGACACTTGCACTCTTAATCAGCATCACGACATCACTCAAATATTTTTGCTGAGGGGAGGGAAAGAGGTGGTGACTGTTTTCCCACTTAGATGAAGAGCTAGTTTTTTTGTCCAAGAGACTTTTTTGGTTTGGTCTCCTCTGCGCTTTTGGTAAAATAACTTTAAATAAATTTCATACCATTAGGAGGACTGTTTCGTATTTTGTCTTTAAAAAATCCATATTTGCTCTCGTAGCAGTTGAACGGGATCTAAATCCGAATGTCTTCTGAAAACAAATCCAACCTTAACAGAGAACAATGGATTTTGGAGATAATCCAAAGTATATTTAAAAATGCCTCAAAGAGTTGCTCAAATTTAAATCAACCCACGCACTCTGTAAGAACTGAGGGCTTACTATAGATGATCAATAAGCGTATAGCCTGACATTAATGAGCTGAATTTTCATTTGAAATGTTCATTGTTTGAGGTGTTCTCAGCATGGCGAAGAAAGTGCCCCCACCCCAGCATCGTAAAACAACAGATGATATTTGGCCAGATTTTTGGTCGGGTCGAGAACTTTTCAGCCAAAATCATAAGTGATGGATGTGTTAACGGATGGATTCCTCATCACCTCATCATTGTTTTCAGGGTCACTGCATTCTAATAAATATCACGTTTTGAAACACGAAATTGCAAATTTATCTAAGGAAAGTAAATCGAAATAAAATCAATTGTATAATTCTGTTCACACGCACGGGCGTCCGCACAAACACACACACACACACACACACACACACACACACACACACACACACACACACACACACACACACAAAGATATATATATATATATATATATATATAAGTGTTTTTTATCTGATATTATTGCTTATTATTATAATGGTTGTTTTTGGGTTAGTAATGTTACTGTTTAAGAAAATACGAAAATATACAGAAAGAGTGTACATATTAAAGTAATGTTTATAGTGATACGAAATATATATATATATATATATATATATATATATATATATATGAAGAAATATGCGCTTAAGATGTTCTATATTTATGGGATAAAGTGCTCAATATCAGAGATAGAGCGTGTGTAAATATAAAAGTGAACATTGAAGTCAGCACTTAGAGGCGATAGGCTGTTTCATGCTAGACGCAATCGTCTGGCCTGACGATTGCGTGTAGCATAAAACAGCCTATCGCCTCTAAGTGTTGACTCTAATGTTCAATTTTATATATATATATATATATATATATTTTTTTATTTTTTTTTATTTTTTTTTTATTTTAATTTAAAGAAAAAAAAATTTTTTAAAATTTTTTTTTTCCTCCTCCTTCACATTTTCTTTTATTGTACATTTTCTGTGTTTTTAATTTAAATTAAATCTCCCGTTGAAAGCCTGATGAGCGGGAGCGAAACCGGTTGCTTCGCCCGTTTTTAATATGTCTAGTAATATCAAACTTCATACGTTTATTGGTGTGATAAAATTTTGTACCTCCCAAAATATCTTATATATATATATATATATATATATATATATATATATATATATATATATATATATATATATATATATATATATGCCGTGCCAATTTTTTAAATGGAAGCTGCGCTACATTTGGCTATTACCAAAGTTAGAACAGATGAGAAATATTGAACTATTTTGAATATGTGAAAGGTTTCTTAGTTTGGCACAAGGTCACAAATATGGCGCGCCTAATGAAAAAACGAACTCACTATAAAGTAATAATGATTGTCAAGTCTTGCTCATTAACCATTGCCCCATGGTACAGAAACCTGTTTTCAAATCTTACGGCGCATTCGGTGTAAAACAATATGTTGAATGCTTATTTTCTGCAGGTCAAGTCGATCTTTCTCATTTAGATGATTCGTAAATGGAAACTGTTTGACTCAGTCGCATTGAGGACATTTGTAGAATTGTGAAATCACTAATATATCGATGCCATAAATATCTAATTATCTCAGACCATTTTTATCTACTTACGAGATCGTCATGCAGAGATATAAGAGTAAGTGTTTTATGAAACAAATTCGTAAATAATATATCTTCCCCTACTGTCAAGTCAATCGATCAGGGTTATTTGTGCCATGTAATCCAATACTATCTGTCGCATGATCGGGCCATCGGCGAGCGTTAGCTGACTGCTTATCGATAGCTGAAGGCCAGAAGATATGGATTCATGCCTTTTTGAATAGAATTAGCACGGAAGTGGATGTAAAAGACTAGGTTAGAATTTGAACTTACCTCTTTGTATCAGATTATGACAGCGTCCTTGATCATCTATGACCCTTTTGAAATACCACAGCAACGCTAACATGAGCCATCGCCCACTTTGCAAATCAATGCTCCAAAGGAATCACCGCTTAGTTTCTGGCATATTATACGAGGGGCATTCAATAAATAAGGTGAATTTTTCGGTATAAGGACTTCTTTTCACATCTGTGCACAAGCTTCCGTATTCCCTCAGCGTAAAAATCTTTGGACTGATGTCTCAGCCAGTCGCTCACAACACTTTTGACTTCATCGTCACTTTTAAACTTCGTGCCTCTGGTGAACACTTTCAAGGGACCAAACAGGTGAAAGTCTGAAGGGGAAAGGTTTGGGCTGTAAGGGGAATGAGGGAGCAGTTCCCAGCCCAGCTCGTTGATGGTCTGCCACGTTTGAGTTGCTGTTTTCCTATGCCTTGCGTTGTCATGATGCAAGATGACTCCTTCTGACTGATGACCCCTGCGTTTCTCCCAACAGATAAGCTCAAAGTCCTTGAAATGTCATCCACTGTCACCCTTCTGTCAGGCTGAATGAGGTCATTGACTGATTCGATCATCTCAGGAGACCTCACTTCTGTAGGCCTCCCAGGCCTGTCTTCATCCTCAACACTTCTCCGTCCTTCTTTAAACAATTTAGCCCACTTGTAGACATTTTTTTGGCTGAAACATGTGGCACCATACACAGTTGACATTCTCCTATGAATTTCAACTGATTTGCACCCTTCAAGAACTAAAAACTTGATAACTGGCCGCTGTTCAATCCTGGAGCATGCTTCTTGGTCGGCCATCTTTGTTAATCGCCAAAACTCTCAAAGTTTTTTTTTTAATCTGCAAAAGAAATTAAATCCATGTGAAAAAGAAATAAAACAAAAAATAAAAAAGAGTAAGCTTCTATCTGTATTAGAAGTCCTTATACCGAAAAATTCACCTTATTTATTGAATAACCCTCGTATGATAAATACACAAAATTTATAGTTTTTAGGCGAGTTTCTTAATCATTGCTACACGCCGAATTACTCTGGGCATTCAATTTGATACAAGGTTACATGTTTTGAGCACTAAGCTTTTGTTTATTTCTTTAACGACACATCACCTCCTTATGGCTCATTTAATATCGAAATTTAATTTTCTTGGCAGCTTGAATAATGTTTTCTTTTTACAAAATCCAAGTAATTTATTTTCTTCTACAAAAATAAATAAGTTACCATCGTAACTTATTTATTTTATGAAAATGTATTATTTATATTTTTCAATTTTTTTTATCCAGTTTGGGAGTTCACTATTTGCCTATAGCTTGGACCCTAACAGGTGCTATCACCCCGAGTCAGGGTGGACCTGGGAACACCAGTAATTAAGAGGTGGCTCCACACTCCTCAAATCTTCTCGATTAGAGGCCTTGCTGCCGGATGTAGTTTATCGTCATACCCAGGACGAGAGCACAGAGTACGTTTTTTTTTTATTTTACGGCTTAACAAACTCACTGGGTTATTTAATGCCTACAAGATTTTTAATGCTGGTAATATTTTTTCAAAAATGTATTGCTGGTAATAATGTTTTGCTAGTAATAATTTTTTCTTCAGAAATTTATTTCATAGTATTTTGATTTCAGTTTGGGGGTTAACTATTTGCCAATAACTGGGACCCTAACAGGTGCTAACACCCCGAGTCAGGGTGGACCTGGGAACACCAGCAATTAAGAGGTGTTTCTACGCTCCTCAAAGCCTTTTGATCAAAGGCCTTGCTGCTGGATGTAGTTTATCGTCTTACCCAAGACGCGGATGTCGTTTATCATCATATCCAGGACGCACACTAGGTACAGATTGAATTCGCTATAGAAACGATGGTCTGCGAGAGTATATTGTTGACACTAATGGTTAAAAATGGCTTTGAGCAAATGTAACCTGAAGGTCTCAGCGAGGACCATCTTTCTTGTCACCTCGTGAACTGGTGCTACAGAATCAGAAACAATGAACTGAACGAAATAATAAAATGACATCTCTTGAGGACGTTCAACAATAGCAACAAGGACTAAAATGGACTGAAGAGAAAATAATGGCGTAATCAAGATATTGATATTCCACACTGCTACAAAGGACACATAGCACAGTGGATAAAGGCGTTAGTTAGATCCAGTGAAAGGACCCAAGGAGTGTGAGTTCAATACCTGGTTAAGGCAGTGGAGAACTTTCAGAGGGAAATTAACAGGAGATAACTGATAACTGACATCCATTAAACATGGCATGTGGAACTAGAACAGTCTACCCCAGTGAGCGAAATAAAGGGTTCAGTTCGACATTCTAACCACCTGAAGAAGGCCGGGGCGTACAACGGCCGAAATGTTGTAATAAATATGGCGACAAAGATGAGGACAACAGTTCGAATAATTTAAATAATGTACATAATACCTCATCTCAGAAATATAGACAGATACAAAGGAACGGTTAGTAAGGAAACCCCCATCAATACTGGAGAGAGCGATAACAACTACTGGACTTGAGAAAGATATTTCTATGTGTTATGGTCCAAGGTTAGGACCAAGGAAGAACAACATGAACGCAAGAGTAGAAATAACAAAGATATATTACACAGAATAATAATACATGATGTGGAAAGTGTTAGTATGACTGTCAGTCTGGTTTGGAGTGAACTACTATTGACTCGACTCGATTCCGTCTCGTCCCTCTCTCTTGAGAGGCGCAGTATTCATAGTGTCAGGAAGAGTTCACTCTGTCGTTATATGTAAGGTTCCATAACACCCCCCTCCCAAAGCTTTTACCTCGCAGGAGTCTTTAATATTTTTCCTCTTCGGATTAATCATCAAAGGCTCGGTAAATTTTCTTTTTCTGCTTGATTTACGCGGTTCTGAAATTGCTTGAGGCCTTTGCATATTGAATGTGTCAAATATTGTGTCCATCACTTCCTCCTCTTCCTGAGGTAGACCATTAGAATCCTCTAACAGCCTCTCTCTGATTTGATTTAAGTGCCTTTTATGCGAGATCTTCGGACCCTGAATTATGTAAATCACATTCCCGATTCGTTTCTCTATTGTACCTGTGTTATGGTCCAAAGTTAGGACCAAGGAAGAACAACACGAACACAAGAATAGAAATAACAAAGATATATTACACAGAATAATAATATAAGATGTGGAAAGTGTTAGTATGACTGTCAGTCTGGTTTGGAGTGAACTATTATTGGCTCGACTCGATTCCATCTCGATATTTAACAACCCTTCCACGTGGGTCAAATGTGGCACAAGGCCGGTTTAATGTGGGCTCCCCGAGCCCGTAGGCTCGGCCAAAAATATGCCCATTTAGAACCCGTATAAACGGGTTCAGGGACTGTCTACCTCCCCGGACCAAACCTTGCCCTTCGGCAAAGCCTCTTCCGGGTTCCTCTCTGCCAAAGCAGAGAGTTCGACCGAAGACGCAAACAGTCAGAGACTGCTCATGACTCGATTCCGTCTCGATATTTAACAACCCTCCCACGTGGGTCGAATGTGGCACAAGGCCGGTTTAATGTGGGTTCCCCGAGCCCGTAGGCTCGGCCAAAAATATGCCCATTTAGAACCCGTATAAACGGGTTCAGGGACTGTCTACCTCCCCGGACGGGTTCCTCTCTGCCAAAGCAGAGAGTTCGACAGATGTCGCAAACAGTCAGAGACTCGATTGCGACTCGCCCCTCTTTCTTGAGAGGCGCAGTATTCATAGTGTCAGGAAGAGTTCAATCTGTCGTTATAGGTAAGGTTCCATATCACTATGAAAAGAGAAAGATTTTATAAATTTCAACCGACAGTGGTCCTGGCTGCTCGGACAATGAATGCCGAGTGTTTATTTATTAGGAAACTGTTAATTTTACCATTACCATTGTCATATGACAATGCATTAGAGGTAATTCTTCTTCGCAGTAAATACATTAGAACAACAAAAATGCCTGGAAAGCGGTTCTGGAATTTTCTCAGTATGACTTAATGAAGAGTCTTTGCACTGAAATCTGGCTAGTCAGTCTCCAGAGAAATAGTCCTCGAACGAAACTAGTGTCAGTCCCAGGCTGTTCAGTAGTCCATCTGTTTGCTCCTACTGAGAGTTTTATTTTTATTTTATTTTATTTTATCTCACTTGTGACCTGATTTTATAGACGACATTCCCTTTGTGCTAAGCAGAGAAACGATAACAACAGAAACTCGGTTGACATTCATATTTTAATCTGAAACGTGGCAAAATAAAACACAATGGTCAGAGCAGTAGACTAATAGCAGAGAGGTTTTGAGTCGTACATCCAGTTAGGGTTGTTGATATTTGTTGTCTTTTACATAAGAAACGGGAGGACATGATTGAAATAAAGGTTAGGAGAAGCTTTCGTTTTTAATACTAGTGGCGAAGATGCATAATTTGTATATTGAAACTGAAATAAAAATTAAAAGTCGGGTTAGTGAAGAACCTGATCATGATGAATAAGAAGGAAATTGCAGTTTTATCGTAGTATATGTGTAGTAACATAGTATATGTGTAGTAACATAGTAGCAAAATAATCTGTAAATGTGAACGGTAGAAATTTTGGGACGGTGTGAAATTACTGAGCGACTGGTTGAAACTGATAATTAATGCAGAATTTTTGTAAACCTGAAATTAATAAAGGAATTTAATTTTAATTGTTATTATTAATAACGAATCTTACGGTGGTTTAATTTATGGGTCATAAGTACGTCATTTTTCTCTTAGTTTCTCTTCTTCTAAATTTCTTTCTTTCTGAAAAAATATTTCAGTTGAGCTCTCTGGGGACGAAGTGTGGGTTTGTAAACATTGACTATTACGGCTGATATAGCGAGACTCTTCGGCAAAAGCGAATTGAGTCCTGTCGGTCACTGTGTGTTTATCTAAAAATAAATACGCTAAAATTCACCTTAATCCCTGCCGTACTTTGTAGTAGAATCTCCGAATGACGCCAATTCAGTCGGGTTTCGATCCTAGCTAGAGGCAACCGGACGTCTAGCCACACTGAAGAGCTGTGAAACAGCGAAACAGTCTGTGTGTGGATAACATTATATATATATATATATATATAAAAGTGAACATACTAAGAAATTTTGGTCTGAAGAGTGAATATTTCGATATTCATGAAATAAATTATAACCAAAATGAATATTTAAGGTATTCTTCGTGATTATATATATATATATATATATATATATATATATATATATATATATATATATATATATATATATATATATATATAAGTGAACATTGAGCACTTTATCCCATAAATATAGCACACCTTAACAGTATATTTCTTCATATATATATATATATATATATATATATATATATATATAATAAAAAGACTTAAACACTAATATTCCATGGTCATAATTTATTCCATTGGAATCGCAAAAACGATCCAATTCATCAGACTTAATCGTTTTTGCGATTCCAATGGAATAAATTATGACCATGGAATATTAGTGTTTAAGTCTTTTTATTACATCCTTACTCTGTCCTGGACATCGAGTTCTACCTGGATCATATCCTCTTGGAATTATTTTTATACATATATATATGTGTATATATAATTGCATATGTATGTGTATATTCAACATTAATATTGTCTATATATATATATATATATATATATATATATATATATATATATATATATATATATATATATATGTCCACGTAAGATGAGAAGGAATAGAGTACAATGCCAACGTTCGTAACATTCAATTTTAAAATAGAGCAATATTCTTTATTTTAGGATATTACATCGAAAACATGTCAAAATCGCTATGGAATTGCAGTCGTGCTTCGATGCGTATCAACGCATCTTATCAGGCGTGATGAGATGGGCTGATACTCATCGAAACACGAGTGCAATTGTGTAGCGATTTTGACATATTTTTCGATGTAATATCCTAAAATAATCTAAAAAAATAAATTAAAAGTATATATATATATATGTTTTATTGAATAAGATGTCTATTTATTTTTATACTGATCCTTTTCAGCTCTCTAATCATTTTCTTGATATTAAGATGAAATTTATCAAGGAATGTGCTGTAGTTTTTGTTAACCCGTGCTCTTTCTATCATACAAAGACATAATTATTGTAACTGCGATAAACTCTGCATTCCGTTGTGATGGTGATTTTTAAAAACGTGTTATGTAAAATTTTAAATTTATCCGTTGTAGCTATAGAATCTTTTGCAAAACAAGCGTTTCAATATAAGGGAGCTGACCGGAAGTTGGTACAAATACAAAATGACATTAAATGTTATATGCACAATGTGTTGCTATATTCGTAATAATTTTTATTTTCGTGGTGTAGTATATTAATGTTGTTAACATGCATTCTGTATTATTAAATTAAGGACGGATGTGTTTTTAGATATTGTACAATAAAACTTGTATCCGCCAAATGGAGTACAAAGCGTCTTGATAATGTTGTGGTCGCCAAACCAATATATGCACTTATAATTTTTGTCAGAGATACATCTTCCAAATAGTATAACCCTCTATGTGTTTATGTGAGTTTGTGTGTATGTGTGTAGGTGTGAGTGTATGTGTGTATGTAGGTGTCGATTTGGTGTCATAATTAATTATGCAGGCTGAAGCTCATCAAATATGCATACGGTCCAGAAATTGGGAGCCGATGTCAAATTCGACGCATTTGCGTTCATTTTCACACAAATGCCCTTGTAAAATGCATGAATTTATCTACCCCAAGGAAGGCGATGAAGCCTCTAAGACGCAAGGGCTGAAGGGAACTGAGAAAACGGTGGTTCAAGAAAACAGAAGATGCTATTGTATTTATATTTTCGAAAATCGTACCTGTTTATTGTTTCATTTTTGTCCAAACATCTTTATAGCTACTATCGTTTTTTTTATCATTTCACCCCAAGTAAGGCGGTAATGCCCCTAGTACGCAGGGGATTACAAGGAATGAAAGTGAAAGAGAAACTGAGAAAAGGGAGGATTGTGGAAAGGACAAAATCTGGAAGGGGTTCAAGAAGATAGAAGATAGCGATTGATGTTGCATTTAAATTTTTAAAGATTGTGGTTTTCAGGGAAGCAATGAAACGGAAAAGAAGTTACACAGGCGTGAAGTGCGAGAAAAGAAACTAAACGCGGTTGTATTTACTTATTTCAACAGTAGAAAGGTGGGACATATTTGCGCGCTTAAAATCATGTATCGTGGGCACCCCGGACAAAAGATGTTTCGATGTAGTGAGTCATTGAAAGATGATTTTCTTTTCCTCACCGGATTTTTGGTAGGTTTATTTGAATTTGGAGAACTTGGGACTAATATGACTTTTTAGACAAGATTTGAATTGGCATCCCCTAGTTTGGGACAAGTATTTTGCTGAAGGAATCCATCGAGAGTCAGAGTTATTATCCCCCGTCTTTCTTTTTTAACTTAGCCTATGTCACATATTTGACGAAGTACTTATAGTAGTGCTAATAGTAATTTGATTTATCCGATGTTCTGAGACGAGCTATTTTCATTACTTCGTGCATTCTGAACGTTATTAAGATTCCATTTTGTTTTCTGATTTAGTAGTTGCTTTTATCGTGATATTTTCGATCGATAACGTGTGAAGTAATAAAAATATTTTTTGTCTGAACATCGGACAATTTAGACAACTACTTTGCACAGATGATGGGTCTGGAAATTTGCTGTTTTATTAAATATTGATCCTTCAAAAATGTCTTTTTTTATAGTATTATGGTCAAAATCTTATGAATAATAAACTCCAGTCACCTAACTTTGTCCATTTCCTCTTTCACTCTTCTGTCCATAAGTAACTCTATATCGCTATTTCATTAATGACTCAATCTAAATTCCAAGATTCATCAAATTCTCATGAAGGTGAATATAAACAATAATCACACCTACATTCTGACGCGTATGTGTGTGTGTTTGTGTGTATGTATATGTGTGTGTGTTTGTGTGTATGTATATGTGTGTACCTTGAAGTTCATCAGATTATATTATCCGGACATATTTTTGTTCGTAGCCAAGGTAACCAAAGCTGTGAAAAAACTGACCAATACAAATACATATAAACGGTATAAAGGAAATAAATGGAAATATCAAAAAACTGTTGCACATTAGGACGAATTCTACATACAGGACATTATGAAATGGACAAAGTCCGACAATTATTTAAAGACATTTTTGTTTAACATTCTTTTTATAGATACAAATATTTAAGTAAATGCTCTGTTTACAATAAACAGTATTAAATAAAATTTACCGGCCTGAATGTCCGAAAAACTTTCATAGAAAATATTCGTCCTCCGACAGGATTAGAACCTGTATCCTATACGGAACCGTCATATAGCCTGAACCTTTTAATGTGTGACGCCATTTGTTTACATTTGATACGCCATGAGCAGTTATGAATGTACGTGAGAGATTCATGGAAGATTGAAGTTTATAAGCCGTAAATTCGTGGCCAATATGCAAGGGACGACTTTATGGGATGGACATACAAAGTACTAACATGTGCACTGGTGCATGTTTCATTGGAAAAATACGAAAAAAAGGTAAATAACTATGGAATTATTCGTTTTGTTGCAATTAATTTGCACTGGGGTGTATTTTTGACTTATAGATACAAGTGACTTAGTGGATTAAAACATTGATTCAGTTACACTGGGCGTTGTTCTTGAGTTTCTGGTAGAGAGCTGGAAATTCCCATACACTGGTTCAGTGGAAGAAATGAATAAGCTGTATTACGGTGAATAAAACTGGTGAATATAAAACTGATACGAAATATCCTCTAAGATTGGATTAAAGTATTGGTTCAAATAAAACTAGTTTGCTGGAATTTATGCGTTCAATTTCTGGATCAGCTGGTATAGAAGAGTCATCTTCTCTGGTTCAGCAGAATGATATCAATGAGCGACACAAAAGTTAATAATTTAGACAATGTTAACTGATACGAGTTATCTTCCCTAAGATTGGAAAGCGAATATTAGAACAATCTATTCCATGTTCCAAATAATGTGCAATTTAAGAAAATGACGTGAGAACCTTTTTTTATAAAATTTTTAAGTACTCAGTAATCTTAAAATTTGAAGAAAATATTCTCCTTAATCTAATGGTTTATTAAATTTTTTTTAGAAATGTTGACTTTAAATTTACTAGAGTTATCTTTCTGATTTTCTGATAACGTCGTGTATGTTCGCATGTACTTATAAAAATGGGCACGTTTATACGCATACAAAAATATTTAAAATTCAATTTACATTGGTGTTTAGTGGTTTTTATCAAGCTTTGCTCTTTATAACTAGTAAATATAGTTTTCACTTTATTATAATGACATCTAAATCTGGGTGGAGTAATGGATAGCGGCTTGGATTGAGGAAGCGGAGAGCCGTGTTCGAATTCCAGTCGAATCCATAACATTCACTAATACCCTTGGGAAAGGTGTGAATCCTCTTCTTCTCCCTCCAGCTATGGGTAAATAGCAGGACAGACTGGGTTCTATAGCCTTGGATGGCAACTGGTCTAGGAGAAGGACAACTCTGAATTCAAACCCGAAGGCGGATGGGTGGCACTTTGTGTTACCTTCCAGCAACTTCTGCCGCCGCGTTGGTTTATCCTCTCCTTTGGAATCTGCTAGCTAGGCCGAGGTGGGGGACAAGATGCCTGGGCAGTTCTCCATATATCCCGTCCAGGCTCGTAACGCACTAGCGCTACTCCATTGTCTCTCGAGACGGACGGGTGCCGACGATAATGACATCTAAAAGGCTGAAATTAATACAGAATTTTAATAAAGTGTTCGATTTTAAATTTCAAAAAGGTTATGACAACCCCTGAAAAAGGTTGGAGGGTACATGAGTATAAAAACTATAAGAAACAAAACGTATAATTTTGGTGAGAATAGGTTTGGTTTGGTTTATTTTGTTTTACGGCATATCAACCTCAATGGGTTATTTAATGCCGACAACATTTTTAGGATAGATTCTTATGAATAGAATATGTATTCTTTAATTTAGTTTAGTTTGGTTTATTTTGTTTTACGGCATATCAACCTCAATTTATTATTTAATGCCGACACCATTTTTAGGATAGATTCGTATGAATAGAATATGTATTTTTTAGTTTAGATTGGTATGGTTTATTTTGTTTTACGCATATCAACCTCAATGGGTTAATTAATGCCGACAACTTTTTTTTTTCTGGTAATATTTTGTTTTGTCAAAAATCTATTTCTGGTAATATTTTTTTCCACAAAAATGTATAGCTGGTAAAATTATTTTAAAACATATACTGCCGGTAAAACGTATTGCTGGTAATATTTTATTCAAAAGTATATTTCTGGCAATAGTTTTTATTTTCAAAAATTTATTTCTGGTAATAATTTTTTTTACAAAGTATTTCTGGTATTAAAATCTATTTTTACACTTTTATAATGCTTTTTACCTCAGTTTCGGGGTTAACTATTTGCCCATATCTGGTACCCTAACAGGTGCTACCACCCGGTTCAGGGTGGACATGGGAACACAAGTAATTAAGAGGTGGTTCCACGCTCCTCAAAACCTCCTGATCAGAGGCCTTGCTGTTGGACGTAGTTTATCGTCTTACCCAGGACGCGGATGTAGTTTATCGTCATACCCAGGACGCGGTAAGAATACGATATGAACTTAGAACTATAAAAGAATTACTTAGACAATGGAAAATAATTAATGTAAGCCTGATCGATAGAACAGGGACATCATATGCATAATTATATGTGCAGTATGCTGGGAAGGAAAATAGTTGAAAAAATAAAATAAAGTGATAATGACGACGATGCTCAAAATGGCCTATTTGTTTTATCTGTTGCATAACACCTTTAAAATTATTATCGAAATACCATTTAAACTAGTAGTTAACCGAAACATTCGTTCACAGATACGTCTGGTCGAAATGGAACTTGTTGGTTAAAGAAATAATATTCTAAACAGAAAATTCGCCCTTGTTGGCTTTGTTAAGCTGAATGGACGTCCTTGAAACTTTGACTATTGAATTCACTAGACGGTGGGCCGTTGGCTTGATATGAAGTTATCGCCATCCATGGCGAGGAGTTACAGAACACAGGAGTGGCTGAAAGTGAACGATTAAGCTCAAATACAGGCAGGGGATTAACAGGCTTAATTTGTAATTTATACTTGATTCGTACGTTAGATATTTCCCCTCTGGTGCCAGTGAAATGTTGGATTATGATTTTCAAACGGACAAGCAATTCTTAAAATAGGAGTTTGGACCAAAGTAATCCTTTTTTTTTAAAATCAATTCACTCCAAGCAAGGTGATAATGACACTATAACAAGTGTCTACTTGGAGTGAAAGAGAACGAAAAGGCTTTAGAATGAACCCGGAACCCAATCTTAAATAGGATACAAGGGATAAATCTCTACTACTGTTCAAAAGACTGAGGAGGAGTGTGAACCGGACGATAGACAAACCTATTTATTTTTATGAAGAAAAAATAAGTACGAAATAAAATTTCAGAGTTTAGGGGAATCCTTTAGAAGTATAGATTTGAAGTTGTCTTTAGAAGGAACCAAAACCCATTCTTAAACAGGAAACAAGGGATAAACTTCTACTCTTGTGCAAAAAACAAAAACAAAAAAAAAAACGCGGAAGAGTGTGAACTATGTTATTCATGATGACGGTAGTCCCTGCGTATAGAATTCAGCGGTTGGCAGTGAATATTTCGAAGACAGTAGGGAAGCGTAGTTCAGGTTAGCAGTGGATATCCCGATAAAGTAGCAGAGCGTAGTTCAGTAGTTTGTCCTTCTGTTCATTCGCTTGACAGGTTGGCATTGGACATTCGGAGAGAGGAAACAAAATAGCCGCCTTTATACACGACGGATTGAATATTTCACGTCTCCTGATTGGTTAACCTTCTTTTGGGGAAGTATAAAGTGAGTCAAGTTATTTGGGTTGGCTCACTAGTACATAATGGCACACAAAAATTGTAACAAACTAGGCGATAGGTGAAGCTATACCTTATTTCCCTTTGTACTAGACTATTAAATATCAGTATCCTCCCATTTCATTTATACATTTATTTGACTTGATCTCTGAATGAATTCATGAATGAAATATATTTTTATCTTAATCTACTATTACTATTCGAGTGATAAACGGATCTTTTATCTTCAGCGCGGATATACAAAAGAATAAATAGGTTTCTTACTTTTCATGTTGAAGATAAAAATCTTATCAAGTGAGGTCGTTAGCTGAGATCCACTGAATGAAAAACGGTGTGCCTTATCAATCTTATATCATTCTCAAACTGATAGAAAAAAATATTCAAATCATAGAAAGAACAGCTTGAAAGTTAGCCACAAACTGAAGTTTCGGGACCTAGATATTGTCCCGACATTTTTTTCTCATAAAGGAAATTTCCCTTTAAAAATTATCTTTAATAATGTAAGCGTATTTAAGAATTTTCGTTTTTTTTTTTTTTTTTTTTTTTTACCTTAAAGACAGAAATTAAAAAAAAAAAAAAGCAATTTGCCCAGTACATTGGTATGTGCACGAGTTCCTTTGCAACTTACACCATTTTTTCTGTTGGTAATCGTACTGGCTTCTTGGTGCATTTGAAAAAAAAAAAAATAAAAAATAAAGAAAAAAATAATTTGATATTTCGGTTTTTCGTTGAGGAAGAAGAAATAACTTGAAAAAAGTCAAGCAAATCATCATCATCATCATCATCATCATCCTCAATTCGCATTGGTTCTTCTGCTTCTCCCAATTTAGGTTTCAACTACTTTTAAGTACACTACTTTTGTATCATTAATAATATGCCCAGTAACGTAAGGCAGATTAAGGACGGATTACGCAGAAGGGGTAAGAGGGAGTCTCCTTGAATAATTGCTCGTCGGATATTCAGGCGGTTAGAGGTGGCCGTGCTTCTGGTGCGATTTAGATGTAATGTGGTTTTCCACATTCCCATACTGTGTTTAAGGAAATTTACTGTCACCGAAGAGACTTTGTACATTTTCAAAGTCTTAAAGATCCAAGAGTATGGAAAGACTTTATCCATGCCGTACTGAGATTTATACCACTTTTTCTGCAATTTTCCAGGATCATTTTGCTTATCAATACTTGATCTTTGCAACCATATAAACCTCTCCTGCATTCCTTCTGTTCCAGTTTCTTCAAGAAAAGAGTAAGTACAGTTTTCAGGACCGACATGGACAGACATGTTATTGGTTTATAATTTTTCGGATCATCTGTTTCACCTGTTTTTGGAGCGAGATATATCATAACTTCACTGAATCATTCTGGGACTCCATTTGAATTAGTAATCAGCATTGATAAAGTTTGTGCAAGGATTTTATGGGTTGGTGACAGATGATAAAGCACAAAATTGGTACCTTGTCATTTCCTGGGGAATTCCATTTTTGAGATTTCGTTAGAGCTTGACTTGGTTATATTTTTCCATTCTTGTAGAGGTTTATCCATCATTCGTTCTTCTCGTTGGATCTATTCTGCATTGGGGTCATATTCCTTAGGGTAGATCCAAATATTCTCCCTAAATTTCTACACGATATCAATAGATGGTGGCTTTTTTGACTTCTGTAACTGCTTTTCCAATTTCCATGTAAAATTTCTTTAGGTCTGTTTGGAATATCTTATTTTGGCGATAGAACCTACAACGCTTCTCGTATAGTCTTGTTCTTTGAAATTTAATTTTATATTTCCGTTTGATCTTCCTGCACTTGCGTGTTGAGACATTTGGGTTTCTTGAGATCTCATCTAGCATCGATAATTCACATCGCCTTCTCGCTTGAATTTTACCTTGCAATTTGGTTCTTTTTTCTGTTGTTTGATCTTTTCATTGTCTTGACCCCAAGCTTCCCTGTAGCTGCTAAAGCAGTTGCGTATATGACATTATTTACTTCTGTGATGTTTCTCAGTGGATTGTCCGTCCATTCACAGCGTTTTCAGTGCAGAGTTGTATATTTGCAGAATATATTTGTTGGGATTTGTTCGACATTTGTGTGCAAGTTACACTGCTGAGTTCCTGTATGATGTGGGTTTTTGCTTCCGTGATTTCACCTCTGTTGTTTTCAAGGAATTCTGTCCTAATGGCGTTAGACACAACTTCAGTGACATAATCTGAATAAACACAGTACGTCGCAGGTAGATTCTTCAGTTTTATTTCCTGAGATATTATTATTTCATACTCATTTTAGTTTTTACCTCATGCTCTGTCATATTTATTTCCACTCTTGCCGAGGGTTCCAACTACAATTGGAATTATAGATATACTCGTGTGTTGCATTTCTGAGATTTCCACTTAAAGTTGTATTTTGATAGTTGTTTTGAAGATATTCAAAGATACATCACAATTTGCAGGAACTGTACATTTTGTTCTTGTGGTGTTTTATCACGAAGTCTGGGCGATTAGCTTTGGTTTTTCTGTCTGTGTGTATTTGTAAAATCCCATCAATCTGTTACAGGTTCTATTTCTGTAACCGGGTCTGGGTGATGTTCATACCAGTTTCTTGCAGTTGCGTATTTTCCAGTGCAGATATTGGTCTATGCTATCATACCGAGTTTTATATTCAGTGGGAACTAACACAATGCAAACTAATACAAGATAGTCAATTGTTTCTGGATATTTATCACAGAATATGCCTTTCGGATTAACAATATTTTTCAGTATGTGTGCTTGGAAATTTCTAGTTGGCAAGCATTGATCCTATGCAGCAAGAATAAAGTCTTCAGTTTCAGCTTTTAACCCTGCAAGATATAATCACTAATGGCCAAGTAGTTTTTCTATATCAGCTTGTTTGGTATGTGCAGAGTATTAACCATGAAGAGGCTTTTCTTGCCACCGTTTTTGCATTTGGTACATTGCATTTGCTTTCTTTTTTCGGTTCTTTGTCGCTGCAGCAGGTATAGTTTATTTGAATTTCTCACTTGAAATCCGCTTTTGACTTTGTTGGCTTCCTTTATTACAGAATAAATTTTCTTATTTCTTTCTTGTTATTTGACACAGACCATCATCCAGTCTTTTGTAGTTTCTAGATATCTTTGAAGACCGATTGTTGTAGTTTTGTAAGGCAGTTCTAGTTGAAGTGATCCTCGGCCTCCTTCAGATCCGGGCACATACAGACGATCAATATCAGCTTTAAGATCTTCAATGCGGTGGCAAGTGTGAAGCTTTCTCGTCTTGACATCCATGGTCCAAGTATGGAGGTTGAAACTGTATTGCACCACAGGGACAGTCAAACATTTATGACTAATAATATTACTATTATTCTTATTCTGAAACGCAGGAGGTGCAGGGCCGGGAATCTCACCACAGTGCCCAGTCCCTCCAAGCAAAGGTTCAAGCAGAGCCTGATACTCCATTTCGAAGAAAGATAAAATGGCCCCCACCCAGTGACAAACACGTTTTACCCGAATTCGGCATGGACATCGGCAAGATCCTTGAAACAACATCAAGAGGTTCGGTGGATAAACGACTAACGACAATGTCCAAAATCATCACTAGTTATGCAGCAGGGAATTTGGGTATGAGGATCGGAAGGAAAAGAAGGGTATTAGCAAAGAAAATGGGAAGATTACCTCCTCAGTTATCCATTGAAACTGCTATCCACCGAAAAAAGAAAAGAAGTCAGTCCCCACCGTGGACCATTTAAAAGATAGTTCGTGCAGTGGATTGGTTGTTACAAACATCCAATCGGGTGTGCGGAAAACGTGGTCTTTCTTCGTCTAATTCATTAAAAGGCAAGAGTAGCTGTTAGCGTTTGATTGAGAGGGGGGGTCAGGGATTGATCTCCCCTGATTGGGTCGACTCGGGCGCCTACATAAGAGCGTATTTTTGAATTATGATGTTAAATGGTAATTGACATTATTTACATTATTCGGACTAATGTCCTCCTCTTTGTCGCCATATTTATTACAACGTTTCGGCCGTTGTACGCTCCGGTCTTCTTCAGGTGGTTGGAATGTCGAACTGAATCCTTTATTTCGCTCACTGGGGTAGACTGTTCTAGTTCCACGTGCTGTGTTTAATGGATGTCAGTTATCTCCTGTTAATTCCCCTCTCCAAGTTCTCCACTGTCTTTTTATTCAACTCACACTCTTTGGGTCTTGTCACTGGACTAACCAACGCCTTTATCCACTGTGCCATGTGTCCTTGAGGACATATTTGTATGTATTTCTAGTTATTATAAACCTAATGTCTTCAGCAAACTATTTTTATCAGTGTTCATATTGCAATTTTTACTGTTATCATATCATGTTTCTACCAGAGCTCATATTGCAATTTTTGTTGTTATAATCGTTTTTCTCTAGTACTCCTTATTACTGGTTCCCATATTGTATTCATTTCTATGCTTGGTCGGCCCAGGAGATCTTTGTGGCCTAGCATACCTGAAGAAGGCCAAAGCGTACAACGGCCGAAATGTAATAAATATGGCGACAAAGATGAGGACAATAGTCCGAATAATGTAAATAGTGTACATAATACCTCATCTCAGAAATATAGAGAGATACTGAAAGGCCGAAACGTTGTGATAAATATGGCGACAAAGATGGGGACAATAGTCCGAATAATGTAAATAGTGTACATAATACCTCATCTCAGAAATATAGACAGATACTGAAAGGCCGAAACGTTGTAATAAATATGGCAACAAAGGTGAGATTTCAATAGTCCGAATAATGTAAATAGTGTACATAATACCTCATCTCAGAAATATAGACAGATACTGAAAGGCCGAAACGTTGTAATAAATATGGCAACAAAGATGAGGACAATAGTCCGAATAATGTAAATAGTGTACATAATACCTCATCTCAGGGATATAGACAGGTAATTATGACGAGTCTTTATATTTTCTTTACATCAACAACACTCTCCTAATTATATGAACAATTTCCCAGATGCAGTTTTTGATTCATTTGTAAATAAAAGCAGTCAGGTTTCTTGTTAATGCTCATGTCGCTGTCTTTCTTGATCGTACCCAAAGCTGCAATGATTATACGTACAATTGTAGTTTCGAGATGTCGCATACGTTTCGTTTTTATTTAAACATCTTTATATTTACTTATTTTATTATTTAAGAGAGATATTTTTATCTGATGGCACTGGCATATCTCTAAGAAGGTATTTTTATGGTCTTTAATCACAATGTCTCGTCTATTGGCTTCTTTTACTTGCAGCTGTTGTCATTTTTGGAATAGTACACAGTACTGATAAAAATGCTATAATTAATTTCACCCGAAAGATCCTGGCAGATGTAATTCAAGCAGGCCAAGTCAACTTATATCCTTTGTAAATAGCCTCCTTGCATGCATCTCAATTGTTTCTTTGTGACACTTTATTCGCGTCACCGATTGTCTTATCGTTCAATCTCTTTAAGAATGTGACCAATGCTCTTGCAGTTATATAGACAACTATCAATAACATTCACATAAAAGCGGATTTTCTAGAGATAAGTCTTAATACCCGTGGGATTACGGGAATATCAGGTAGAAACACCATTTCTCATATGGTCACCTTAGTTAAGCAACGTCGAATCTGCTTAGTACCTAGATGGGTGACCGCTTTGAAATATCCGGTGCTGTAAGCTTGGATGTACGGGTTTCCAATTTCCAACGGTTTCCAATTCCGGTCGAGTTCGTTATATATACTTATGTTCAAATGACCTTGGGGAAATTATGAATACACCCCTTCTCCACCAGCTATGGGTTAATTAGTAGGACATCTATCAGTAAATCATTATCTAAAAACTTTTTAAAAACCGAAAATATTTTCTGGCTTTAAATAACCTGCAAAAGGTTGATAAAACGTAAAAAAAAAAAACCCAAATCAATCAATCAAATTGATACCTGAATTTAAAACTGGAAAGAATAGAGCCATTAAATTTTAGTACCATTGTAATTTATATTGGCTTTCCAAATATTGTTCGGATACTTGAGACTCTTCTTTCTAGTTATTTTCCAAGCGTAGCTTAGATGTGGTACAAGACCGAGAGTATGGGGCCCCCAGTGAGGATCGAACTCACTACTCAGTCGTAATTGTTCTAGCGAGACAAGCTTGCTAAACATTACACCGCCTTGAGGTGTCCAAAAATGATTTTCTAAGCGTATCTTAGATGTGGCACAAGGTCGAACGTATGGAGCACCCAGTGAGGATCGAACTCACTACTCAGTCGTAATTGTCCTAGCGAGAGAAGCTTGCTAATCATTACATCGCCTCGAGGTGTCCAGCCTCTTTTTTGTATACATGTTAAAAGAAGTATTAGGTCGATCTATACTTCAGTCAGCGTCTGGGGGATATTCCGTAAGACAACTGGAAAAGAAATTCTTTCTATTAAAACTAGAGTGATCATTAATATGCAAAATGGACTGATACATTTCAGAAATGCTAGGTAGAGAGACATAACTAAACCACAATCTGAGGACACCAATGGTTCCCAAGTATATACTGGGTAGTTTCTAAACAGCTACTTTGAAAAGTAGACAAAACCACACATTATTGACATCCTTACAAGGCCGTTTTATGCCAGTATGCATTTTTCTCCCTTACTATCCTTTGTTAGAAACAAAGACATGGCAACAAAAATTTCCTAAGCCGAGAAATGAATGCAAAATGGTAACCAGTAATATCGACTGCGAGAGAAAAGCAATAATCTCAACAAAATTGCAATAAGGTAAAAGATGCTTAATGAGATATTAGGTTTATAAGTCCCCAAAATCCATCCTACGATGAGCTCAAGGGCCTAAAATCCTTAGTTGGATCCAGTAACTTGACCCAAGGAGTTGTGAGTTCAATGCCTGGCTCGGCGAGTTGAGTTAACCCTAGAACACTAACCATGGTTACCCAGCGCAAATTTTCCTATTTTTAATTACAATTTTCAGTACCTGATTTTCTTAGCTAAATAATATGTTTTTCAGATCATATTAATGCTACTACAAAGTACAAAGTTTGAAGTGCCTGCATATAAAATATTTCAAATAAAGATTTATATTTAATATTTTTTTTGATATTTTCAAAATCGGGTATGATATACCCATGGTTAGTAGTGTTAGTGCTCTAGGGTTAAAGGGATATAACTGAGACAACCGGAAGAGGCATGGCACGTGAAACTAGAACAATCTACTAAGAGCGTTTAGATAATTTGACACTCACAGGACATACTGAAGGTAAGGGAGACATTTTTGCTGCTCGGGTGTAAAAGAAGAGTAAGGAGGCAAAGATGGGGCTATGAAATATAGGAAGTTGTAGAGTTCTGATCACCAAAATTCTGAAGGAACACAAAAATGTTGCATTAATTTGTTAACATCAAATATGCGAAGAAAGGGTTCACTTCTCCGAACAATCTTTGTCTTTTCTTCATAGTTGGGGAATGTTTAATATTCGATAATATATGAAGCTTCAATGGGAGATCCTCATATTTACGATATTTTCTGTTATTTTTACTGTTTAGATCATTTTTTAATTATTGCGCCGTTCGAGTGCTGATGTATTCCAAAAGACAATTCCAACTTGTTATTTATGTTGGGTTTGGTTTGTTTTGTTTTACGGCATATCAACGTCAATGGGTTATTTTATACCGACAACTTTTTTTTTCCTGGTAATATTTTTGTTTTGTTCAAAATCTATTTCTGTTAATATTATTTTTTCTCAAAAATATATAGCTGGTAATATTATTTTTTCAAAAACGTATTATTAGAGGCCTTGCTGTTGGATGTAGTTTACCCTCATACCCAGGACGCGGATGTAGTTTATCGTCATACCCAGGACGCGGATGTAGTTTACCCTCATACCCAGGACGCGGATGTAGTTTATCGTCATACCCAGGACGCTGTCATTTAGGTTTGGTTTGGTTGTTTTAGATTAGCGACATATTAATCTCTGTGAGTTAATTAATACCCAAATCGAAATATTTTTTACACAATTTTTATACATTAAATCAGGAAGAGGCAACTGAAGTTTCTGGAAGCATAATGAGAAAGGAGGGACTGGAGAATCTGATACTCACAGGTCGAATAGAGGGAAAGAGAGACAAGGGAAGGCAACGTATGACATACTTGGCGGGTTTAAGCAAGTGGATGACAGAACACTGGTGGCACAGGGACGAAACTTATTGAGAGCTAGAAAGGATAAGGGGGAAGTGGAGAGCCATCATCACCTACGTCCTGAAAGGACACGGCACATAAAAAGAAAGAAAGAGTTAATTAATGTCGAAATCGAAATATTTTGTACACAATTTTATACCTTAGACTATATATATTGTGTACATAATTTTATACTTTCAGGTTAAATGTATGTTATATATATATATATATATATATATATATATATATGTATGTGATAGAAATTGTAAGGAGGATTTGATAATTATAATTAAGTAATTCATTTAATCTGAAAGAAACCTCAACAGAATGCAGAAAGCACTGGACGGCACTGGACGGAATATGTGAGCGAGCGGCGCTATATTGAGTCTGATTTTCTATACGTCGTTGGAACAGTTGGTATGATGTTTGCTAGACAACCTAACTGTCAGGGTTTCAAATCTCGGTAGTGGATGCGCACTGCTGATTAGTCCTAAATATAGGACGAAATGGCCGTCCAGTGCTTTCTGCATTCTGTTGAGGTTTCTTTCAGACTCAATGAATTACTTAATTATATATATATATATATATATATATATATATATATATATATATATATATATATATATATAGGTGTTGATATGCCGTTAAACAAAAACAGATAAACTAAACCAACCAGCAGAGGAAACTATTTAAAAATACTGAAGCCATGAACCCAGTGTCTTAGCACAAAGAAATGTTTATACCAAAACATAAACACATACATATTTCTTTGTGGTAAGACACTCGATTTATGGTTTCAGTATTTTTAAATAGTTTTCTCTGGTTGGTTTAGTTTAGGTATTTTTGTTTAGCGACATATCAACCTCTATGGGTTATTTAATGCAGAAATCAAGTTATGAAAATTCAATCCTTTTAATTAATTCAAGAGAATGATATTTTTTTCATGATTAAATTATAATTGCGTAACTGCATATTTTAAACCAAATAATCTTACAAAATCAAACGAGGAATGAAAACTTTTTTTTTTACTTTATAAGAATTTTTTGACAATGTATACTATGTCAATTTTAGTATAAAATGTATTGATTGTAATTTTGCTACCAGAATGTTGGTCATTTCGCTATAAAAATGTATACTTGGTCATTTTATAATAAAAAAAATTCCTGGTCTTTTTACTATAAAATGAATTGTTGGTCATTTTGCTATAAAATGTATTGTTGGTTATTTTGCTATAAAAAAGGACATGTTTTTAACAAAAATGTATTGCTGGCATTTTTACTATAAAAATGTATTTTTATACTTCCCCAGCGTTTTGATTTTTGCTTGTGTGTTCACTATTTGCCAATAGATGGAAACCTAACAGGTGCTATTACCCGGGCCAGGGTGGGCCTGGGAACAATAGCTTTTCTCCAATTAAAGGCCTTGCCACCGGAAGTAATTCATCGTCATACTCGGGACGATTGATATTTAGGAATTTTATTTCTAGACAGCACCTTCTCATTAGGCGAACAGTCGTACATTAATAGATAAGCCTGTATTATCTATTGCAACAAGTGAGAGAACCAGCTAATCTTTGGCAAATAGCCATATAAAAAAGACTGCGCTGTCTTTTGCATCTTTAGGTATACGAACTGCTATTATCGATAGTTCATATACTTTGGTATCAGTTTTTAATAGAAACTTCGTTTTTTAATGATCTCATCCTTTGACATAGACTGGGCAGTTTCCGATCTTGAAATACTAGAAAAGTTTGACTTTAGTGCTGTCTAGGACGAGTCTTTATTCTGATAATACTTTTCCTATTGTTAAAGTCGTCTCCACACTTCTCGGAATATTACTGCGCATACCTGACAGTTTACAGTTTTCGCTTTCTCTCAGTAGACACTTCAGTCTTGGGGTTTTATCCACGCCGATGCTTCTAAGAGAAAAAGGATTGAATTCCTGCAAATGAATCATCAAAATTTCTCTAGGAATGCAGGATCAAGTGAACATTTTGCGAGCGGATCAAAATCGCGTCATGGTGCAGACAGATCGGCGGACGAGTCGTTCGGCTTCAATCACATAATAGGCACTCTATTAAATCGAATCTGTTGATTTGAAGTCTTCCACTTTGCTTTCTTCGTAAGTTCGACGCGGATATGACGGGCACAAATGATGTTCATTTTCTATTCATATTCGGCTTCCACTTGGATTCTGAGTTGGCTGTGTCATTAGACATTGGCAGAGGGGCACGGAGGACACAATACGACAAGTAAATGAGGTCAACAAAGGAATAAAGAAAAATGAAAGAAAAGGCATTTGGAGATATTCAACAATCTATCTATCTATCTATCTATCTATCTATCTATCTATCTATCTATCTATCTATCTATCTATGCTACTATGTTCATATCTATCTATCTATCTATCTATCTATCTATCTATCTATCTATCTATCTATCTATCTATCTATCTATGCCAGTCTGTTCATATCTATCTATCTATCTATCTATCCCAGTCTGTTCATATCTATCTATCTATCTATCTATCTATCCCAGTCTGTTCATATCTATCTATCTATCTATCTATCTATCTATCTATGCCAGTCTGTTCATATCTATCTATCTATCTATCTATCTATCTATCTATCTATCTATCTATCTATCTATCTATCTATCTATCTATCCCAGTCTGTTCATATCTATCTATCTATCTATCTATCTATCTATCTATCTATCTATCTATCTATCTATCTATCTATCCCAGTCTGTTCATATCTATCTATCTATCTATCTATCTATCTATCTATCTATCCCAGTCTGTTCATATCTATCTATCTATCTATCTATCTATCTATCTATCTATCTATCTCAGTCTGTTCATATCTATCTATCTATCTATCTCAGTCTGTTCATATCTATCTATCTATCTATCTCAGTCTGTTCATATCTATCTATCTATCTATCTATCTATCTATCTATCTATCTATGCCAGTCTGTTCATATCTATCTATCTATCTATCCCAGTCTGTTCATATCTATCTATCTATCTATCTATCTATCTATCTATCTATCTATCTATCTATCTATCTATCTATCTATCTATCTATCTATCTCAGTCTGTTCATATCTATCTATCTATCTATCTATCTATCTATCTATCTATCTATCTATCTATCTATCTATCTATCTATCTATGCCAGTCTGTTCATATCTATCTATCTATCTATCTATCTATCTATCTATCTATCTATCTATCTATCTATGCCAGTCTGTTCATATCTATCTATCTATCTATCTATCTATCTATCTATCTATCTATCTATCTATGCCACTCTGTTCATATCTATCTATCTATCTATCTATCTATCTATCTATCTATCTATGCCAGTCTGTTCATATCTATCTATCTATCTATCTATCTATCTATCTATCTATCTATCTATCTATCTATCTATCCCAGTCTGTTCATATCTATCTATCTATCTATCTATCTATCTATCTATCTATCTATCAATGCCAGTCTGTTCATATCTATCTATCTATCTATCTATCTATCTATCTATCTATCTATCTATCTATCTATCTATCTATCTATGCCACTCTGTTCATATCTATCTATCTATCTATCTATCTATCTATCTATCTATCTATCTTTGCCATTCTGTTCGTATCTGTCTGTCTATCACAGACTGTTTATATGTCTGTCTGTCTGTATGTATGTATGTATTTTTTATATCTAACACACACACATACGCACATACATACATGTGTATATATACAATCATATACATATTGGATTATGTTTGTGTTCGATTTAAAAGGACCGTTGTGTAATGCGTGGGTGTGCAAGCCCTTACGCTATTTTGCACGCTATTTCACGCGCGTTCCACAAAGTGGATCTTTTATTGAATTCATCGAACGAGATCCAAAGGCGAAAGTCTGTGTGTCTTTTTATATTTTTGATTTTAAATTCATTCTTTGCATCAACGTTACATTCGTGCTAAGTGGTCCAAATGGGAATGTCAGATCCATAATATCTACTTAAACGGAACGTGAAAAACCCCGCTTGATTCCGAATGCCGCAGCCATTTTATTCATCACTCCTAACAGTATCAGGAAAAAAAGAAATTAGCCTCCAGAGCTGTGCGCATGGACATCTATAGACACGTCCACGTGCGCACGCAACAAGCAGATACGCTAGAAAAGGTCTCATACAGCTTTGAAGAACATAGACATCTCTTTTCTTTTTTTAGCGAAACTCACTGCTATAAAAAAGTGTCCACACAAACACACGCGTGCAAAGAAGAATACTTATTTACAGCATAAATGCACACTGAATTCTTGTTATGTAATATATATACATTTGTATATTACTGTAGTGTAAGCAATAATATGAACGTATTTATTGATAAAAGCATTCATTCCATATGACCAAACAGTCTCCAACTCCACCAAACAGATACAATGATATAAGTATACAAATATACACACAAGAAAATAGACTCAGTAACAATAGAAATTTGAGAGTTTATAACCTAGCCCATAATGTATTATGTGGATTTATTTATATTTACTTACATTGAACCTTCTTCTATATTACTGATTATTAAGTCGTTTAATATCGACTATTGCGGATAATATCAAATTTTGGCATCTTAGCTCATTCCACTTGTTATGTGGTTTAAAAGACCCTAGTAAAATTTAGAGGGACTTCACTACAATATCATTATGAAAAGCGAAAAACACTGACTTATTTTGGGCATTAGGTTTAAATGGAGCCGTATGGAGCCCTGGTCTATGAGATGTTGGATCAGCCCTTTTGATAGGTGAGTGTTGATATGGCCGATATAATTATTTATGGATTTGTTTTCGTCAGGAACGCAGTTCCCTATAGCGTATTTTAATTCATAAATAATGTTGATCTGATAGAATTTTCCTGAGGAAATGTTGCTGATGATTAGTATTTTTTAGTTTGTTCATATATATATATATATATATATATATATATGTAAATGATAGAAATTATTAGGAGGATTTGATAATTATAATTAATTAATATCAATTCTCAGTAGTGGATGCACACTGCTGATGAGTCCCAAATATAGGACGAAACGGCTGTCCAGTGCTTTCTGCATTCTACTGAGGTTTCAGACTCGATGATATTACTTAATTATATATATATATATATATATATATATATATATATATATATATATATATATATATATATATATGAAGGAGGTGCAACAAATTTATTTCCAGAATGACCGTTGAGATAAGGTGTCTATCAAACATTTGTATCCAAGCCTGTCTGGACATATTCAAAATTCACTTTCTTGAAATGCAAACCAGATGAAACTTTCGTTGACGAGTAGTAGAGGAAGTTTTACATGTTCATATACTATTGCTGGAAAATGGGTGAAAGTAATATTGAGAAGCGGATTAACATCAAGTTTTGATTGAAAATTGTTAAAAGTGCTACTGAAAAATTATCCCTATTAAGAATGGCTTAACGTGAATTTTCTATGAAACAATTCTTTCTTATTGGCACAGGGAGTTCAAAGCAATGTGCGCAATGATGCAAGAAGCGTACAGCCAAAAATACAAAGAACTGATGCAAATATTCCTTTGGCAGTGTTGAAGGGGTTACGAGAATCTGTTCAGAGTTAAAGAGTGGTTTCTCCAACATTTAAATATTCCTGGGAATTGTGCGTTGGGGGTTCACGAATTTTTGAAGACATTCCATTACAATAATTGACATTCTATCAGATTTAGCCTCCTGTAATCTTTGGCTATTTTCAAAAGCAAAAGATTCCATGAAAGGACAAAGATTTACTGATATCTGTGACATTCAGAGACACGCAACTACAATACTGAAAGGAATTATGGAAAATTAGTTCCAGGCATGTTTTTAGCAATGACACCATCGTGTCACGAAATGCATAGCTTGACGAGGGAAGAACTTTGAAAAAGACAGCAGCCAGTAGTGACAAGGTATACGAACTTTACCTTCGCAAGGCCATTCCACATATTGCGCATCTCGTATGTGCGGATGCATGAATTTGAGATCTCCCAACAGCTTCATTGTCTTCCCACATGTCAACTAAAGAAAAACATTAAAACTATACAAAGAATATATTTTTCAACACTTTTTATATAATACAGGTTGCGACAGAAATGCGTTTCATATATTCCTCCCCGAAATACCTCAGCTAGATGAAGTACATGTGAGAATTATTTCTGCCACACCCTGTTTAAGGAATATATATATATATATATATATATATATATATATATATATATATATATATATATATATATATATATATATCTGTGTGTGTGTGTGTGTGTGTGTGTGTGTGTGTGTGTGTGTGTGTGAATAAGAGGGTCCACCGGAAAATTCATAGGCTGACCAAGATATAAATGTCAGTAGACATACCAATTGGTAGACTAAAAAACGAGCAAGTGCAACAGAATACAAGAATTGGTCACATCTTGGTCACACTATTTTCAGCCGATCCTCGTATACATACAAGGTTTGACAATTACTAATTAAATAAGTATCGTTTTTGTAAATTTATATATATATATATATATATATATATATATATATATATATATAAATATAAAAGAAATAGAGCGTGTGTAAATATAAAAGTGAACATAGAAGTCAACACTTAGAGGCGACAGTCTGTTTCATGCTAGACGCAATCGTCAGGTCTTGTGTCTAGCATGAAACAGACAGTCGCCTCTAAGTGTTGACTTCTATGTTCACTTTTATATTTACACACGCTCTATTTCTGATATTGAGCACATTATCCTATGAATATAGCACACCTTAAGACTATATTTCTTCATAATATATACACATATATACATATATATATATATATATATATATATATATATATATATATATATATATATATATATATATATATACTACCGATGAAAGCTTTGGAACCCCTTTGAATTGATTCTCTATGTTCATGAAAAAGACTAATTTTGCATATTCGGATAAATAAATTCGTCTATTTTGCATATATGCAAACCCTTACAAAAAATTCAAACACATTTTTAAACGCATTATAAATTAATTTGCATAAGCTTTGGAAATTTTGTTCCAACTGGATACCTTTTCTGACCTGTAGGACAGAAATTGACAACATCACTGCATAGCAGAGGTTCAATTCCATCTTGATGAATGTCTGATTTAAACCGTTAAAATGCCAATAACTAAACAGATTAGTATTGAAAAAAGACCTAATTGGAAATTCTTTCTATAGAAGGGCATTTCGAACGTCAGATTGCGAGAAAATTATAGATATAAAAAACAGGGTGCATTATTGACTGCTGCGACGGGCAGAAACTGGTGCAAATGTTAACAGAGTAACACCTATTGATCGAACACTATTTACATTATTCAGACTATTGTCATCATCATTCTTGACATATTTATCACAACGTTTCGGCCGTTGTACCCTCCGGCCTTCTTCAGTTGGTTGGAATGTCGAACTGAACCCTTTATTTCGCTTGCTGGGGTAGACTGTTCTAGTTCCACGTGCCATGTCTAATGGATGTCAGTTATCAGTTATCCCCTGTTAATTCTCCTCTTCAAGTTCTTCATCGCCTTAACAAGGTATTGAACTCACACTCTTTGGGTCTTGTCACTGGATCTAACTAACGCCTTTATCCACTGTGCCATGTGTCCTTGAGTGTACATAATACTTCATCTCAGAAATATACACAGATACCTATTGATCGTGTCTAGCAAAAGGAACAGAAGAAAAACAGCTCCCCAACTAACTGTTGAATTTATTTCTACACGTCAACATCCAATATCTGTTATGACTGTTAAAAGAAGACTTTTTTTCTGCTGGGCGTAAAGGGTGCGTATCAGTTAAGGAACCTCTATTAAGAAAGGAGAATAAGTTGCAAAGACAAACATGGGCACCACATCACAAGAATTTGACTTTAGAAGATTGGAAAAAAAGGTGCCATGGAGTGATAAGTAAATTTGTGCTTTCTGGAAGTAAACGAAGAGTGCTTGTTAGACGAAGTTTTCTAAACGAATTAGTGAAAATGGCATTCTGCCAACTGATAAGCATGTTGCGGGTCCTGGAATTTTTGGGGGATGTTTTAAAGGTCAGATTGCTGGAGATTTTGTTCAAATTAAAGGCATTATGCGAAAGGAAGATCACCATTCAATACTGCAGAAGCATGCAATTCCTTCTGGTTGCCGCATCATTGGACAATATTCTGTTTCCCAACAAAATAATGATCCAGATCACAGCGCAAAACTGTGTAAAAATTATCTAAAATTAAAGGAAAATAAGGAAATTTTGCAAATCATGACTTGGCCCCATCGGTTTCCAGATCTTTCACTAATTGAACAAGTCTGGAGCGAAATTGGTCGTAAAGTTCGAAGTGAATTGCTTAAGTATGAGCAAGAGTTGTCTAACCATTTCCCCCAACAGACATTTACAAGTGACTAAAAAGGATGCCAAGAATTTGGTCTGCAATAATAAATGCTCGCGATGGATACTTTTGATGAAAAGAAAATATGAATTTGCCTTAATTGAAATTATAATTATTTTATATTTATTTTGATTTAAATTATTGTATAATTGCAATCAAACAGAAAAAAATAATTTATTTCTTTAAAAACATGAAGTTTAGAGGATAAATCAGTGTGGTCGCAAACTTTTGATCGGTAGTATATATATATATATATATATATATATATATATATATATATATATATATATATAATCATTTATTCGAAAATTATAAAATCACTACAAAAATAGCCATTTTGTTTCAACACTTCTGGTGTCTTCTCAATCACTTTTAAGAATAGTATTTGTTGGTTGTTGGGATTTATTCCGTATACACCAATCCTATACTTGGATATATATATATATATATATATATATATATATATATATATATATATATATATATATATGTATGCATGTATATTGCTATTTTTCATTCATTTATATATGTTGTAAAGGTGTATCCAAGTATATTGAGAATTTTACAAGGATGATCATTCGTTAAGCTCTTGAAACGACTTTGTTTTATAATTGTATTTGTTAATCGTGAACATGCATGAACATAATTTTTATTACTAAATAGCCGAGATACTTGCATATATCCGATTACTGCCATAGCCATTTTAAGAGACAAATATCCAAATTAATTTTTAAGGCAGGTAGAAACTCCCCAGGTAGTAGATTAGCAACACATAATCTTCCTACTATCATCAATCCTCACAATTCGGCCTCGTGTCCAAATAAGTGCATGACAATTTCAGTTTTTCTTTTTTACTAATATTTACCCAATTCAAGGCCCAAGAGCCACTCAAGGTATATGATTACTGTGTAGAATTATATTAGCATAGGAAAGGACAAGCGTTGGGAGTATGGCGCTGAAGTAGACCGGAAATCCAATCTTAATCAGGAAACAAGCGATAAACCTTTACTTCTGTTCGAAAGACCTGGTAGGGTGTGAACTAGACAATAGGCAAACCTATCTACTCCTATTGGTAGAGAGAGAAAAGTTAAATAAAAAAAAATCAGTGAATAAAATTTCACAGTTCAGGCACAGACGTTAGGAGTACAGACTTGAAGAAGATTTTAAAAGGAAGCGGAAACCCAATACTAAACAGGAAACAAGAAATAAATCTCTACTTCCGTTTAAAAGACCGGGGAGGAGTGTGAAACTATTTTAAATTTATTTTTTATATAAACAATCGATCTGAAAAATCTCTTAGAAAAACCCAAGAAATTAAAGGAAATAAATGGTTAAAATTCCATAATTGTAATTTCTGATTCCGTCGAACTTTCTTACTACGCCCCCCCCCCCCGTATCACGATTCATGAAATTGAAGTTGTATGATGATAAACAGGGTTTTAAATTAACTTTTGAAATTCATTTAAACTATTTATCAATTTAAATTAAACTTGTCCTCGTTGGTTTTTATTGATTTCAACCTATGCATCTCTCTGTCGATAAACAAGTGTTGAAACGTGTCTCGCGAGAACGCCTTTTTTTTCTCTCTCTTACCAGATAAAATACCTGATATTAATCTTTTCTAAATTTGTGTAATATTTCCCAAGCGTAGCTTAGATCTGGAACAACGCCGAACTTATGGGACACCCAGTGAGGAACGAAACCACTATTGTCGTAATTGATCCAGCAAGACAGACTTGCTAACCATTACACCACGTTGAAGTGACCTAAAATGATTTTCTAAGCGTAGCCTAGATGTGACAAAAGGCCTAAAGTATGGGGCACCCAGTAAAGATCGAACTCACTATTCAGGCGTAATTGATTTAGCGAGACAAGCTTGTAAACCATTACTCTATGTCGATGTGACCGAACAGCAGGTAATATATCTGTCTATATTTCTTCGATACAGTTCACAATGGAGAAAGAGAGTAACAACACACTCCCATTCCTGGATGTTCTAATATCTCGAACAGAGCATGGGTTCAAGAGATCCGTATACCGTGTGCCGACATTCACCGGACAGTACCTCAATTTCAACTCCCACCATCCATACAGCGTAAAGAAAGGGATCGTCCGCTGCTTACAACACCGAGTAAAAGTCATAAGTGGCGACCCAGATACATTAGATAAAGAATTGGTCAGTACTGGCGGGTACAAGAGGAGAAGGAGGAGGACAACAACACTCAGAAAACAGTCTGCCTGCCTTCTGTGAAGGGGTTATCAGAGAAAATACAAAGGATCTGCGGTCCATATAACATCTGGACAACCTTCAAAAGCTTTACGACACTTCGCAGATATCTCTCCCGAGTAAGACCCCCCATAAAGGAGAAAATGACTAAAGACTGTGTGTACGCTATCCCGTGCAGCTGCGGAAAGAAATGTAAAGGAGAGACAGGTCGCCACCTTAAGGTGAGGCTCCAGAAAGCTGTAACACAAGGGGAAGTGGAAAAATCAGGCGTGGCTGACCACATATGGAGAGAGAAGGGAGATCACCGCCCTCTGTGGGATCAGGCTGAGATCATAGACAAGGAACACCATTGGAAAATTCGTAAACCTAAGGAATCAGGACATATGAGCCGATCAAGCATAGAAATGAATACAATATGGGAACCAATAATAAGGAGTGCCAGAGAAAAGCGATAATAACAACAAAAGTTGCAATATGAGCTCTGGTAAAAACTGATGATAACAGAAAAAATTGCAATATGAGAACTGGTAAAATATGGTTGCTGAAGACATTAGGTTTATAATAACCAGAAATTCATACACAAGGACACATGGCATAGTGGATAAAGGCGTTGGTTAGATCAAGTGACAGGACCCAAAGAGTGTGAGTTCAATACCCAGTTAAGGCAGTGGAGAACTTTCAGAGAAAAAATTAACAACTGACATCCATTAAACATGGTACGTGGAACTACAACAGTCTACCCCGGTGAGCGAAATAAAGGGTTCGAAATCACCTGAAGAAGGCCGGAGCGTACAACGGCCTAAACGTTGTAATAAATATGGCGGCAAAGATGAGGACAATATGTAATGAATTTGCTATCATCCTTACGTATATGTATATATACAACTAACAGATTGTGACATTTAATTTGCAGAATATTTTCTAAAAACATATTTTAATAAATATATATTTATTTTAATTTCGAATTTTAAAAAATTACTATATATAAAAAATGTTTCTGTAATAAAGATTATTTTAAACGTCAACGTATATTTATAGAATTCGGACCTGCTTAGTTTAGTCGTAAATTAACAGAAAAATATCAGTGTGGTTACGTTTAAGTAAATTGCAAAGTAAATGTAATTTTGAGTAGATAATTTTGTTTCGAAAAATATTTTTTTAAAGAAGCAGACAATGCAAATAATTTAATAAAATATATATAACATTTTTACATAATTCTCTAATGATATGCCCGGCAACCATGTTAGTCCTGATTTTATTTCTTGCAGCATTCGTAATAACCATCGTTGTCGTCTAGCATTTCCTTTCCAGGTCCCAATCAGAGAACTTCGGTCAGAAAACACATCATGACATTTTCCACTGAGCAGTTAAAAAAAAAAAACAATAAAAAAATAAACTAAGATCACATATTTTACATAGGTAAAGCCCTTCGTAACGTGTGAGGTGTACTTGTGAGTACAATTTCTTTTGAATTTCTTTAAGCTTTTGGCTAAAAGGAATCCCGTCAATGAGTCTATCGAAACCTTTTCGAATCAACCCGAGGGCTCCAACTACAAGTGGAATTGTTGATGTCCTCGTGTGCCACGTTTTTGAGATTTCTATTTCAAGTTCCTTCTATTTTGATAATTTTTGAAGATCTTCAAAGATACATTGCAGCCTGCAGGGACTGCCATATCAATAAGAAGGCGGTTTTTGATTAGGATGTCGGTGCGATTAGCTTTGATTGTTCTGTCTCTGTGTATTGTAAAGTCAATAAAATTGTTGCAGGCCCTATATCTGTAACCGGGACTGAGTGATGTTCATACCAATTCCTTGCAGTTTCTTTTCCGTAGAAGTTGTAGATTTTCCAATGCAGGTATTGGCCCACTCCGTCATGCCGGGTTTTATATTAAGTGGATGACAATATCGTGCAACCTGATAGAAGATGGTCTCAATTGTTTCTTGATATTTATCACAGAATCTGCATATTTGGCTAACATAATTTTTCAGTATGTATACTTGGTAATTTCTAGTTAGCAAGCATTGGTCCTGTGTAGCAAGAATAAAACCTTCGTTTTCAGCTTTTAACCTTGCACTACATAACCACTGATAGGTACGGATGTCTACCTCAGCTTCTTTGTTACGGGCAGAATATTAAGCGTGAAGAGACTTGACATCGTTTCTCTATTTGGTCCATTGCATTTGCTTTTGCTTTTCTTTTTAACGATTTTGCCGCGGTAGTATTTGTATTATGTTTTAACTGCATTTCTTCAGCCACTTGAAATTCCATTTTGAACTTGTTGGTTTCTTTTATTACTGAATACATTTTCTTACTTTTTTATGTTCTTTGACACAAATCATCTTTCAGTCTTCTGTATTTTTCCAGATACCTTTGAAGGCCGATTTTTGTAGTTTTATTAAGACAGTTCTAGTTGAACTAATCCTCTGCCTCCTTCGGATCTGGCCACATACAGACTATCAAAATCAGCATTTGATGATTCCTGCGATGGTACACCATTGTGTAAATTAAATGAAACAAAAAAATTATTTACTTTTTCGTATTTTTCTAATGAAACCTGACTCAGTGTACATGTTAGTACTTCGAATGTCCATTCCACAAAGTCGTTCCTTTCGGATTGACCAGAGACTCTCGATTGGATTTAAATCAGGAGAGTTTCCAGGCCAGTCTATTGTACTGTTCTTTGTTCACTGGTAAGGCTTGCCAGTGTGTTCGTGCAGCGTTACAAATTTCGTACGCTTCCTTGGAGTAACGCAGACAATGGCCACAGGACTGTCGAGACAATCGTGTCTGGGCGTGATAAGAATCTTTGAAGGCCGATTGTTGTAGTTTTGTAAGACTGTTCTAGTTGAACTAATCCTCTGTCTCCTTCAGATCCGGGCAGATATAGACGATCAACATCAGCCTTGGGATAATACATGCGCCAGCAAGTGAGAAGGTTTCTCGTTTTGGCGCCCATTCACTTAATGTCGGTTATGATCCAGTAAAGTATGCTGAAGCTGTATTGCACCACAGGGACAGCCAAAATGTATATGGCTGATATTCTGTTTTTTTAAATTCAACTCGGTATTCAATACCACGCGTACACTTGATCACTTTTCTTACATTCTCCTTCATTTGGGTATGCTATATTCCATCTCCTTCACTAATTCTTAGGTATCCATAGGTTTCTTTTTGTTCCAGTTCCCTAATCTTTGTGACAAAATCTAGATATATTGAATGTATTTCTTTATTTTTCACTTCTTCCAATGTAACATTTGCACATTTATCTAATCCGAAATCCATACCTATGTCGACATTTGTGTGAGATTTACACTGCTGAGTCCTTATATGATGTAGGTTTTCGCTTCGGTGATTTCACCTCTGTTGTTTTCAAGGAATTCTGTCCTAATGGCGTTTGACCAACTTCCGTGACATAATCTGAATAACTGCAGTTCTTCATGACGCATGTAGATTCTTCAATTTTATTTCTTGAGAGTTTATTGTTTCTTATCTCATTTATTTTAGTTTTTACCTCATCATCTGTCACTTTACTTATTTCTACTCTCACCTCATTATTGTTTGAGTGATGGCTTATTTTATTCTGTCTTATGTTTAGTTTTATCGATTTCTGCATTTGAGTTTTTTTATTCCGCACGATGTCACTGCGGACATTAGCAAGCATGTTTGGGTTGCGATAGGGTCTTATTCTAGTTCCTACCATAGTGCTCCATATTTGGTATGATCTGTGATGTTCTTTTGTGGATTTTCGAATACGGTGAAAATGGATGTCCTCACTTGTTGATACTCTTCGGGATTCATTTTTTTCGCTTTCTTTTTAGCAATTGATTTGGCATTGAGTAATTGGTGCAAGCTTGGAGTAAGTCCGGGTTTGATGACTAGTTGTCTCATAGTTTCTTTCAGTGACAGATTTTTCCACCCAGACTGGTTCCTCTCTGAGAGACACGGTCTTTGTTGACCCGGGTGAAGGCCAATCCGGTCGGAGTATTTGTTGTTAAGCATTGAGATTGCTGAATTCTATATTTTTCTTTTTAATCTTGAGCACGAAGGAGTAATTTTGTTCAAGATACCAGCTCTAAAACAAGTGTCGACCAAGACTAAGAGTTAAATCTGTCCATGAAACAGGTGAGTTATATTCAGATGTCCAGGGTTCGGGAGTTCTTCATCTAGTACGTTCAGTCAGACAGGTAATATAGGGAAATGATAAGTATAATCGCAAAGGCCATTTCAAGCTGATAGGTAAAAGGTGGATGTACATTGGGTTATCACAAAAAAAAAATTAAAGTAAAATAGCCAAATAGACTTAAATAAAATAAAATTAAAAAGAAAAGAAAAATGTAATTTCAAATTAATTGTATAAAAGTTCACACAGAATACATACAAAAGACAGGTTAATCCAGAGTGACTTCGACTAAAAATGGAAGACATGTTCAATTTGCTGACAACTATAAGAGTGATAATAATTAAACTTTGTAGGGTAGATAACGTCAAACCCTACAGAGTAGCGGAAAGGCCACTGAGGAATTCTTTAAACAACGAAAAAAAGAAATCAATAGATTTTACATTTAGGGCCCTTTTTCACCATCCCCATAAAACAGATCACTAAAAATACTATTATCATTCAAAAGTATTCGTCTTAAAGATCATGGCCGGTTTATGACACTAAGATTCTACATTCGGCCATGTGTGAACGGAGGTAAAAATAGTGGCCAGATAATCAGCCAATACGATCTATATATATATATATATATATATATATATATATATATATATATATATATATATATATATATATATATTATACTTAGATGAAAAGAGGAATTCAGTTACGGAAAGGTGTGGAGAAAATTTAAATAAAGTTTTAAAATCAATTAAATTACATAATTAAAGAAAGTAAATTCAAATAGACTGAAATAAAATAAAAGTTAAAAGAAAAGAAAAATGTCATTTCAAATTAATTGTATAAAAGTTCACACAGCTTACATATAAAAGACGGGCGAATCTAGAATGACTTCGACCAAAAATAGAAGACATATTCAACTTGCAGATGACGATAAGAGAAATCATAATCAAACATTTGATGGGTTAAATCACCCCCACCCGCTAAATGCTAGCGGTAGTGGAACTAAGGAATTCATTAAACAAAAACAAAAGTAAAAAAAACAATAGATTTTACATTTGGAGTTCATTCTCATCATCCTCATCATCCTCATAATAATAATAATAATAATAATTATCAATATTAAAAAGTTGTTCAAATGATTCTGTATGTAATTATGTCTAGAGTAGGAAATTCAAGTGAACTTATCTTAATAACAAAAATAACTTTAGAAAATAAACTTCTTGCTGAAAATGTTGTTTATACAGAAATTTTAGAGTTAAAGATAAGTTCGACTAGAACTTACTTTTCTCTATTCGTAAGACGGGTATTCTGTTAGCCAAAGAAAATGTCATAATATGAACAGGAAAACGTGGACAATGAACACTGAGGGTTAGTGAAATTATGCTGTCTGACGCCATTTTTTTTTTGTTCTCGATGACCTCAAAATCCAATGTGGAGAAACACGAGTATTTCTCCTGGCAGTGTTTCGCTATTTTCCCGAAGGCGTAAGATAAAGACGAATCCCTGATGCCTGAAGCGTCCCAGAAAGGAAGTGGCAAGGGAACCGAGCAATTTTTGGAACTACGTTCGCGTGAGAGAGACTTATTTTTATCAGTTACATCAGTTTACATTCTCCTCTCGTTTTGGAATCCCGAAAAATAGCTCGAGGCAAATAGTCAGGCTTTCTCTTATTTTACTCAAGTAAAAGACGAGCGCATATTTTTTTTCGATGACTTAAAAAAACATCCATTTTCCGATCTCTTCCGACAAATGCTGATATAAATAATAGCCAAAGGGTTCTGTTTGCAGCAATGATATAAATGTATATCCCAAATTACAGATGGCTTATGCAAACTCTATTAGTTCTTTATAAGTAAAACACTGATACAAAAATATGTGAATTAAAACAAAAAAGTACTTACATAGAAAGAAGTGGTAATTACAAGTTGGATGTATTACGGCCATATAGAGATAAAAATACCAGCTCACTTAAGCAACCTTGAAACCTAGTCAGTACCTTGATGGGTGACCGCTTGGGATTATCAGGCTGTGAAAACTGGGCTGCGCGAGTGGCGTAAGGAATAATTGCTCGGAATTGTTAATCGGAGAGCCGAGTTCCAATTCCTGTTGGGTTTGTTATATTCACTTACACGCAAATATCGTTAGGAAATGTATGAATCCACCTCTTCTCCTCCCAGCTATGGGTTAATTAGTATGATTTCCAAGCATAGCTTAGATGTGGCACAAGGCCGAAAGTATTGGGCACACAGTGAGGATCGAACTCATATTTCAGCAATAACTGATCTAGCAATACAAGCCTGCTAACCATTACACCATGGCTAAAATGACCTGGAGAAAATGAAACCTGTAGGTCTTAGCGAGGACCATATTTCTTCCATCTTCGTCGATTGGTGCCACAGAATCACAGACAAAAAATGTACTAAAGTAACAGAAACAATATCAATTGAAGATTTTTAATAACAGCAGCAACTAAAATGGTTAGCACATGTAACTCGACGAAGAAATATTAACATAATCAAGATGTTGATATTCCACACTAATTCAAACAAAAGGTTAAGAAGGACCCCCATAAGTACTGGAAAGATCAATAACAGTTAATTGGACTTGAGAAACATATATTCCTAAAAAATCTCTTTCAAGAGAGAAATTTGATAAATTTCAACCGAAAATAACATTGGCTGCCCTGTCAATGAATGATGAATATTTATTTATAAGGAAACAGTTAATATTATTGTAATGATAAAAGTACGCAGGTGTAGGCTTTAAGAAAGCTTTATTAAACTGAGAATACAGGGTTCGTGAATAGTGTCCTTTTATAGTCCCAGTAAACAGAAATAGCTCTCTCAAAGAGGAGAGTAACAAAACAAGGGGAGACCACTCATGATTATTCATAATTATCATACCTCACTAACAAGAGAAAGCTGTCATAATTTTAAGTTGTTCATGATATTAACGATCTGAATCTAACTTTAAAAAAAAATTAACTTCGTTTATTTGCAATACACGTTTCAGAAAAAAACAATCGAATAAGTGTTTTAAAGTTATTTTTTTTATTTGGTTTGTCTTCCGTGTATTCTTTTAATATATCCATTTATTTTGAAGACACCTTCATAATAAGTTTGATCATTAATGATCTTTTAGAACTTAATATCGGCAAGTACACATTTTTGGAATTATCTCCTTTCCCATTATTTTCAGATGTTCTGTTATTTTAGTCTTTTTTTTTAATTTGCAGTGTCGAGACGAACCAGAGCGAGGCGATTGATTACCGATATTTTCCAATTTTCAGTGTCATCCTAATAAAGTGTCTCATTTATTCTTTATTTTGGTTCCTCGTGCTTTTGAAAGTCTCCAGTTGGTACGATATTTTCTCAAATAAAGCGACTTTAAAAAGGAGTTTCTCTTAGGCACATGATACCATAATTGAAATTCACGATTCGAACTTCGAACTAATAATTGCCTGCTTACACCATCACATCTTATCGAGCAAAGTCTTTTAAATATTTACCTTCTTTATTTTCTCTTGTGTATATTTTCTTTCAACTTAGAAGGTCAATATTTAATTTTGGTAGCTTTTTTATAGCCAATATATAAAACGAACACATAATATAAAGGCGAATAGCATCTTCTTTTATTTCACTTCCAAGTATTCTTCAAAAGCAATCGCTAATATTAGTAGAATCCTATTTAGAAAAACATAGAAATGAGTATAAGGCAAGGATGTCTCTTCTCACTGGAAATATTCAACCTATACTGTGAGGTGATTCTAAAAGATTTGTATTTCCTACCAGGATTCATTATTGGCGGCCACAATCTTAACAACATAAGATATGCAAACATCACAGTGTTGATAGCAGACATAGAAAATAAGCTACAAGAACTACAGAAGTCAGTCAAGTAAAGCGAGAAGAAAGGACTAAACATCAATTGCAAGAAGACAAAATACATGGTTTTCATAAAAAAAGGAACAGCACACCATGCAAGTTATAAATTGGAGATATAAAAATCAAACAAATACAAGAATTTAAATATTTGGGAAGTGTTTTGACAGAGAGCGGAAAGTGTGACATTGAAATCCGAAGGCCCGGATAATGCCTTCCAAATGCTAAGTAAAGTATTAGGAAACAGGAAAATTTCGTTAGAAACAAAGAAAAGTACAAAGAAAGTACTGAAATGTTACGTAATATCAATCCTTCTATATGGGGATGGATGCTGGAAAAACTTCTCACAGATGAAGAAAGATACTGAGAATACGTTGGAACGAATATGAGCGAAAATTTTTTAGAGAAAATGGAAACAAGAAGATCACTTATAATTAACATCAAAAATAGGTAGTTGAAATTTCTAGGGAATATAATGAGGAAAGACGGCTTGGAAAATTTGATACTCACAGGTCAGATTGAAGACAAGAGGGACAGAGGAAAACCAAGCATAACCTATCTAGCAAACTTGAGTAAATGTATAGCGGAACAGGGTTTAGGAGAGATAGCAAAAAGATAAAATTTATTGCGAGTTACAAAGGACTGAAAATTGTGAGAGCCATGATCGCTAACGCCCTGAAGGGACACAGCACAAAGAAGAAGTTGATATTTAGTTCACAGTGTTAACTAGCGTAACTCCCCAATGTATAATACGCCTTCATCCATAATACGCACCCTTAAAATTGTGCTGGAAGTGTGGAAAAATGCTTCTACTCACTGTTTGGTAATCAAACCCTATAAATTGCACCACTCTAATTTCAATACGGCCAGTATTTCCTACTCTTATTAAAAAATGGTTTTAAACATAGAATAATACAATGTAACCCGGATATAAGAGAGTTGTCGGGACCGGAAAAGAAGTATCTTATATCAGGGTTTCTCTTATATCCGGGTTTGGTCTATTATATATACATTAACACAGGTTCTAATTTGGGACCGGAGAAAATCTCTCTTATATCCGGGTTTCTCTTATATCAGGGTCTCTTATATCCGGGTTACACTGTATTATCCTAATTTAGTTTTATGATAATTCTTATTTTATTTTACAGCAATTTTAAAAAATATTTTGTAGCTGTGCATAATACGAACCACTGATTTTGCTTATCATTATTTTTTTAGAAAAAAATCCGTATTATACATTGGGAATTACGGTATCAAGTTTATAAATTTTCAGTAATATTCCAAATTTCCGACGAAAAATTTCGATTGTCACTAATTTTCAGCCCCTCATGAAAAAAGTAGCCTTTTTCAAAAGGTTTGCGCCAGACTGACGTAGAGAGGAAAGTGATATATTTATTGTTCTCGAAACGTATTGAACAGTTTACCAACCGACACAAACGTGTGACACTGATAGAGTCACACCTCTTAAGCCACTATTTAACTCTTTCGTGAAACGAGGTAATAAAGTCTTTCCTAAAGCTGGCTGAATATTTTGATCACGTAAAAAAGGTTTGTGATTTTGCTTTGTTTTGAAATGTCCGTATTATAATCGTTCACACTTGACAATACTCAATCAATAATACTTCATTTTGTACTGGAATAATTCCGGTAAACTCCCCATGGAAGATATTACAAGTAGATTTCAGTTGCGTCTCTGTCTTTGGGCAGAGTGCACTGAGGGGCGACTCCGTCAAAGGACAGAGTCGCAACCGGGGAAAATTATACTGAGAGGTGCCCAGCCATGGGGAACAGCTTTCTCATTGCACTAGAGAGAAGGATCATTGCACGCACCGAGGCCAGCGCAAACGACGGTTGCGGGGGCTCGGGGAATTTTTGTTTCTTGCCCGGGTGTACGCGCTCGGTCTCCTCTATTAAACCGACCTTGTGTCACAACCTGACCTCGTAGGGGGGTTGAGTAAATACATATTACAAGTAGGTTAATGTCCCACACTCATCGTAAAGATACAAAGCAGATATCTATCTATCTATCTATCTATCTATCTATCTATCTATCTATCTATCTATCTATCTATCTATCTATCCCTGTCTGCTCATTATCTATCTATCTATCTATCTATCTATCTATCTATCTATCTATCTATCTATCTATCTATCTATCTATCTATCTATCCCTGTCTGCTCATTATCTATCTATCTATCTATCTATCTATCTATCTATCTATCTATCTATCTATCTATCCCTGTCTGCTCATTATTATCTATCTATCTATCTATCTATCTATCTATCTATCTATCTATCTAATCTTTTTCAGTTTATATCACACATACGGATAAATTCTCTCTGTGACGGACATATATATAAAATATGTGTGAGTGTGTGTTAGTGTGTGTGCACAGCGTGATTGAAAAGTACCTCCCCATTTTATGTATGATAGACTCTCCCGTCTTCTCAAATTATAGATAGATGGAGAGTCCACCATACATAAAATAGGGAGTTACTTTTCAATCAGCCAGCATATATATATATATATATATATATATATATATATATATATATATATATATATATATATATATATATATATATATATTAATGCATGTTTCATGAAATAATATAGAGAAATTTCGTCCTATTTATTTTAAGTAAGTTCTTTTCAGATTGTCTGATAAGCATAAGGAACTTACTTAACTAATTAATTATTAACTATTAATTAACTTAATAGACAAAACTTGTCTATATTATTTAATGAAACATGCACCAATGAAATATTGCTGCCTAAATATACACAGTATATATATATATATATATATATATATATATATATATATATATATATATATGTGTGTGTGTGTGTGTGTGTGTATATATATTTAGGCAGCAAATACACTTTTAGGCATGTCTAATTGAATAAATTAATTACAGGCATTATGTCTGCTAGTTTTTAATAAAATCCCTTCATACTCACGTATAACCTTCCTTGTATTGATATTAAAGGATGAGAGAAATGTACTATAACTGTTTAAATTTCTTTTATTTTCATTTCCCAAGTACTTTTGACCTTCTTCCAAGATCATCTTCAGGAGTGCAAGTAGTACAAAACGATATGTTGTTCAGGGGTACAAGTATTTATACAAAGCTGGGCGTTGATATCCATTCCCGTAATTTTCCATTATGCCTTAAAATGCAAACTGCTGACAATGTGCTGACCATTTGCATTTCAAGCAATGAATAAAAAAAACATTCTTAAAAATTCCTTTGTTTACCTTAGGATACGAAACTGGTCATATAATATATATATATATATATATATATATATATATATATATATATATATATATATATATATATATGTGTGTGTGTATAGTCCAAGTAATCGACATAATCCGGGTGGATCCTAGTAATATTAGTTGTTAAAACTGATCCATAGAGAGCTCGATGCATTTATTATAACAGATCATATGTATTTTTTTTACGGTAAAAAAACAAAAATTACCTCAACATGGGATAGTCTATTTCAAGTCGTTCTGAGTGTCTATCTCGGAGCATTGTTTTAAATTTATTTTCAATGTCAGTCCTACTCTGGTAGACGCCTTGTTAATGAGAATGGTTTTGTGTTAACGACTGGTGTGGGCGTAAGGTATCTTATCCCGAGGAAAGCGGTCTGGGGTTGGAGCTCATTTATGGCTAGAACCTTTCGCTGTTTGTAGTTTAATATCACTTCCTAATATGTGGCAATTTTATAAGAGCCCCAAGTGTGTTTTTCTGGTATTCACAGTAAAAGATGTTTGTACTACAGGTATCCAATATTATTAATAAGAGATGGGGGATTTAAACTTAAGCCCGTTAAGATTACTGTAAATTAGTTGAATTATAGATTTATAGATTGTGGGTAATACCAGAGCACCCAATGGAATAAATCATACTGTCCAACTCACATATCTTTATACATACATATATGTAGATTTATATGTCCATGCAAATATGCTACTATTCGCACACATACACACCCACATATATACACATGCATTCTTATGTAATTTTGAATCTATTTCTATGTCTATATTTCGTGATTAGTTCTTTCTGTTGATTGAATCGTTTGCATTGATCTTTATATTTTATTATCCTGATTTTTTCTTCTAAACATAGCTTGAACCTATCCATAAAACTATTGGGGGTGTTCGGGGAACCTAGAAGGAGGACTGACATTGAAAATAAATTTAAAACAATGATCCAAGACAGACACTTAGGGGCTGGTGAGAGCCGCATACAAAACGGCTTGAAATAGACTATCCCATGTTGAGATAATTTTTGTTTTTTGCTGTAAATGATATATATATATATATATATATATATATATATATATATATATATATATATATATATATATATATATATATATATGTGTGTATATGTATGTATGAGTGTGTGTGTGTCTGTATATATATATATATATATATATATATGTAAATTCAACGGTGCCAACAACAATCCTAGTATCGAACCCCCCCTGTAATTGTAGAAATACCAACTTTTGTCCAGTCAAGAGAAAATGTAGAGCATCTAATGTTATTTATCAAGCTACAATTTACCCTAAAGAAAATAGATCCAACCAGCATGTTTATATTAGGATTTCGGCGGGGGAATGGAAACAACGACTTTATAGTCATAAATATTCCTTTTCTAATCCAAGACTAAAACACCAAACTGCTCGTTCCAAAGAAATCTGGAAACTGAAGGTGAAGGACCTGAACCATCAAATTAATTGGGAATTCATGGGTTTTACTCAAACTTCTAGTAACTTTAAGCGTAGATGAAACTTTTGTTTAGAAGAGAAAATTAGAATTATTAAATTTGAAAATCGAAGTATTTTACTAATCCAAAGGAGTGAATTGGTTCCAAATGGTGTCTCAGAAGTAAATTCAAACTAATATAAAATATTTTTCAACCTCTCACTATCTGTTATTACCTAACACTTATACGCCTAATTCTTTTCCTTATCACTCTTTTTAAATAACCTTCCTCCTGTTTTATATATATATATATATATATATATATATATATATATATATATATATATATATATATATATATATGTGTGTATTATTACTGTATGTATTATGTTAGGTGTATATAATACTCTTATTTACCTTTAATTTATTTTTAATTGCTAGCTGTTTTTGATCAAAATTCTGTTTTATCTGTAGTTATTTGTCATTGAATTTTCTCCTTTTATAAAATTTAATCTATAATTAACTTATGTGATTTATTTTTATCTTTTATCTCACTGATTTGGTCCTTGTTTGATTTCTTTTTATTTATAATTTATATACTTTTAACCCTACTATTATTACTATTAATGTCCCCCCACCTTTCTTTAATCTTGCCTATACTATATATATTTCTTTTATTTTATACCATATATATTTGTTTTTAAAAGGCTAACCTTAAAAGATATGTTTCTATATTTAATATTCTATTCATTTTTTCTTTTTTATATTTATCATATGTTATATTTTTCTCTAGGTATATTTAATGCTCAGATTTATTTTTAATTCCTTTTTTAATTGCTTACCGTCTTTTGTCTAATTATGGGCTTCTTTAAATTTAAATTAAAAAGATATTTTTTCTATATCTAATATTCTCTTAATTTTCTTATTTTTACGTTTATCATAGTTACGTTTAATTACTTTTTTAATTGCTAGCTGTATTTTGTCTAATTATATTTATGTATGGGGGTTAATAGTAATTGATATTTCCCCATTGAAGGGGCTTCTTTGAATTTAATCTATAATAAATTAATATGATTTAATTCACATCCATTGTACTAGCTTTGATTTTTTTATCCATTTAATCTTCGTCCTGTGTATGACGATAAACTACATCCGCGTCCTGGGTAAGACGATAAACTATATCCGCGTCCTGGGTAAGACGATAAACAACACCCGCGTCCTGGGTAAGACGATAAACTACATCGGCGTCCTGGGTATGACGATAAACTACATCCGCGTTCTGGGTATGAGGATAAACTACATCCGCGTCCTGGGTGAGACGATAAACTACATCGGCGTCCTGGGTGAGACGATAAACTACATCGGCGTCCTGGGTATGACGATAAACTACATCCGCGTCTTGGGTATGAGGATAAACTACATCCGCGTCCTGGGTGAGACGATAAACTACATCGGCGTCCTGGGTGAGACGATAAACTACATCGGCGTCCTGGGTAAGACGATGAACTACATCCGCGTCCTGTGTATGACGATCAACTACATCCGTGTCCTGGGTAAGACGATAAACTACGTCCAACAGCAAGGTCTCTGATCAGGAGTTTTGAGGAGCGTGGAACCATCTCTTAATTGCTGGTGTTCCCAGGTCCACCCTGACCCGGGGTGGTAGCACTTGTTAGGGTCCCAGATATGGGAAAATAGTTAACACCCAAACTTGTGTAAAAATAGGTTTTAATACTAGAAGTACTTTATAATAAAAAAATTATTACCAGCAATAATTTTTGAAGAAAAAAATATTATCAGAAATACTTTAAAAAAAATTACCAGCAATACAAACAGTTATATATTCTTTAAAAAAAGAATTTGGCCAACTTTAGATTTTTTCAAGGAAAAATATTCCCAGACATAGGTTTTTGAAGAAAAACATATTACCAGCAATAAAAATTTTGTCGGCATTAAATAAGCCATTGAGGTTGATATGTCGTAAAACAAACCAAACCATTTAATCTATTATTTAATTAAAATTAATATTGCGTTTTAATTTTTCGTATATGCTAATAATTTTTTATTTAGCTTATTTTGTAATATTAACATTTTACAACATTTTCAGACAATCTTAAAAAACATCTCTTTATTTTAAAGATTGTAATTTCTTATGTAATTTTTCCTATTAGAATAAGTGTTAACATTTGAAAACTAGTTTAAACGTCTTTAAACATCGTCTGGAGTCTAGACACTAGACAAATCAGTATTCCTCCCATTACTTCTCTATCCATCTCTACTTTGTTAATTTTTTCTTTTTTCTCTCTATCATTCTCGTTCCTTCCTTTTTAGATCCCTTTTCTCTGATTTGTTGTCTTTTCTTCCTTTTTTCCTTCCGGTATGTTATTTAAATTTTAAAAGAAAGTTAGGCTTCATATTTATTTTATTTTATCTAACATTTTAGTGTTGACATTTTTTCCTGCGGAGTGAAATGACCATTCATAAGGGGTATTTTTGAATATTTATTTGTAATATATATATATATATATATATATATATATATATATATATATATATATATATATATATATATATATATGTCTGCATCTTTAAGATTTTTTCTTGATTTAATGTTATAATGCTCTGAAATGTATATTTACATTGAGCACTCTTTGGATTAATATCCTCCTCGGAACTATTCCTACAAGTCACAAATTGGGCTGGTAAGCCTTTTTTCGAACCAAAAATCGACAGTAGTGGTTTATGGTCCGTTTGCAAAACGAACGATCTAGCATGAATAAACCTGTGAAATTTCTTAATGGCGTAAATTATTGCCAGATCGTCTTTTTCTATCTGACTATAATTTTTTCCGCAGGTTATAATTTTCTTGATGCGTGTGCAATCGGTTTCGTTGATCCGTCCTCGATTTTGTGTAAAGGTACCGCACCTACACCATATTCGCTTGCATCTGATACTACAATTAATTCCTTTTTCGGATCGTAATGTGCTAATGCTAAATCCGATGATAAGCACTTTTTTATTTTTTGAAATGCTTCTTCACATTCTTTTGTCCACCAACGCGAGTAAAAGGCAACTACGTAAAGTGCTCAATACACGAAGTAGAGGAAAACCTAATATATATATATATATATATATATATATATATATATATATATATATATATATATGTATGCATCTTTAAGGTTTTTTCTTGATTTAATGTTATAATGCTCTGAAATGTATATTTACATTGAGCACTCTTTGGATTAATATCCTCCTCGGAACTATTCCTACTAGTAACAAATTGCTACTATATATATATATATATATATATATATATATATATATATATATATATATATATATATATATATATATATATATATATGGGTGTCCATAAAGTTTGTGTGCATTTAAAAAAATTCATAACTTTATTTGTATTTGCGATAGAAATAATCTGTAAAAAATGTTATAAAGTTTAATGTACCTAGTTTTAAGTATGGCTAAAATAACTAATGTGATTACTCTAAATCAGTTGGCAAATGTTTTCCGTGAATTGCAAAATCGTATTACCCTTTGTATTGCTAATGATGGAGGACATTTGGAAACTTAAATAAAATTTCAATAAAACCTAAAAAATATAGATTTACTTCTTTCTAATCCTTTTTACAAAATTATTCCTATCGCAAATACAAATAAAGTTATAATTTTTTTAAAGTGCACACGAACTTTATGGACACCTTGTATATATATATACTTCCAAAGAATTTTTAATCAGACATTTTTATTACTTCAAAAATAATTATAGTGAATACTTTTGATTTTGAAATAGACGCCATTTTTTATTTACTAAATAGTATGTATGCTGTCTATCGGTCAGCGCCATCAAGAAATCTTAGTAAAGAAAATACGTTGTCCGGCGTGCTTTACCGCGCGGCCACGAAGAATATCGCAGCACTGCCAAAAGTAGTGTCCGGTAAACAGTTAATAAATTAACATTTAATTATATTGTATCCTTTAACGTAGCTTGCGTCGCTATTAGTAATATGCTTTCTGAATCATTTTCATCCCAGGCAAGACACTAAAACGCAAGAGGTTACTAAATGTGAGAGAATATGAGAAGAAACACTATTCAGGAGAGAGAACAATAAAGGGCAGGAATTAAGTAGATAACGATTGGAATTGTATTTACATTTTTGAATTAAAAAGATGGGAAGCTAGAAATCAGAAGAATTCCACAAACGAGAAGTGCGAAAGAAGAAACTGTTAGCATAGAACTTACGGTTCCATCTAGCCATTTCAACAGCAAAATGACGAGACATTTTCGCCAATCTAGTACTGCGCTTAAATTCATAAAGTCCAAGTAACATAGAGTAATATTGATTTTGAGTAATACGAATATGTGGCACAATTGCAATAAATGGGAATAGGGGAAGGCTGGTCTTCAATCTGTCAAATCTTAAACTTAGACACGATTACTGATCCTCAAATACCACATTTACATATACCAAAATAACCATTCTTACTACAGTTACCATAATACCTTATGTCTCTATGTAGTCCTAACTCGTTCTCATATGTACAATTTGTCCAGGGGTATGAAGATAAAATTTAAAAATGAAACCACAATGAATATTTACAATGAATGCAATTTAGAGGAAAGTTCATTCGAACAATTACCATGAAAGTATTTATAGGAAGCTCAAAGATTAACTTAACTTAATAATACCGTTCTTGATTTGAATAAAAAGTATGTACCTTTCCATATGTTTCAAAGACTCGTCCATCAAGGTCGGATCCCTAAACTTTGAAATATGTGGTAATCAGATTGAGAATAAGGTTATCACCGAATCATTTTACAGCTGAGGGCTTCATTCTTTTTATATCTACAGTGCTGTTCAATAAAAGTGACTCACCTTATCCTTTGAATTTAGCTCAACGTTCGTTTCATCGGAGAAGAGGACATTCTTCCAGTCTTCTCCGGTGACATTTTTGTAATAGTGAGCCCATTCAAGTCTCTTGGCTTTGTTGGCTTTGCTTATTAGTGGCTTAAACCTTCGTGTACAAGATTTGTAGCCTTGTTCTAACAGCCACCGACGGACTGTTGAAGAGGCAAGACTAACACCTTGCTCTTCGCTTAGACTGGCTGCAATTTCTTGGCTAGTTATAGTCCTATTCTTCGCAACTTCTCTCTAAAATTACCCTGACAGTTCTATCATCAATCATTTTCTTTCGGCCACTTGTTTCCTTTCCTTGGAGCAGGAGTGGCATCATTATGTGCCCTAAGCACTCGAGAGACAGTTGATTGCGAGGTTATAGCAATTTCTGCAATTTCTCTCGTAGACTTGTCTGCTTTTGAGACGGCAATAATCGATGCCTTAAGTGGTTCTGATGCGTGTTTGTACCCTTTCATCTGGTTAGTGTCTTGAGTGGCTATTTCTAGCTGTTTTTATACTGTATGAGGCTTTCTAGAATATTCTGGAATACGCTAGATTTAATTTCAGCTGTTCTAGAATTCACTAGAATATTGTTCTGAGTGTATTGTAAAATAGTTTTCAATATTTTGTCAAAAGCTATTTAAATTTACCAGTTTAATCATTAGAATGCGATATCTGAGTTACTTATTTTTCCCTAATCGCATTTATATCCAAATTTATAATTATCAATAGAATACCTTAGGGTGAATAAATTTTTTTTCTAGGTGGTCGGGAAGAGGTCTTTATATTAGTAAGATTAAAATTATTTTAACCCAAAAAACAATAGACAAAAAATATTTTTAGTAAAAAAAATCAGGTGAGTCACTTTTATTGAACAGCATTGTAGTTTTTATTATCCCATTAGAATGTCTGATGACCAACTTCTCGAGAGCTCCTCCCTGCGGCTGCTCGGTCTCACGCTGTCTGCTGATCTGAGATGGAACAAATACATCGAGTCAGTTGCATCAGCCACCGCAAGGAAAGTTGGATCTGTGTGCCGAGCCAGGAAATTTTTCTCCCCGGAATCGATCCTTCAAGTCTATAAATCGACCATTCGCCCTTGCATGGAGTATTGCTGCCACATATGGTCTGGGGCCCCTGCTGTTTGCCTCAGGGTTCTTGATAAGATCCAGAGACGGATAGGCAACGTGATTGGCCCTGATCTGTCATCTCGTCTGCAGTCGCTCTCTCACAGACGCGATGTTGCCTCACTCTGCTTTTTTACAAGTACTTCCACGGTAATTGCTCTGAGGAGTTGCGTTCGCTTGTCCCCAGGCCTCGTGAATTTAAACGCCCCACGAGGCTGGCATCCCACTCCCACCCCTACACCGTGGAAACTGTTAGATGTAGACGTCTCTTCTACTCCAATAGCTTCATGTCTCGCACATCTCGCCTATGGAACTCCCTTCCCTATTACTGTTTCCCTGACAAATACAATCTCCAACGGTTTAAGTGTAGCGTCAATCGACATCTCCAGTTGCCTTGATCTATCCACTTCCCTTCTCCACATCCTTTCATTTTTCATTTATATCTGTTCTCGCTCCGGATCTTCTGTGGCCCCCTTGCCTTGATCGACCCACTGTCTTTCTCTTTCACCACATCCCCTCCCTTGCCACTCCTATCTGCTCTTCCTCCAACCCTTCTTTAACCCCTTGCATGATAGTGGCATCCGGCCTTGCTTGGGGCGATATGATTAAAAAAAAATAAAAATAAAAATATAGCTATGATATAGCTATGATAGATCTAGTTTATATTGTATATAGCTATGATAGAACGTCTTTACGATTAATCAAACGGGATTTCATTTCCCTTAAAGTAGTATTTAAATTCTCTGATTTCTGGCACTTGATATCTACTCTTATGGCTGGTAGCAATTCAAATTGAGCAAAAGCAACGCAATCACTCCTTACTTCGATGTCAGTTCATTTTATGTTGTGTTAAAGCCTGTTCCCTCCCATTAAGCTATTCTCTATATAGACC